>JBAMCI010000158.1:1200000-1775000 GCA_037075265.1 Drosophila nigricruria | reverse complement strand
CATTCGTTTCCCGCTTAAAGCCCCTAAAAGGAGTTGTGCTTCTATCGCACAAAATCAATGAAGAGGTCAAAGCCGATGCTCTACATGCATTCGTTTCCCGCTTAAAGCCCCTAAAAGGAGTTATGCTTCTATCGCAGCCAAGAGACTTACCGTCTGAACTGGCCTTAGCTAGAAAGACAGAGGCTGGGATGAAAAGGAGCGCATTTGCGGCCTCGTATGCGCAAGTATTAGAGGAAAAAATAACAACGGAAAAAATAAAAGACAAGAAGATGAGCGATCAGAAGGAAACCCTCACTATGTTAGGACCCAGTCCAAGGAACAACAAAACAATTCTGCTCAGAAAGAGAACCATCAAACAACACAACATCAGCCTCCAGAGCCGATGGACATAGACTCTTCTTTGTCAAGATATAGGCAGTTAACCGGGTTCGGTTAAGACCAGGCAGAAAGTGCACAAACGGACAAGGCCTGAAAAGGCAAAGTTCTACCGAACGTGGGTCTGGCCAAAGACGCCAGCGGGTCAATAAAACAGTGCAGCAAGCTGCTGATGATAATGCTCAACAAAATTACAGCGCTGCAGAAGAGGCAGTAGCTAAGATTAGGGACGACTCGGACACTAAGGATGACAATGACTTCTTAAATTTTTTAGGGAACGCTCCCGGCTGCCGTTCATTGAATGACAATTGGCTGGGAGAACACTAAAAATCCTAGTGGATACTGGGGCGGCTAAAAACAACATTAGAGCCGTAAATGAGTTAAAGAATGTAAGGCCGTTAAATGCCTCTTTCTCGGTTAGTTCCATACATGGTTCTAACAAAATCCTCCGAAAATTTTCATGGAACAAGCGCCACCTTTTTATACTCATTCACGAAGTGAGTATATTGGTTTTGTGTAATGTCCGTCACGCTGTCCGTCCGTCTGTCCGTATGAACGCAAACCATTTCCACACTATTGAAGCTAGAGACTTGAAACATATACTTGTGTATACCCTCGAACTATAAAGTGTCAAGATTTTCCCGATACGCCCACTAGGGGCGTGGCAAATCGGAAAATGCATTTTCCGATATCTCAGAAACTCTAGTTTTAAAGGTGCAATTTGGAATGTACACTCGCGTTGACAACCCAAGATCAAAAGGCTATGGCGGATATATCTACGCCCATTGGGAGTAAATCGGGTAAACAGTTTTCAAGCTAGAATGCCCAAATTTGGCACGTACGTTACTGGTACGATCCTATGAAGATCGATTGAAAACTATATCTCCACGTCTACTAGGGACGTATTAAATCGGATCTAACTATATAGTGATTTTTCAAATTCTGTTATGTTTCGAGCACTATTGATGCTAGAGACTTGAAATTTGGTATATATACTACCCTACACTTCTTCTAAGAACTGTCCAAAAAAATGTGTCCACGGCTACTAGGGACGTGGCAAATTGGGAAAAACTTTATGTTTTTCCAATTCTCAGTGAGAAAATCAAAATTTTATTTTTTTACACTCAAAAAGTGAATTAGCCGGGTAATATTTATTTTTGGGTCATCGATAGAGGAGCTCACCAGTAACTAATTATTTAATTTTGAAATGCACAGTTTTGAAGCTAGAGAAATTTGGAATATATACTCGTGTATACCCTCGAATTATAAAGTGTCAAGATACGCCCATTTGCCCAATGCATTTTCCGATATCTCAGAAACACTACTTGAAGTGCTAGAGAGTTTATTTATTTATTTATTTATTTATTTATTTAAAAAAAAAGGAAAATTGACAAATCGAGTGTCAAACTTAAAGATAAACTAAACAAATAAGTTATATAGCCTAAAAGAACACAAAAAATATTACAATAATACCACCAACCCGTTGGGGGTATTTTATTTGCCAGTCCGGCCAGCTATGCCCCGATTCATAGCCGTGTATGGTCAGTGATATTAATGAACTACAAAAGATAGAGAGTGTTAATAGAAACTTAAAAATATTTATTATAGATTCTTAAGTATAATCATTAAATAAATAAATATAAAGCAAAGATTAAAAGAAAATTGAAAATATTAAAGCAAACAGAATAAGAAGAAAAGAGAGATAGATAAAGAAAAAAAAAAAAAGGATTGGGAAATCACTCCACATTGTTGAAGAACTTGCCGGTCGTCAAATTTGTGCACCTGCTCACTCCTGGGCACGGTGTGTGATTTCCATAAGATGATCTGAAAGCAAGGATTTAATTAAAGATAGAGAGAGTTCAGAGGAAAATACGTGATAAAATTTATTATAATTAACACATAAAACGTGAAACGCGCTATGCAAGGAATAATCCGAAGTGCACAATGGTAAACACAACGGACGAAAGTGTCTGGTTGTTCTGGAAGGAACAGAAAAATTTAGTTGCAATAACAGGCGAGACGAGTCAATATTACCAGTAATCAAATTATGTAGAAAAACAATCAGCAGTAAAGTTCTACGATTGATAAATGATGGGAGATCAATAAGAATAAGCCTTCTAACATAAGACGGTAAACGAAGATTGGGCTCCCAGCTTAGATCTCGTAAGGCAAAGAGTAAAAACTGTTTCTGGACCGATTCAATTCGATCCTGATACAATTTATGCTGAGGAGACCATATAATTGAACAGTATTCTAAAATAGGTCGTACCAGCGAAACATAAAGAAGTTTGGTAATGAATGGATCCTTGAATTCTTTTGCCCAACGTTTAATAAAGCCAAAAAAAAGTTGCAATTTGATATGTATACTCGCGTTGACAACTCAAGATGAAAAAGCTATGGCGGATATATCTACGCCCATTGGGGGCGTAGCAAATCGGGTAAAACTGTATCTTCTACAGTTTTCAAGCTAGAACAAATTTGGCACGTAGGTACTGCTACGATGCTATGAATATCGACTAAAAACTATATGTGCACGCCTACTAGGGGCGTGGCAAATCGGATCTGACTATATAGAGATTTTTCTAATTCTGCTATATTTTGAGCACTATTGATGCTAGAGAGTTAATATTTGGTATATATACTCGGGTTGGCAACCCAAGTTGAAAAAGCTATGGCGGATATATCTACGCTCCTAGGGGGCGTGGCAAACCGCAATAGCTTATAGCTCCTACAGTTTTAGAGCAAGAAGCTTCAAAATTGGATGGTTGAGTTACTGGTGAGCTCCTCTATCGATGACCTAAAAATAATTATTACGCCCCTTTGGGGCATGCCCGGCTAAAAAATACCCTGTTTATTTTTTGAGTGTAAGCATCTAAATTTCACCCTTTCGTTACCCTTTACTACTTCTAAGAACTGGCCAAAAATTATATGTCTACGCCCACTGGAGGTGTGGCAAATCGGGAAAAACTGTATGATTTTTCGATTCTCAGTAAGAAAATCAGAATTATATATATATATATATTACTGCTGATCTCCTTTATTGATTTTCCTAAAATTATATATGTACAACCCAATTGTGGGCGTGGCAATGGGCGTGATCTGTGTGGGTGTGAATGAGTATTCCGCAGTCGGTAGCGCCCGACTGCAACGTTCTTACTTGTTTTGATCTTGGGTTGTTAACTTGAGTATATATACCAAATTTCAAGTCTCTAGCATTCATAGTGCTCAAAATATTACCGAATTTGAAAAATCACTATATAGTCAGATCCGATTTGCCACGCCCCTAGTAGGCGTGGACATATCATTTTTTAGTCGATCTTCATGGGATCGTAACAGTAACCTACGTGCCAAATTCGGGCGATCTACCTTGAAAACTGTAGAAGATACAGTTTTACCCGCCATAGCTTTTTGATCTTGGGTTGTCAACGCGAGTATACATATCAAATTGCAACTCTCTAGCACTTCTGGAAGTAGTGTTTCTGAGATATCGGAAAATGTATTTTCCGATTTGCCACGCCCCTAGTAGACGTATCGGGAAAATCTTAACACTTAATAATTCGAGGGTATACATGAGTATTCCAAATTTCAACTCTTGAGCTTTAAAACTGTGCAAATGGTTAGCGTTCATACGTTGGTACCCCCTTCTGTACCAATATCGTCTCCTAATTTATTAGTACCTTCCTCACCTTGGCGTGACTCGTTATAAGTTCCGCTTTCTAATGACTTATCAGAAACACCTGTTGCTAGTGTTATAATCAAGAAATTAAAAATATGGCTCAAGCAATGAACAATATTCCGACCTCTTCTCCCACTCTTACTATACCTACTTTATCTGTCGTTTCTCCTCGAAAGCAAGTTTTTCTATATAGACTTTCACCCGACACGAAATGAGAAGCTATATTTGCTTTTATTGCTAGTAAATCTGCAGCCAATGTTTTTATTTCGAAGTTCAATATCGCGACTCCTCGTGAAATTGCTTCATTCAAAATCAATGTGCCCACTGAATTTTTCACAGCTATATGTGACTCCAGTTTTTGGCCACCTAATGTAGTTATGCACGAATTCAAACCCAAGAATCGAAATAATTTGTCTCCTACTAAATTTTGCACAATCTTCTCCGCATCTGTCTTTGATATATCAAAAAATTCTAAAAAAAGAAGACTCAAGAGAGAGAACTCAAGAGAGAGTTCTCAGTTGAAAGTGTTTGACGTGCTTTGTTTGTGCTCCTTACTTTTTATTCACTATTGAATATTTCTTGGCTTTAAAATTTCACTTTTTATACCCTGAACCCATTGAAAATGGGAAAACAGGGTATAATGGTTTTGTTAAAATGTATGTAACAGGCAGAAGGAGGCGTGGCAGACCCCATAAAGTATATATATTCTTGATCAGGGCGACGAGCTGAGTTGATTTAGCCCTGTCCGTCTGTCCGTCTGTCCGTCTGTCCGACTGTCCGTATGTTTGAACGCGTCGATCTCAGAATCTATAAAAGCTAGAGACTTGAAATTTTTATGTAGGTTCGTGTATAGCACGCGCAGATCGAGTTTGTTTCAAAAATTCGATAACTTTTATCGTTTTAATGTTATCGATTAAAACCGAAATCGAAAACCAGTTATAAAATTATGGCTTGCACATCTTTCAAGCTAGAGACTCTTTATTTTGTATATAGTTGCATGTGTATTTTATACAATTTTGATTTTTGTTATATTTTGGATGCCACGCCCCCTTCGCCACCAATTCTCAAAAAACGTATTTCACGTACTAGAGACTTGTGCTTCGGCAAATACATACATATGATTGACATAATCACACTCTGAAAGTTTGATTAAAAAAGTCCATCTACAAAGAAACTTATTCAACAATTAAGTTTTCATAATATAGCCTTTCTGCAGCTCGAGCGCAGTCGCTGCGCAAACTGCGCAGTCAGCAGAGCGCTCGCTTATGCGTGCGTGCGTATGTGTGTGTGTGTGTATATGTGTTGCTCGTAGTCTATACATATTAAGAGAAGTGTGGAACGTTTGGAATATCGGCTCTTCGCAGGGTTCAGGGGATCTCCTAGTCGGGTACTCCCGACTAGAGCTTTCTTACTTGTTTGTAATTTGTTTAATTCAGCCATCAGGCTTTGTTTTTTACTGTGCAAGAAATAATCCACGGTGCTTTGTGCTATTATAAAAGTGTTTCTATTTTGAAAGTTTTGTCAGCGTCGGTAATTTGTTTTGTTACATTTGCATTTACTTCTTTGGCGCTCTCCTCTTTTGTTTGGGTTTCTTTTTACACTTGTGCATATTTGTTAGTGTTATCACTCACACTCATACTTGAGTTGTTTGTGTTTCTCACTAAATCAAATTCGTCTTGTGCAAGAAACTCTCTCACTGCTTGCTGCTCACCCGCTCTTTATCAGTTGTTTGTTGTTGGACCCGCTCTCACGACTCACTAATCCTCTCTTTGTTTTTATACCCTGAACCCATTGAAAATGGGAAAACAGGGTATAATGGTTTTGTTAAAATGTATGTAACAGGCAGAAGGAGGCGTGGCAGACCCCATAAAGTATATATATTCTTGATCAGGGTGACAAGCCGAGTCGATTTAGCCCTGTCTGTCTGTCTGTCTGTCTGTCCGTCTGTCCGTCTGTCCGTCTGTCCGTATGTATGAACGCGTCGATCTCAGAATCTATAAGAGCTAGAGACTTGAAATTTTTTATGTAGGTTCGTGTATAGCACGCGCAGATCGAGTTTGTTTCAAAAATTCGATAACTTTTATCGTTTTAAAGTTATCGATTAAAAACGAAATCGAAAACCAGTTATAAATTTATGGCTTGCACATCTTTAAAGCTAGAGACTCCTTATTTTGTATTTAGTATAATATAGAGTTTTGGCAATTTTGATTTTTGTTATATTTTGGATGTCACGCCCCCTTCGCCCTAATTTTGCAAAAAACGTATTTTAAGTGCTAGAGACTTGTGCTTCGGCACATACACATATATGAATGACGTAATCACGCTGTGAAAGTTTGATTAAGACAGTCCATCTACAAAGGAAGTTATTCAACAATTAACTTCCCATAATACTGCTCTTACTGCAGCCCGAACGCAGTCGCTGCGTAAACTGCGCAGTCAGCAGAGCGCTCACTTATGCGTGCGTGCGTAAGTGTGTGTGTATGTGTGTGTGCATGTGTTGCTTGTATATATATATGTTAAATAAGTATAAAATGTTTGGAATATCGGCTCATCGCAGGGTTCAGGGGATCTCCTAGTCGGGTACCACCGACTAGAGCTTTCTTACTTGTTTTATACCCTGAACCCATTGAAAATGGGAAAACAGGGTATAATGGTTTTGTTAAAATGTATGTAACAGGCAGAAGGAGGCGTGGCAGACCCTATAAAGTATATATATTCTTGATCAGCTCGACGAACTGAGTCGATATAGCCATGTCCGTCTGTCCGTCTGTCCGTCCGTCCGTCTGTCCGTCTGTCCGTATGTATGAACGCGTCGATCTCAGAATCTATAACAGCTAGAGACTTGAAATTTTTATATAGGTCCGTGTATAGCACGCGCAGATCGAGTTTGTTTCAAAAAATCGATAAATTTGATCGTTTAAAAGTTATCGATTTAAAACGTTATCGAAACGCAGTTATAAATTTATATCTCCCACATCTTTAGAGCTAGAGTCTCCAAATTTTGTATTCAGTATAATGTGGAGTTTATACAATTTTGATTTTTGTCAGATTTTTGATACCACCCCCCTTTCCTTCCCTTTCCCCCCAAACTTGTAAAATCCGTATTTCAAATACTAGAGACTTGTGCTTTGGCAAATATATACACATAAATGACAGAATCTCGCTCTGAAAGTTTGATTAAGAACGTCTATCTACAAAAGAAGTTATTAAACATTTAATATCCCATAGTAAAGCCTATGAGCGCAGCCCACGCTCAGTCGCTGCGCTAACTGCGCAGTCAGCAGAGCGCGTGCTTATGCGTATGTGTATGTGTGTATGTGTGTGTGCATGTATTGCTTGTATACATGTATATGTTAAATAAGCATAGAATGTTTGGAGTATCGGCTCTCGCAGGGTTCAGGGGATCTCCTAGTCGGGTACCGCCGACTAGAGCTTTCTTACTTGTTTTCTATTATTTCCCTTTGATCAGTTTTTACGTTTCGGTTGCTTAACCCCAATTGCCAATATGACATGCTGCATTCGGCAAGTAGCTGATTCTGCACAATTGCAATTTGTTAGTTGCTGGTTATGTGAGAATATGATGCACACAAAATGTGCTGGTCTCACCGGACGGGACTATGACAAAATCATGTCCACTGCCAAAATTGGTTGTAGTGGTTTATGCTGGTCGTGTCCAATTTGCTTGGAAAAACAATTAAATTTTTCCAAGATGTATAATTCAGTGCGAGTTCAATTTTTAAAACTGAGTAGTATATCTAAACAGTTATCTAGTGACCTAGAAGCTGGTGAAATTTTACTAAATCAGTACAATTTTGATACTCCGGATTCTGAAATTATGACTCCTTCTCAGTTGGTACCCCATTCCGTACCAATACTGTCTCTTAATTTATTAGTGCCTTCCTCACCTTGCCATGACTCGTTATTAGTTCCAATTGCTAATGACTTGTCGGACACACCTGTTGCTAGTGTTATAATAGACACTCAAGAGCCTATACAGGTTCCAATCAAAAAACTAAAAGCCTCCCCGAATATTGCTCAAGCAACGAAAAATATTCCGACCTCTTCTTCCACTCTTTCTATACCTACTTTATCTGTCGTTTCTCCTCGAAAGCAAGTTTTCCTATCTAGGCTTTCTTCTGACACGACATGTGAAGCTATATCTGCTTTTATTTCTAGTAAATCTGCAGCCAATGTTTTTATTTCGAAGTTTAATTTCGCGACTCCTCGTGAAATTGCTTCATTCAAAATCAATGTGCCCGCTGAATTTTTCACAACTATATGTGACTCCAAATTTTGGCCACCTAATGTAGTTGTGCATGAATTCAAACACAAGAATCGGAATAGGTTGTCTCCAATATCGTTAAATCCTACTTCGATTCAATCTTCTTCAAATATTGGATCAAAAAACTAAATTTTGCTCAATCTTCTCCGCAACTGTCTATGATATATCAAAACGTTCGCGGGCTAAATTCTAAGTTCAGAAGGCTATTTATACTCATTCACAAAGTGAAATGAGTATATTGGTTTTGTGCAATGTCCGTCACGCTGTCCGTCCGTCTGTCCATCTGTCCGTCTGTCCGTCTGTCCGTATGAACGCAAACCATTTGCACAGTTTTGAAGCTAGAGAGTTGAA
Source organism: Drosophila nigricruria (assembly GCA_037075265.1). Classification (NCBI taxonomy): domain Eukaryota; kingdom Metazoa; phylum Arthropoda; class Insecta; order Diptera; family Drosophilidae; genus Drosophila; species Drosophila nigricruria. Next base: position 1,766,316 of record JBAMCI010000158.1, on the reverse strand, counting down.
ATTTGGAATATATACTCGTGTATACCCTCGAATTATAAAGTGTCAAGATTTTCCCGATACGCCCACTAGGGGCGTGGCAAATCGGAAAATGCATTTTCCGATATCTCAGAAACACTACTTCTGGAAGTGCTAGAATATATACTCGCGTTGACAACCCAAGATCAAAAAGCTATGGCGGATATATCTACGCCCATTGGGGGCGTGGCAAATCGGGTAAAACTGTATCTTCTACAGTTTTAAAGCTAGAACAAATTTGGCACGTAGGTACTGCTACGATCCTATGAAGATCGACTAAAAAATTATATATCCACGTCTACTAGGGGCGAGGCAAATCGGATCTGACTATATAGTGATTTTTCAAATTCTGTAATATTTTGAGCACTATTGATGCTAGAGACTTGAAACTTGGTATGTATACTCGGGTTGACAACCCAAGTTGGAAAAGATATGGCGGATATATCTACGCCCATAGGGGGCGTGGCAAACCGCAAAAGTTTGTAGCTCCTACAGTTTTAAAGCTAGAAGCTTCAAAACTGGATGGTAAGTTACTGGTGAGCTCCTCTATCGATGCGCTAAAAATAATTTTTACGCCCCTTATGGGGTATGCCCGGCTAAAAAATACATAATAATAAAATAATTTTCGCATTTTTTGAGTGTAAGCATCCAAATTTCACACTTACGTTACCCTTCACTACTTCTAAGAACTGGCCAAAAATTATATGTCTACGCCTACTGGGGGCGTGGCAAATCGAAAATCAAAAACTATACGTTTTTCCGATTCTCAGTGAGAAAATCAGAATTATATACAGATATTACTGCTGATCTCCTCTCTTGATTTTCAAAAAATTATATATGTACAAACCAATTGTGGGCGTGGCAATGGGCGTGATCTGTGTGGGTGTGAATGAGTACCCCGCAGTCGGTAGCGCCCGACTGCAACGTTCTTACTTGTTTTGAGTAGTTTTTGTATAAATTCTGAAATTATTGCTCTCACAGAAATGTGGCTAAGTCCGAATGTTTTTAATAGTGAGGTTCTCTCTAATGATTTCACCATTTATAGACACGATCGACTGCTACGTAGAGGTGGTGGTTTCTTGATTGGTGTTAAATCCAATATCCTCTCAGAATTTTTTATTTTTTCGTTATCTCATGATGCTGAGATTATTGGAGTTAAAATAACTCTTCCATCGTTTTCCCTATTTATTACTTGTTATTCCTCCCTCTTCTGATGTTCAAGTTTATGCTCAAAATATAACTTGCATTAAAGAAATTTATGGACATGTTAATGATAACGATATGTTTCTTGTGTTGGGTGACTTTAATATACCTAACACTTCTTGGTCCTCCAGTCCTAACTCAAGTTTTCTTATTCCTACATTAGATTACCTTGTCAATGAATTATTCTCGCTTTCTATGTTTCAGATGAACTCTATTTCTAATCATCTGAATCGTTCACTTGATCTAGTTTTTATTAATGATGACTCTAGCATTACTGTCTCTAGATCATCACCTTTTTATATACCTGAGGATATACATCATCCCACTTTGGAGGTACAATTATCCATAAGTACTCCTCCAGTTTTCACACCTAAAATTTTAAAACAACGTCGTTGTTAGTGCAATTTTGTTTTGCTTAATCAACTTATTAATGCAACAGATTGGTCTCCCTTATATAAGTCAGTTGACGTTAATATGGCAACAACTTTTTTTTATAACACTTTAAATTCTCTTTTAGATGAGTGTGTTCCTATGTGTCTCCCTATGCCTGTTTCTAATAAAGCCCCCTGGTTTACTCAGACTCTTTCTAATTTTAAAAATATTAAGTCTAAATATTTTTAAAAATTTAAAAAGTCTGGTTCGAATGTAGACTGGTCTAAATATTCCATAGCCAAGTCGAATTTTAATATTTTAAATTCTCGGTGTTATGAGAATTACCTTTTTCGTTGCAAAAGGCAGTTTGTTCGTGATCCTAAGAAATTCTATTCATTCGTAAACATGAAGCGTATGTCTTCTAGTTTATCTTCCTCATTTTTCCTTGAATTGGATAAAACTTGTAATGATCTTGATTCCTCTAATCTTTTTGCAGATTTTTTTCAATCCACTTACTCCTCGTTAGATCCCTATACCTCTTCATACCCTTACTTAATTTCTACAACTAATATTATTAATGCTTCTAAAGTTTCCCCAGTTTCTCTGATTTCAGCCATTCGGTCATTGAAATCATCTTTTTCTCCTGGAGCTGAGAATATTCACAGTTGTGTAATTAAAGAATGTAGTGGTTCGCTTCAGACACCATTACTAAAACTATTTAATTTGTCGCTGGAAACCTCTGTTTTTCCGTCTATTTGGAAAGAGTCTTTCATCATCCCTCTATATAAAAAAGGTGGGAGGTCTGACATTTCTAATTATAGAGGTATTGCAAAACTATCTGCTATTCCAAAATTATTTGAAAAAATAATTACATCTACCTTACAACATTTTTGTAAATCGATTATTTCACCATCGCAGCATGGTTTTGTTCGAAATCGATCTACTTCCACTAATCTATTAGAATTTACTTCCCTAGTCAATGACAGTTTTTTAAATAAAATGCAAACTGATGTTATATACTGATTTCAGTAAAGCATTTGACTCAGTACACCACGATATATTACTTCAAAAGCTTGATCACTTGGAATTTTCCACTAATCTTCTTTCTTGGATTTCATCCTATTTAAAAGGTGGAACCCAAAGAGTTGTGTTGAGAACAGCTTTTTCGAAACTTGTTTTCGTTTCGTCGGGTGTACTTCAGGGTAGTCATTTGGGTCCGCTACTTTTTTCCCTATTTATAAATGACCTTCCAAACCGTATATTGAATTCAAAGATATTTATGTATGCAGATTACGTAAAACTTTGTCTTTCGTATGCTAATTCACTTGATCATCTACGCCTTCAAGATGAACTTAATTCCTTCCAACTTTGGTGTGTAGCTAATCGGTTACATTTAAATTGTTCTAAATGTATGACAATGACCTTCAGTCGTACTATTCCATACATTGCTAATTGTTCAATTAATAACTATCCCTTGCAACGTATTTTTTCAGTCAAAGATCTTGGTGCACTTTTTGACTCGAAACTTAATTTCAATTCTCATATCTCAACTATCATAAATGAAGCCAAAAGTGTTCTTGGCTTTATTAAACGTTGGGCAAAAGAATTCAAGGATCCATTCATTACCAAACTTCTTTATGTTTCGCTGGTACGACCTATTTTAGAATACTGTTCAATTATATGGTCTCCTCAGCATAAATTGTATCAGGATCAAATTGAATCGGTCCAGAAACAGTTTTTACTCTTTGCCTTACGAGATCTAAGCTGGGACCCCAATCTTCGTTTACCGTCTTATGTTAGTAGGCTTATTCTTATTGATCTCCCATCATTAATCAATCGTAGAACTTTACTGCTGATTGTTTTTCTACATAATTTGATTACTGGTAATATTGACTCGTCTCGCCTGTTATTGCAACTAAATTTTTCTGTTCCTTCCAGAACAACCAGACACTTTCGTCCGTTGTGTTTACCATTGTGCACTTCGGATTATTCCTTGCATAGCGCGTTTCACGTTTTATGTGTTAATTACAATAAATTTTATCATGTATTTTGCTCTGAACTCTCTCTATCTTTAATTAAATCCTTGCTTTCAGATCATCTTATGGAAATCACACACAGTGCCCAGGAGTGAGCAGGTGCACAAATTTGACGACCGGCAAGATCTTCAACATTCAACAGTGATTTCCCAATCCTTTTTTTTCTTTATCTTTCTCTCTTTTCTTCTTATTCTGTTTGCTTTAATATTTTCAATTTTCTTTTAATCTTTACTTTATATTTATTATTTAATGATTATACTTAAGAATCTAAAATAAATATTTTTAAGTTTCTATTAACACTCTCTATCTTTTGTAGTTCATTAATATCACTGACCATACATGGCTATGAATCGGGGCATAGCTGGCCGGACTGACAAATAAAATACCCCCAACGGGTTGGTGGTATTATTGTAATATTTTTTGTGTTCTTTTAGGCTATATAACTTATTTGTTTAGTTTATCTTTAAGTTTGACACTCGATTTGTCAATTTTCCTTTTATTAAATAAATAAATAAAAAATTAAATTTAATTAGTTTTAGTAGTTCTGAAATTATTGCTCTCACAAAAACGTGGCTAAATCCGAATGCTTATAATAGTCAGATTCTCTCAAATGATTTCACCATTTATAGACACGTTCGACGGTCTTGATTGGTGTTGAATCCAATCTCCTCTCAGAATCTTTTATTTTTTCATCACCGCATGATGCTGAGATTATTGGAGTTAAAATAATAAAATCAGGGTATAATCTTTTTGTGAAAATGTATGTAACAGGCAGAAGGAGACATGGCACACCCCATAAAGTATATGTTGCAGCATTAAGACTTATGTTCCATTATTTAACGCAAAGAGTTTCGGTCGCTTTGAGAACTCAAACACAACTAACTCTCGTGTCTTTTATTTCTCTCGAGCCTACCCCCGAACCACACTCAGCAACAGCGTCAAACGCTATCGCCTCGCTAAAACAGGACTTCCTAGAACCGACAACTTAGTCAACCAATCACAGCCCTCACAAAGGCTTATGCTGATGCTGAAGATAATTATTGCGAAATATCGAAAGACGCACCAATACGCATAACTAGAAGCCGACGCAATATGACAAAATTATCATTGTGAAATACCGAAAACTACAACAACACACATACAAACTTAGTACACGCGGACACGGCCATTCTGACAATAACACGACCTCGTGTACTTTAACAAAACTGCCTTACTGCATAATTCATTTTATTTATAAATTTTCGAAAGTACTTTAAGATTAACATTTTCCTTTTTGATTACAACTATTTTTGTTTCAGGGTTTCATACAAAATTTTATCTTCAACTTTTAGTTTCATTCTTAAACTGCTATAAAATTAATCTTTAGCCTAATTAAACTTTCTTCACTATCCTTTTCATTATCATAAACTCAACTGGTTTTACATTACATCATCTTATGCGCTACAAGCCATGATCAAAACATTTGTTTTGCACTTGGCTTGCATTATGACCAATTCTTTCATTCCTAAACTGCTATAAAATTAATCTTTAGCTTAATTAAACTTTCTTCACTATCCTTTTCATTATCATAAACTCAACTGGTTTTACATTACATCATCTTATGCGTATTTTGCACTTGTGCTTGCATTATGACCAATTCTTTCAACTTTTCTTATCAGCCCCTTCAGGCATCCATACTGTCTCTTTCAACAGTTTCACTCTCAATCGTTTCAATACTGTCTCTTTTAACTGTTTAATTCTCAATCATTCCAATACTGTACTGTACATTATTAACATTATTCAAATCCTCATCACTACTTTCTAACTCAACTGGTACATACCCTTCTGGCAATTTCCTTATATCGTCATGAGCATATTTGTATTTTCTATTATTTGTCAATGACCTTAGGATATATCTATCTCCGTCCATCAATTCAGCTATTTGTAACGGTCCCCTAAACTTTGGACTTAACTTTGTTTGATGCCCTGCTTCATTCTTTAACACAAAATCTCCTACTTCGTATCCAACAACCTTAGCTCTACTTGCGCCTGTCGCAATCAAATGCAAACTTATTTTCTGTTGAGAACAAAACTCACTAAATTTAGATCTAGCAAAACACCTACCCTGGTCTGCTATTATGCGGTTTGGTTCTCCAAACAAAGATACAGCCGATGTCACAGCACCTATGCAATTGTCAGCATCAATCTTAAGTGTGTGTGTTAAATAAAAAAAAAAGTTGGTAAAAGCGTCCACTTGGACAATAACATATTCCTTCTGATCAGACTTGCCACTCAACTTTCCTGTTACGTCTATGTGTATCGTGTGCCAAGGTGTGCTTTGGTATTGGATGAAGTCTAGCTTGAATTTTACCCGAGGATGACTTTGACATCTTACAAGTAATACAGTTTTCAACAAACTTTCATATATACTTAGACATGCCATCGAACCAATAATAATCATAGGCCTTATCTAAAGTCTTCTCCCAACCTAAGTGCATGATTGTCTCGTGAATCTGATTTATTAAAGACCATCTGAATGCCCTTGGAATAATTGGCAAAGATCGAGTTCTACCATTTCTCTGAATTTTTCGATAAAGTAATCCTGCTCTCAACTCATAAGTTTTTGCTATGTCCTCGGGAAGAGAATTGTCCTTCAGTTTGTTCACAATATTGATAATATCTAAATCCTTCCGCTGTTCAGCCATAAGCCAATCACTAGATATCTCTGCCAAATTAACTCGTTTTTCAGGAACTTTAGAAGTATCAATCACCTCAGCGGATGAGAGATTTCTGGAAAAGAAATCAGCATGAGCCATTCGTTTACCCTCTCTATACTGCAAATCAAATGAGAACGACTGTAAATAAGCCCACCATCTTTGTGCTCTGGGAGATAGGTCACGTTTAGTTCTTGATGCTTTAAGTGAGTTGCAATCGGTAAAAACCACAAAATCTCTACCCATCAAATAATGACGAAAATGCTTTATAGTCATGACAACCGCAAGGGTCTCCAACTCATAAGAATGGTATCGTGATTCTGCAGGTGAAGTAGCCTTACTGAAAAATTCAACGACATGCGGCTTGTTATCGATTTTGTGTAGCAAGATGGCTCCATATCCACGAGCACTTGCATCAGTATGCAATTCGATTGGATATTTAGGGTCAAAAATAACTAAAACTGGCTTCTGTGTAAGTAAAGAAATAACTTTTTGTCTTATTTGTTCATGTTCTGGTTTCCAAACAAACTCGTTCAAAAGATACAAAGGCTTAATGAAACAGGAAAATCCTTGCATAAATTGCCGAAAGTAAGACGCTAATCCAATAAATTGTTTTAAAGCAGGGACTGACTGAGGAGGCGGTAGAGCAGTTAACGCTGAAACTTTAAGTGAATTTGGACGAATTCGGCCTGCGCTCACTTCGTATCCCAAATATTGAACTGTCGACTTGAGAAACGAACACTTTTTAATATTGAACATAAGTCCAGCTTTCGTGAGAATATCAAAGGTAATCTGTAATCTATCTAAAGCTTCAGCTTTTGTTGTAGCCACCACCAATACGTCATCCATATAGACAACTACAAATGTATTTGCAAGTTCCCAAAAAAAAAAACTGAAGGTGCATTTTTAAGACCAAACGGCATTGACAAAAATTCCTATTGGGCGTCTGGAGTGACAAAAGCCGTACACTCTTGACTCTTCATGCAAAGGGGTTTGATAGTATCCGCTTGCCATATCTAGACATGTGAAATATTTCGCTCCCTGAAGTCTGGCTATCTTATCTGCTATTAGAGGTAACGGATATTTATCTGAGACTGTATTCGTATTTAATTCACGGTAATCGACACACAAGCGATGAGACCCGTCCTTTTTGTTCACTAGCATCATAGGACTTGCATAAGGTGAGCAACTTGGCCTTATGACATTGCATTCTACTAGTTCTTTAATCTTCTCGCGTACCAACTCTCTTTCATTTGAACAACAGTTTACAGATTTTGGTCTAAGAATTTCAAATTTTCCCGGTGACACAATGACATGAAAACCCTGCGACAGTATTTCTCGACCAATCACAATGTCGCTATCCAAATACTGATCGCCCAAAACGTGGAACAGCATATCAATACAATAATTGTTAATTTTTACGTTGCCAAGTATTTGCAATGTACTACAAATGCTGTCATTTCCAATACCCTTCAACATTACTACGTTGTTAATTCTTTTAGCGACTAACTTAGTACTTATCTTATGTTTAATCAACGAACATTCCGCTCCAGAGTCAAACATTGTCGTAAAAGTCTCGCCTTGATGAACCATCTCTCCTTTGGGCTCAACAACTTTGCAAAGCTGCACTCGTTTCACCTGATGCGGATCCTTTTCACTTTTGAGCTTACTGCAATGGGTTGAACTGTGTCCAACCTCGCCACACTTGAAGCAGGTTACATTTGATTGCTGATGGTGACCAAACACGGTCTTGCCGCTACGCTCTGCAACACGGGGAAGAAAATTTTGCTGCTGTCTAACTCTGAATTCAACCATCCTGTGACCCAACTTTCCACAATAATGACATTTTATTGCTGACAACTTCTGCCGTTTTATGTCAGATGTAGTGGTTTCGTCGAGTACAAATTTCTTTCGTTTGTTGAAGGTGAAAGCTTTAAGCTCAGTATGCAGTTCACTCCTAGTGCGCACGTTCGACGTAAAAGTTAGACGTTGCAATCTGGAATCCATATGAGTATATCCGCTGGTGTTTCTACACTGCTGAAGCGCTGTACAAAAAGTTCCTTAAACTCGGTCCAATTTATGTCAGGATAACATATTTGTGAAAGCCACTGCGCCGCACTGCCTTCCAACGCTGCACTCAAAGCCATCATCAACTCACTGCCTTTTATGTTTCGGCAACACAACAGTCTTACTAGTTGTTGTTTTTGACGTCGTTGATTGTAGTGCTTTCACAAAGTTCCATTACCGCTCGCCATGGATCATTTGGCATATTAAGTAGCGAGCCAGATCCCACTTCTGATGTTATAGCATTAAGATTGTTTTCCATTGTTTAGCGCAGCGAGTTTCGGTCGCTTTGAGAACTTAAACACAACTGACTCTCGTGTCTCTTATTTCTCTCGAGCCTACCCCCGAACCACACTCAGCGACAGCGACGCAACGCTGTCGCCGCGCTAAAGCGGTGCATTGCTAAAGACGCACCAACACACACTCAATACGCTCCGACACGCTGTCGACCCGCTAAAACGGGACTTCCCAATTCCATCATATTGCGCAGTACTCAAAGGCGCAGCAACGCACACGTGTTCTTATTACGCAGCAACACGCTGTCGCCCCGCTAAAACGGGACTTCCCAATGCCATCATATTGCGCAGTACTCAAAGGCGCAGCAACGCACACGTGTTCTTATTACGCACCAACACGCTGTCGCCCGCTCGAACCTCTGACGCTCCGACATATATATAAAATAAGCATTGCATGTTGGGAAGATTGGCTCTTCGCAGGGTTCAGGGTATCTCGTAGTCGAGCCGTCTCGACTAGAGCACTCTTACTTGTTTTCTTATTCCTACTGTGAGGAACAATATAGACGGGCACATAGTATAGGTATGAGTGCATGTATTTGTGCACTTATGTGCACTTATGCATATATGCGTGCCTGTATATATTGTTCCACACAGCGATGCGAGATAGGAGCGACCCTCGCGATTGGGAAGGGCGCAGAGTCCGACAAAGTGCCGTTTGTGGCGGCGAAAAAGTAATGTATGCTTTCACTTGTATGCCAATGACGGTGCTTTGGCCAATGAGAGGCTGCCACGCAGATTTGGAAAAGCCGCTACCTGCGGCAATTACATACATATGGATGATAGTATTATGCTCTGAAAGTTTGATTAATAAAGTCCGTCTACAAAGAAACTTATTCAACAATTAACTTCCCATAATATAGCCATACTGCACCCCAAGCGCAGTCGCTGCGCTAACTGCGTGCTTATGCGTATGTGTGTGTGTTTGTGTGTGTGCATGTATTGCTGATATATATGTATATGTTAAATAAGCATAGAATGTTTGGCATATCGGCTCTTTGCAGAGTTCAGGGGATCTCCTAGTCGGGTACCGCCGACTAGAGCTTTCTTACTTGTTACCTCTACTCCTGCTCCAGGATCCGCCACTAGTGCTGTAGATTTAGCCGGGCTGCACCAATGTTCTGGTTGGTGGCAGCTGAAGTCCTTCCTGTGTCCGTGTGTCGAGCCTATGTCCTCAATAGGTGTCTAGGATATCCCTCGTAGATATCCTTTTCTCACGATGTCCTTCCACTCGAAGTCCTTGGCAGCGATATCCTTCTAAAATCACTGCTCCTTGGCTGATCACGTCTTCACTCAAGTTCTTGTTCCTTCGCACTCAATACTTTCCCTTTCTGTTTACTTTCACGTTTTTGACTGTCCCGGTGCCGAGTTGCGGGCGCCTTTTTTATAGCAGCGACGCAGGCCCTGCTTCGCGCTATGACGGCGCCAGCTCGGCTCTGGAGCGGGGCCTGCCTGCCGCTCGTGTCCACGATAACGGCAGCATCACGTGATTTGGCGCGACGCCAAATCTGCGTGGCAGCCTCTCATTGGCCAAAGCACTGTTATGGCATAAGAGTGAAAATGTACACTAGTTTCTCGCAACCACAAACGGTACTTCGGCCAACGATCGCCGATGATCGACGTGAGAGCGACGCGAGCCAATCGCTAAATACATAAGAGCGACAGAGACAGACTACGTCGGTCTCTGCGCCCTTTCCAGTAGCGAGGGTCGCTACAATCGTATTCGCGTCGCTGTGTGGAACAATACCTGCAAAAAATACGTGCCCGTCTATATTTTTCCTCACACATAAAAAAAATAAATTTTGTCAATATCTTACCTACAAGTCGTTTTTTTTCTCAATCAAAATTTAGCATAGAGCTTGTACGCATAGTTTTTCTGCTAAGTGTATATGTGTATACAATCAGCACATGCTCACACACACATACGTACGCACGCATAAGCGAGCGCTCTGCTGAGTGCGCAGTTTACGCAGCGACTTCGCTTGGGCTGCAGTAAGAGCAGTATTATGGGATGTTAATTGTTGAATAATTTCCTTTTTATATGCACTTTCTTAATCAAACTTTCTGTTCAGGCATGAACATAAAGAAATAGCCGCAGATCATAAGCATGTAATCTACGCACTCACGACTAGGTTGAAGTACGTAGAAATGATAAGGGTCACACATGTAGAATCTATAAATAGGCTAAGTACGCAAAGACCTACGCTGACCTTTACGAACTCTGCGATAGACTAAGAATAAATAAGCATCTACGCTGAGTCTTACAAACTCTGCAATAGAATAAGAATAGATAAAGACCAACGCTGAACCTCATAAACTCAGCAATAGATAAACTATATTTTTAGAGTTGAAATTATGCATGAGTCAGTATATAAAAGCACTGGTTCAGAAGAATAAAACTAATATATTACTGATCGTCACCGCAGCGAGTGTATTCAAGGTCCGTCGAGTCAGATAGATTGAAGTGTATTCATGATCTAAGTGAAATCATGGTCCTTCGATCCAACCTACAAAGTCTACCATAATTTTTGTGACAAGTGTTAGTGAAATGTGAAAGTGTTTTACAAAATTTTTCTTGTTTCTCTTTGGCTTACCAATTTAAGCTGTGAGTAGAGGCACAGCACGATCAACCAGGCGATCAAAACAAAAAAACCTCCAACGGGTCAAGCCAAAGACAACAACAACAAAAAACTAACAAGATGCTGTCGTCAAAAGTAGTCGAGTTGCTAAAGAAGCAATCAATGATCCACGAAAACATCCTGCAAGCCATTGCAAGGAAGGATGTATTATCAGTGATTGATAAGTTGGCAGCAGAATTCACTGCCAATCACTTATCACTGGTAAAAATTGGTACTGTCGATCATCAATATTTTAAGGGAGAAAATATATGATGCCATAATGGAAAACATCAGGACGTATAAAGAGTCCTTGATGAAGGTCGAAGTTGCCGACCACTCTATGGACACCGACCAACCAGGATCTAGCAAGCAAATGCAACCGGAAACATCCGAAGCAAGAAACAATCAGCACGAAGAAATGTCTTCACGACGCAGTGCCAGCCCAATGGATGTGATGGTAGACCTTGTAGATAAAAGAGCTCAAAAAGTAAGGCAGCACATCGCAGAGGTGTATGCCAACCTTGAGCTCAGTAACCAGGAAGAAATCTTGGACTACAAAGACAAGTTAAATTTCCTGTGGAACAAAGTTCAGTCAACGCTCACAAATTTAGAAGCAAAGTATGAAAAATTTGCTTTCGAAATCGAAGAAATCGATGAACTGGAGTGCAATGTCAACCTACTGACAAAGAAGCTGAACAGAAAAATAGGTGACTTGCACAACATAAAAGAAGACGTTCCAGAGCTGCCAAAAGTGGATTTTCCTCATTTCAATGGAAGTGCCACAAAATGGCCAACGTTCTTCGAGCTATTCTCAGAGGTTATTCACAACAGGAAGGATATCAGCGACACAAGGAAACTGAACTACCTTAAAACATGCCTCAAAGGAGAAGCCAAAATGGTCGTAGGCCATTTATTAATTGGATCATCCGCTAGCTATAATGCAGCGTGGGAGCTAATATGCAAGCGCTACGAAAATAAGCGCAAAATATTTGATAACGCCGTTAACCAGCTAGTGGACATGAAACTGCTGAAGAACAATGATGAAGGCAGTACACGCAAGTTCTTGGACACAGCAACTGAGTGCATCTTTATCACCAAAGAAAAAGGAAAAATTGGTAATGATGCTGATGCTTTATTCGCTCAGATTTTGCTGAGGCGATTCTCGGCGGAGCAGCATGTAAAGAAAGCCAGAGAAATTCAGTCCTTGAACAATGTGCTGGAGTTAATTGAGCAACTGTACAACTCTGTAGACTCAGTGCAAAAGAGTGCCGGCCATGCGACTATGGAAGCACAGAAAACGAGCTACAAAATATGCCATTTTTGCCAACTGGATGGCCACGACTTAACCAGATGCCAGGAATTTAGAGCCGAGCCTGTTAAAAAACGCAAGGAGTTTGTGTTTAAAAACGCACTATGCTTTAAATGTCTTGGCACTCATCGCATTAAAGATTGCATAAGGATTGAACTTGCAATCAATGCTCTAAGTCTCACAACGATGTGCTTCACGAGGATGCAAAAGAGACCGTCAGCATCAATTCTCTAAAAGAAAATAAAGGGCAAAACACGTTGCTGGCAACTGCGCTCATTCGGATTAAAAATAAATCTGGAAAATACGAGCAGCTAAGGGCTCTTATTGATGGAGGTTCACAAAGAACCTTGATATCGGAAGAAGCCGCACAACAGCTAAAACTGCGCCGAATGAGTGTGGAAGTACTTAAAAGTAGCGTTTGCTTAACGATCAAACCAATCGTTAAAAGCAAATTCGTTACCACACTGCAGGCACTTGTTATGCCGAAACTCCAGAGAACTCTACCGAGCAACAAAATTGACATGGATGTCAATAAGGATTGGATGGGCTGCCAGCTTGCAGACCCATATTTTAACAAGCCCGGTACTATTGATGTTGTCATTGGCGTTGATTTACTCCCCCTAATAATGTTGGGAAAAGTAAAGAAAATAAACAACACTCTGGGACAAAAGACTGAACTTGGATGGATTGTTTCTGGCAACATAGCTGGACCATCAAGCAACAAGATAATCAGCGCAACAAAACTCTCTAAAAAAGGCTATGGCAAAACTACTGCAAAAGGAGCTGCAGGAGAAGCTATAACAACATCAAGGAGAGAAGGAGGAAAATCTAGAATGCAAAAAATGACAACTGAAAAAGGAAGATCAAAAGCAGAGGGAGCAACAATGGATGTAATACCAAAACAACCCGATGCAACTGCTAAAGCAAGCACCGCCAGGAGATATCTTAAAGAAGCCAACAGCTCGATCGCCAAGAAGCAACGTAACGAGACGCTGCGACCGGATGAGCTTGAAGCCGATGCTAACACAACTGGGGTTCGTCGATCCAGACATGGTCAAGTGCCGCTGTGCTATACCTGGATCCACAGCGTAAGCGATCCCTTCCAGTTTATACGGAAGGTAATGGACGCATCCAAGAAGTCATCGGCACACAAATCCAAAAGGCGAGAAGGTGCGGCTGCTGATGGAGGACGTTTCATGGTAAACAGACCACTGGCTGTCATTTTCTGGCCCCCCGCAGAATTTTCAGGCATGAACATAAAGAAATAGCCGCAGATCATAAGCATGTAATCTACGCACTCACGACTAGGTTGAAGTACGTAGAAATGATAAGGGTCACACATGTAGAATCTATAAATAGGCTAAGTACGCAAAGACCTCCGCTGACCTTTACGAACTCTGCGATAGACTAAGAATAAATAAGCATCTACGCTGAGTCTTACAAACTCTGCAATAGAATAAGAATAGATAAAGACCAACGCTGAACCTCATAAACTCAGCAATAGATAAGCTATATTTTTAGAGTTGAAATTATGCATGAGTCAGTACCTATTTTCAACGCAGCGAGTGTGTTCAAGGTCCGTTGAGCCGGAGATTGAAGTGTATTCATTGAAGTGTATTCATGGTCCTTCGAGCCGGATAAATCAAGTCTATTCACTTTCAAAGCGTGTTTATGTCATTCATATGTGTGTATTTGCCGACGCACAAGTCTCTAGCACTTGAAATACTTTTTTTTTGCAAATTTGAGGTGAAGGGGACGTGGTATCCAAATATATAACAAAAATCAAAATTATATAAATCCACATTATACTAAATACAAAATAAGGAGTCTCTAGCTTTAAAGATGTGAGAAACATAATTTTATAACTGGTTTTCGATTTCGTTTTTAATCGATAACACTAAAACGATAAAAGTTATCGAATTTTTGAAACAAGCTTGATATGCGCGTGCTATACAGGAACCTCCATAAAAAATTTCAAGTCTCTAGCTCTTAAAGATTCTGAGATCGACGCGTTCATACATACGGACAGACGGACAGGCAGACATACAGACGGACAGGGCTAAATCAACTTAGCTCGTCGCCCTGATCAAGAATATATATACTTTATGCAGTCTGCCACGCCTCCATCTGCCTGTTACATACATTTTAACAAAACCATTACACCCTGATTTCCCATTTTCAATGAGTTCAGGGTATAAAGAGGTGGGAGGTCTGACATTTCTAATTATAGATGTATTGCAAAACTATCTGCTATTCCAAAATTATTCGAAAAAACAATAACATCTACCTTACAACATTTTTGTAAATCGATTATTTCATCATCGCAGCATGGTTTTGTTCAAAAACGATCTACTTCTGCTAATCTATTAGAATTTACTTAGAGTAAACATTTTACTCAGTACACCATGATATATTCCATCAAAAGCTTGATCACTTAGGATTTTCCCCTAAACTTCTTTCTTGGATATCATCCTATTTAAAAGGTAGAACCCAAAGAGTTGTGTTGAGAACAGCTTTTTCGAAACTTGTTTTCGTTTCGTCGGGTGTACCTCAGGGTAGTCATTTGGGTCCGTTGATTTTTTCCCTATTTTTAAATGACCTTCCAAATCGTATATCGAATTCAAAGATATTTATGTATGCAGATTACGTAATACTTTGTCTTTCGTATTCTAATGCACTTGATCATCTACAAGATTATCTTAATTCCTTTCAACTTTGGTGTGTGGCTAATCGGTTGCATTTAAATTCTTCTAAATGTATGACAATTACCTTCTGTCTTACTATTCCATATATTGCTAATTATTCAATTAATAACTATCCCTTGCAACGTATTTTTTCAGTCAAAGATCTTGGTGTACTTTTTGACTCGAAACTTAATTTCAATTCTCATATGTCAACCATCATAAATGAAGCCAAAAGTGTTCTTGGCTTAATTAAGCGTTGGGCAAAAGAAGTCAAGGATCTTCATAACAAAACTTCTTTATGTTTCGCTGGTACGAATTATTTTAGAATATTGTTCAATTATATGGTCTCCACAGCATAAATTGTATCAGGATCGTATTAAATCGGTCCAGAAACAGTTTCTACTCTTTTCCTTACGAGATATAAACTGGGACCCCAATCTTCGTTTACCGTCTTATCTTAGTAAGTTTCTTCTTATTGATCTTCCATCGTTAATCAATCGTAGAACTTTACTGCTGATTGTTTTTCTTTAAAATTTGATTATTGGTAATATAGATTCGTCATGCCTATTATTGCTAGTTAATTTTTCTGTTCTTTCCAGAACAACCAGACACTTTCGTCCGTTGTATTTACCATTGTGCACTTCGGATTATTCTTTGCATAGCGCGTTTATCAATTTATGTGTTAACTACAATACATTTTATCACGTTTTTCTCTGAACTCTCTCTACTTTTAATTCAATCCTTGCTTTCAGGTCATCTTAGTGAAATCTCACACAGTGCTCAAGAGTGAGTAGGTGCACAAATTTGACGTCCTATAAAATCTTCAACAATGTGTAGTGATCAATCCCAATCCCAAAATCTGCACTAAAGTCAAGTATGATAGGCATCCGAAGAAACAAGTCCTCGGGGAAACTCATCCCATCGTACCCTGGGGAGATTGACATGCACATCGACATTTTTTAATTCACAAGAAGCAATTCTTGACATGCATTGCAAAATTTTCAAAATTTGAAGTTGTGCAACCAATCACATCTCGCACGATAGCTGAAGTTAAAATCCCTATCGTACAAATATTAAACTATTTCCAAATGTCCTTATTAAAAAACCGGTATGGAGTAGATGTAGAGAACTCACCACCTCTCCACAGCAACTTAAACGGGCAGGTAGAGTGTTTCCATATCACCTTGCAAGAAATTGCAAGATGCCTGGATAGGAAAATCGACGACACTGTCGAACTGATTGTGCAGGCCACATTTGCGTATAATCGTTCGGAGCATGCCGTAGCAGGCAAAAAGCCAATCGAGATTATTCAGAGTTCAACTGACAAGTTTGTGAAATCAAACTAAAGTTGGACAAGGCCAAACAGTTAACACAGAAATAATATAGAAATAACCCACATAGGCAGAACCGAGTATTCGACGTGGGCGCAAAAGTTTTCACCAAAATAAACAGAAGGCTAGGAAACAAGTTAGTCCCTTTATGCAAAGAGGAATTAGTACAGGCAGACCTAGGAACGTCTGTTCTTATTAGAGAGAGGTTGGTTCATACAGACAACCTAAAATAACGTTTACTACCGAATAATTATAATTAGACTGTAATCACTTGTTATTTTCTTATAGGTTTATTGTTTTGGTAATCGCCCTGGTGTCATTAACAAATTCTTGGATCACCGATTATTCCCACTCCAGATACATCCCGATAGTTGAAAGAAATGAACTGGTATGGGAGCAAAAGGGGTAGCAATTTAACGGAGTTTTTGGAGATAATAGAAAAAATGAGCAGACTGTCTAAAAATTTTCCACAATCTCACATGCGTAAGCTCCTAGAAGTGGATTTAGATCACGCCAAGAGCGTTTTGTCCGTTTTAAGAGTGCATCATAGAATTTCCAGGAGCTTAGACTTTCTATGCCGCAGATTTCGATATGATTAGGATGACAGAGTTAAAACTAGTTGACTCGAACAATAGGCAGGTGGTAATAAATACGGAAACCCAAAGGCAAATAAACCTGCTTACGGATACCGTAAATCATTTAGTTAAAGCAAAAAGAAATGAGTTATTACATATTGAGGCGTTGTTAACGAGTAATAGAATAACCGAGATTCAGTACTATGTGCTAACAATCACACTTGCAAAGTCCAGTAGTTAGTTTATTGGAGGCTTCCTCTGTAAAGGTCCTCCAGTCTGAAAGGATTGTTCACATAATAATTAATTATGCAATAATTAAGTCCATCTGCAAAAAAATTAAGATTTTACCGGTGTCACATTAACACGAAGTACTCTAGCTAAAATATGATATTATAGCCGATTGCGATAACGATATACTGACGGTCACCAACTGCGACACAACAACCTATGCGCAGATCTGCGAATTTTCGCTCTCAGCCAAGCCACTTACAACAAATCGCGGTTATATACGATGACGTCATAGTGGTAAATGAGAGCCCAGCAAAAGTCAGCACAGAGGAATTTATAAACGGCTCCTACCTAATAACTTTCAAGCGTACGGCTGTCATCGACGTGAAATACTTCAACCAGTAAAATGCCTGGTGTCGCGGCTTCTCCCTTACTCAACATCATCAGCCATGAGTAGGGTGACCATACGTCCTGGAATTCCGGGACATGTCCCGCTTTTGTCAAGACAAGTGAAGAATTTTTTTGAGGAAAGCAGCGCAGATAAGCAGTTTTTGCAACAAAGTCGTTGACCGTCCCGGAATGGCCTGAGGCCGATCTGGTCACCCTAGCCATGAGCCGATCCTTAGTTTGCCACTTTTGCATAGGATGAATAACAAAAATCGTAATACATCTGATAACTAAAAGAAATCGTAGACGCTGTGGGATCACCCAAGACGAGGTGTGCCGTGGGATTTGGACTCAGCTTTTTATTCAATGCCCTCATCGTCCTCATCCAACGACTATGGAGAAGGCGAGTCACGCAGGAATTCCGGAAAGTTGTCAAGAGCTTTAAGATGGACGAGAACGCCCATGTTTTAAAAGTGGGAGTAGTTAACGAAGACCAACAACTCAACAAACACAGCCCGGACCAGACGGTTGCGGCGCTGGACCACATCTGCGACCGTCGCGGGATCACCACAACCACATTATTACATAATTTGTATATTTATTTGTAAAAAAAAAATAATAGAATATCGTATAGTAATAATTCGTAATAAAAAACACGTTTTTGTTGGTTTATTTTAATTGTAACTGTTAGAAGATTTTGTTGTTATTAAATTCGAAAAAATAAATGTGTAACTTTTGCTTAGCTTAAATTTTTTAATTTTACATAATTTATAAAGATTGAAAAAACCGTATTCGTTTTTAAGTTTAAAAATATCTTATTTGAAATATAAATATTTGTTCAATTGTTGATTGAATTCTTGCATGGTATTATGAATATTGCTTTGAATTGCATAGTTTAACTATTTAAAAAATGTGGAGATTATTTTATTATCACATGACTTTCATTTACAGGCAAGAGATTTTACAAATGTTTTCTAGCTATAGAACTGTGCTGAAGAAACAATAAGCTCTTTAAAACAATGTCTGGATCGAAACAAATATATTGCCAAATATTTTAAAATATATTCTAAATATACTATTCGTAAATTACTTATCAAAATGCTGTCCTACGAATTTTTAGACTTAAAATATATAAATACTCAGAATATCAAAAATTTATTTTATTCGAACGTTTTTACCAAAGATCAATATCTAATAGTATTAATCACGGTAATTTTTGAATTCTACAGCCCCTATTATTACAAAATTAATATGTTGAGGATTATTAAACAATTCATTTACCTTTTGAAATTGTGCATAGAATTTTAATTTCTTTTATTCAAAGAATTTATCAAACTGTCAGACGCAAGATCAAAAGCAGCTAAACCTTTAATTTTAAAAAAATGTTAATTAAGAGATATCGTTATTAAAATAAATAAATTGCCTGAATTTACGTGTAATATTAACATTTACTTGTAAGTATTAAGTAGTATCTTAATAAAATATGTATGAATGATGACTATTTCAATTAATACGATAATGTATTAACGCACAAAACATTTAAGGAGTTCTATAAAATACAATTGAAATATATTATGACAAACAATTATAAAAAACTAAATGTAATCATGCAAATAATTAATTAAGTGAAATAGATTGCTTAGGGTACCTCATAGTTGAGTGCATATATTTAATTGCGGGAAAATAAGTGCATTTGGTTTTTGATATACTTGTATTTAGATGATATTGTTTTTTAATGTCAAGCTACTTAGAAGAGACATTAAATGTTAAAAATACTGAATCATGTATTAGTAGAAATATATATTTAATTGCTTAGAAATTACTTTATGTATAAGCAAAATTAAGTAATTCTGTCCGTGCTTGATACAAAATAATTCACACCATTAAATTAAAACTTTGAAACGTGTTTTTTTTGTTTTCAATTTGGTATTATTTTTTAGAAGTACAAATAAGTGTGATATATATATATATATATATATATATATATTTATGTGTGGTTCAATGAGCTCATTTATAAATTTTTGTGATGGCTTGATTACTTGAATTTTATTTGGCGTTGTATGTTAACTTTGCATTATTTTCACTGGAAACAAGGTTAAGAGGTACAGATAGTTCGTCGCCTGCATGGGTTTCGTTGAAATCAGGCAAAGATTGCGCTTTTGCTCGTTTTAAAATAACATTTTTAAGCGTTTCTGTCGCTTCTGCTGAGTCACAAATTTCTGATTTGTATTTCTGAAAAAAATAAGAAAATACAAGTTTAATTCTCTTACTATATACTATATACTTCACTTATATATATAAATACATCTACTTTAATATATAAAATATATGTGTCCTAGTCTAATTAGTATTTTCCATAGCGATCAATCTGTATGTAAAACGATTTAAGAATAAACAAGTAAGAACGTTGCAGTCGCGAGCTACCGACTGCGGAATACTCATTCCCACCCGCACATGTCACGCCCATTGCCACATATATAATTTTTTGGAAATTAATAGAGGAGATCAGCAGTAATATAGTAATAAAATTTTGATTTTCTCACTGAGAATCGGAAAAACGTACAGTTTGCCACGCCCCCACGGGGCGTAGACGTATAATTTTTGGCCAGTTCTTTGAAGTAGTGAAAAGTAACGTAAGTGTGAAATTTGGATGCTTACACTCAAAAAATACGAAAATTACAGGGTACTTTTTAGCCGGGCATGCCCCAAAAGGGGCGTCAACCATCCAATTTTGAAGCTTCTAACTCTAAAACTGTGGGAGCTATAAGCTTTTGCGGTTTGCCACGCCCCCTATGAGCGTAGATATATCCGCCATATCTTTTTCAACTTGGGTTGTCAACCCGAGTATATATACCAAGTTTCAAGAGTCTAGCATTCATAGTGCTCAAAATATTACAGAATTTGAAAAATCTCTATATAGTCAGATCCGATTTGCCACGCCCCTAGTAGGCGTAGATATAAAATTTTTTGTTCGATCTTTATAGGATCATAGCAATAACCTACGTGTTAAATTTTGGCGATCTAGCTTTAAAACTGTAGAAGATACAGTTTTATCCGATTTGTCACGCCCCCAATGGGCGTAGATATATCCACCATAGCTTTTTCATCTTGAGTTGTCAACACGAGTCTACATTCCAAATTGCAACTCTCTAGCACTTCTAGAAGTAGTGTTTCTGAGATATCGGAAAATGCATTTTCCGATTTGCCACGTCCCTAGTGGGCGTATCGGGAAAATCTTGACACTTTATAATTCGAGGGTATACACGAGTATATATTTTTTAAAATTTCAACTCTCTAGCTTCTAAACTGTGCAAAGGGTTTGCGTTCATACGGACAGACGGACGGATTTCACTTTGTGAATGAGTATAAAAATTCCAACATTGCTCATTCCCTTCACATACTACCACACTTGACGACAGCAAAGATATGGCCTCAAAGCGATAAAGTTTAAGTAAGTAAGAAAGCTCTAGATCCCCTTAACTACGCTGAGACAAGTCCTCGGGGAAACTCATCCCATCGTACCCTGGGGAGATTGACATGCACATCGACATTTTTCAATTCACAAGAAGCAATTCTTGACATGCATTGCAAAATTTTCAAAATTTGAAGTTGTGCAACCAATCACATCTCGCACGATAGCTGAAGTTAAAATCCCTATCGTACAAATATTAAACTATTTCCAAATGTCCTTATTAAAAAACCGGTATGGAGTAGATGTAGAGAACTCACCACCTCTCCACAGCAACTTAAACGGGCAGGTAGAGCGTTTCCATATCACCTTGCAAGAAATTGCAAGATGCCTGGATAGGAAAATCGACGACACTGTCGAACTGATTGTGCAGGCCACATTTGCGTATAATCGTTCGGAGCATGCCGTAGCAGGCAAAAAGCCAATCGAGATTATTCAGAGTTCAACTGACAAGTTTGTGAAATCAAACTAAAGTTGGACAAGGCCAAACAGTTAACACAGAAATAATATAGAAATAACCCACATAGGCAGAACCGAGTATTCGACGTGGGCGCAAAAGTTTTCACCAAAATAAACAGAAGGCTAGGAAACAAGTTAGTCCCTTTATGCAAAGAGGAATTAGTACAGGCAGACCTAGGAACGTCTGTTCTTATTAGAGAGAGGGTGGTTCATACAGACAACCTAAAATAACGTTTACTACCGAATAATTATAATTAGACTGTAATCACTTGTTATTTTCTTATAGGTTTATTGTTTTGGTAATCGCCCTGGTGTCATTAACAAATTCTTGGATCACCGATTATTCCCACTCCAGATACATCCCGATAGTTGAAAGAAATGAACTGGTATGGGAGCAAAAAGGGTAGCAATTTAACGGAGTTTTTGGAGATAATAGAAAAAATGAGCAGACTGTCTAAAAATTTTCCACAATCTCACATGCGTAAGCTCCTAGAAGTGGATTTAGATCACGCCAAGAGCGTTTTGTCCGTTTTAAGAGTGCATCATAGAATTTCCAGGAGCTTAGACTTTCTATGCCGCAGATTTCGATATGATTAGGATGACAGAGTTAAAACTAGTTGACTCGAACAATAGGCAGGTGGTAATAAATACGGAAACCCAAAGGCAAATAAACCTGCTTACGGATACCGTATATCATTTAGTTAAAGCAAAAAGAAATGAGTTATTACATATTGAGGCGTTGTTAACGAGTAATAGAATAACCGAGATTCAGTACTATGTGCTAACAATCACACTTGCAAAGTCCAGTAGTTAGTTTATTGGAGGCGTCCTCTGTAAAGGTCCTCCAGTCTGAAAGGATTGTTCACATAATAATTAATTATGCAATAATTAAGTCCATCTGCAAAAAAATTAAGATTTTACCGGTGTCACATTGACACGAAGTACTCTAGCTAAAATATGATATTATAGCCGATTGCGATAACGATATACTGACGGTCACCAACTGCGACACAACAACCTATGCGCAGATCTGCGAATTTTCGCTCTCAGCCAAGCCACTTACAACAAATCGCGGTTATATACGATGACGTCATAGTGGTAAATGAGAGCCCAGCAAAAGTCAGCACAGAGGAATTTATAAACGGCTCCTACCTAATAACTTTCAAGCGTACGGCTGTCATCGACGTGAAATACTTCAACCAGTAAAATGCCTGGTGTCGCGGCTTCTCCCTTACTCAACATCATCAGCCATGAGCCGATCCTTAGTTTGCCACTTTTGCATAGGATGAATAACAAAAATCGTAATACATCTGATAACTAAAAGAAATCGTAGACGCTGTGGGATCACCCAAGACAAGGTGTGCCGTGGGATTTGGACTCAGCTTTTTATTCAATGCCCTCATTGTCCTCATCCAACGACTATGGAGAAGGCGAGTCACGCAGGAATTCCGGAAAGTTGTCGAGAGCTTTAAGATGGACGAGAACGCCCATGTTTTAAAAGTGGGAGTAGTTAACGAAGACCAACAACTCAACAAACACAGCCCGGACCAGACGGTTGCGCCGCTGGACCACATCTGCGACCGTCGCGGGATCACCACAACCACATTATTACATAATTTGTATATTTATTTGTAAAAAAAAAATAATAGAATATCGTATAGTAATAATTCGTAATAAAAAACACGTTTTTGTTGGTTTATTTTAATTGTAACTGTTAGAAGATTTTGTTGTTATTAAATTCGAAAAAATAAATGTGTAACTTTTGCTTAGCTTAAATTTTTTAATTTTACATAATTTATAAAGATTGAAAAAACCGTATTCGTTTTTAAGTTTAAAAATATCTTATTTGAAATATAAATATTTGTTCAATTGTTGATTGAATTCTTGCATGGTATTATGAATATTGCTTTGAATTGCATAGTTTAACTATTTAAACAAGTAAGAAAGCTCTAGTCGGTGGTACCCGACTACGAGATCCCCTGAACCCTGCGATGAGCCGATATTCCAAACATTCTGTGCTTATTAACAAGAAGCAACACATGTACACACACACACACATACTCACGCACGCATAAGCGAGCGCTCTGCTGACTGCGCAGTTTACGCAGCGACTGCGCTCGGGCTGCAGTAAGAGCAGTATTATGGAAAGTTAATTGTTGAATAAGTTCCTTTGTAGATGGACTTGCTTAATCAAACTTTCAGAGCGTGATTATGTCATTCATATATGTGTATGTGCCGAAGCACAAGTCTCTAGCACTTGAAATACGTTTTTTGCAAATTTGGGGCGAAAGGGGCGTGGCATCCAAAATTTAACAAAAATCAAAATTGTATAAAACACACATGGAACCAAATACAAAATAAGGAGTCTCTAGCTATAAAGATGTAGGAGATATAATTTAATTACTGTATTTCGATTTCGTTTTTAATCGATAACATTAAAACGATAAAAGTTATCGAATTTTTAAAACAAACTCGATCTGCGCGTGCTATACACGAACCTACATAAAAAATTTCAAGTCTCTAGCTCTTATAGATTCTGAGATCGACGCGTTCAAACATACGGACAGACGGACAGACGGACAGACGGACAGACGGACAGACGGACAGACGGACGGACGGACGGACGGACAGACGGACAGGGCTAAATCAACTCAGCTCGTCGCCCTGATCAAGAATATATATACTTTATGGGGTCTGCCACGCCTCCTTCTGCCTGTTACATACATTTTAACAAAACCATTATACCCTGTTTTCCCATTTTCAATGGGTTCAGGGTATAAAAATGTGGAGATTATTTTATTATCACATGACTTTCATTTACAGGCA
The DNA here is from genome assembly GCA_037075265.1 of Drosophila nigricruria. Classification (NCBI taxonomy): domain Eukaryota; kingdom Metazoa; phylum Arthropoda; class Insecta; order Diptera; family Drosophilidae; genus Drosophila; species Drosophila nigricruria. The sequence goes on along the minus strand of JBAMCI010000158.1, from coordinate 1,741,754 downwards.
AGAGATTTTACAAATGTTTTCTAGCTATAGAACTGTGCTGAAGAAACAATAAGCTCTTTAAAACAATGTCTGGATCGAAACAAATATATTGCCAAATATTTTGAAATATATTCTAAATATACTATTCGTAAATTACTTATCAAAATGCTGTCCTACTAATTTTTAGACTTAAAATATATAAATACTCAGAATATCAAAAATTTATTTTATTCGAACGTTTTTACCAAAGATCAATATCTAATAGTATTAATCACGGTAATTTTTGAATTCTACAGCCCCTATTATTACAAAATTAATATGTTGAGGATTATTAAACAATTCATTTACCTTTTGAAATTGTGCATAGAATTTTAATTTCTTTTATTCAAAGAATTTATCAAACTGTCAGACGCAAGATCAAAAGCAGCTAAACCTTTAATTTAAAAAAAATGTTAATTAAGAGATACCCTATCGTTATTAAAATAAATAAATTGCCTGAATTTACGTGTAATATTAACATTTACTTGTAAGTATTAAGTAGTATCTTAATAAAATATGTATGAATGATGACTATTTCAATTAATACGATAATGTATTAACACACAAAACATTTAAGGAGTTCTATAAAATACAATTGAAATATATTATGACAAACAATTATAAAAAACTAAATGTAATTATGCAAATAATTAATTAAGTGAAATAGATTGCTTAGGGTACCTCATAGTTGAGTGCATATATTTAATTGCGGGAAAATAAGTGCATTTGGTTTTTGATATACTTGTATTTAGATGATATTGTTTTTTAATGTCAAGCTACTTAGAAGAGACATTAAATGTTAAAAATACTGAATCATGTATTAGTAGAAATATATATTTAATTGCTTAGAAATTACTTTATGTATAAGCAAAATTAAGTAATTCTGTCCGTGCTTGATACAAAATAATTCACACCATTAAATTAAAACTTTGAAACGTGTTTTTTTTGTTTTCAATTTGGTATTATTTTTTAGAAGTACAAATAAGTGTGATATATATATATATATATATATATATATATTTATGTGTGGTTCAATGAGCTCATTTATAAATTTTTGTGATGGCTTGATTACTTGAATTTTATTTGGCGTTGTATGTTAACTTTGCATTATTTTCACTGGAAACAAGGTTAAGAGGTACAGATAGTTCGTCGCCTGCATGGGTTTCGTTGAAATCAGGCAAAGATTGCGCTTTTGCTCGTTTTAAAATAACATTTTTAAGCGTTTCTGTCGCTTCTGCTGAGTCACAAATTTCTGATTTGTATTTCTGAAAAAAATAAGAAAATACAAGTTTAATTCTCTTACTATATACTATATACTTCACTTATATATATAAATACATCTACTTTAATATATAAAATATATGTGTCCTAGTCTAATTAGTATTTTCCATAGCGATCAATCTGTATGTAAAACGATTTAAGAATAAACAAGTAAGAACGTTGCAGTCGCGAGCTACCGACTGCGGAATACTCATTCCCACCCGCACATGTCACGCCCATTGCCACATATATAATTTTTTGGAAATTAATAGAGGAGATCAGCAGTAATATAGTAATAAAATTTTGATTTTCTCACTGAGAATCGGAAAAACGTACAGTTTGCCACGCCCCCACGGGGCGTAGACGTATAATTTTTGGCCAGTTCTTTGAAGTAGTGAAAAGTAACGTAAGTGTGAAATTTGGATGCTTACACTCAAAAAATACGAAAATTACAGGGTACTTTTTAGCCGGGCATGCCCCAAAAGGGGCGTCAACCATCCAATTTTGAAGCTTCTAACTCTAAAACTGTGGGAGCTATAAGCTTTTGCGGTTTGCCACGCCCCCTATGAGCGTAGATATATCCGCCATATCTTTTTCAACTTGGGTTGTCAACCCGAGTATATATACCAAGTTTCAAGAGTCTAGCATTCATAGTGCTCAAAATATTACAGAATTTGAAAAATCTCTATATAGTCAGATCCGATTTGCCACGCCCCTAGTAGGCGTAGATATAAAATTTTTTGTTCGATCTTTATAGGATCATAGCAATAACCTACGTGTTAAATTTTGGCGATCTAGCTTTAAAACTGTAGAAGATACAGTTTTATCCGATTTGTCACGCCCCCAATGGGCGTAGATATATCCGCCATAGCTTTTTCATCTTGAGTTGTCAACACGAGTCTACATTCCAAATTGCAACTCTCTAGCACTTCTAGAAGTAGTGTTTCTGAGATATCGGAAAATGCATTTTCCGATTTGCCACGTCCCTAGTGGGCGTATCGGGAAAATCTTGACACTTTATAATTCGAGGGTATACACGAGTATATATTTTTTAAAATTTCAACTCTCTAGCTTCTAAACTGTGCAAAGGGTTTGCGTTCATACGGACAGACGGACGGATTTCACTTTGTGAATGAGTATAAAAATTCCAACATTGCTCATTCCCTTCACATACTACCACACTTGACGACAGCAAAGATATGGCCTCAAAGCGATAAAGTTTAAGTAAGTAAGAAAGCTCTAGATCCCCTTAACTACGCTGAGACAAGTCCTCGGGGAAACTCATCCCATCGTACCCTGGGGAGATTGACATGCACATCGACATTTTTCAATTCACAAGAAGCAATTCTTGACATGCATTGCAAAATTTTCAAAATTTGAAGTTGTGCAACCAATCACATCTCGCACGATAGCTGAAGTTAAAATCCCTATCGTACAAATATTAAACTATTTCCAAATGTCCTTATTAAAAAACCGGTATGGAGTAGATGTAGAGAACTCACCACCTCTCCACAGCAACTTAAACGGGCAGGTAGAGCGTTTCCATATCACCTTGCAAGAAATTGCAAGATGCCTGGATAGGAAAATCGACGACACTGTCGAACTGATTGTGCAGGCCACATTTGCGTATAATCGTTCGGAGCATGCCGTAGCAGGCAAAAAGCCAATCGAGATTATTCAGAGTTCAACTGACAAGTTTGTGAAATCAAACTAAAGTTGGACAAGGCCAAACAGTTAACACAGAAATAATATAGAAATAACCCACATAGGCAGAACCGAGTATTCGACATGGGCGCAAAAGTTTTCACCAAAATAAACAGAAGGCTAGGAAACAAGTTAGACCCTTTATGCAAAGAGGAATTAGTACAGGCAGACCTAGGAACGTCTGTTCTTATTAGGGAGAGGGTGGTTCATACAGACAACCTAAAATAACGTTTACTACCGAATAATTATAATTAGACTGTAATCACTTGTTATTTTCTTATAGGTTTATTGTTTTGGTAATCGCCCTGGTGTCATTAACAAATTCTTGGATCACCGATTATTCCCACTCCAGATACATCCCGATAGTTGAAAGAAATGAACTGGTATGGGAGCAAAAGGGGTAGCAATTTAACGGAGTTTTTGGAGATAATAGAAAAAATGAGCAGACTGTCTAAAAATTTTCCACAATCTCACATGCGTAAGCTCCTAGAAGTGGATTTAGATCACGCCAAGAGCTTTTTGTCCGTTTTAAGAGTGCATCATAGAATTTCCAGGAGCTTAGACTTTCTATGCCGCAGATTTCGATATGATTAGGATGACAGAGTTAAAACTAGTTGACTCGAACAATAGGCAGGTGGTAATAAATACGGAAACCCAAAGGCAAATAAACCTGCTTACGGATACCGTAAATCATTTAGTTAAAGCAAAAAGAAATGAGTTATTACATATTGAGGCGTTGTTAACGAGTAATAGAATAACCGAGATTCAGTACTATGTGCTAACAATCACACTTGCAAAGTCCAGTAGTTAGTTTATTGGAGGCTTCCTCTGTAAAGGTCCTCCAGTCTGAAAGGATTGTTCACATAATAATTAATTATGCAATAATTAAGTCCATCTGCAAAAAAATTAAGATTTTACCGGTGTCACATTGACACGAAGTACTCTAGCTAAAATATGATATTATAGCCGATTGCGATAACGATATACTGACGGTCACCAACTGCGACACAACAACCTATGCGCAGATCTGCGAATTTTCGCTCTCAGCCAAGCCACTTACAACAAATCGCGGTTATATACGATGACGTCATAGTGGTAAATGAGAGCCCAGCAAAAGTCAGCACAGAGGAATTTATAAACGGCTCCTACCTAATAACTTTCAAGCGTACGGCTGTCATCGACGTGAAATACTTCAACCAGTAAAATGCCTAGTGTCGCGGCTTCTCCCTTACTCAACATCATCAGCCATGAGCCGATCCTTAGTTTGCCACTTTTGCATAGGATGAATAACAAAAATCGTAATACATCTGATAACTAAAAGAAATCGTAGACGCTGTGGGATCACCCAAGACGAGGTGTGCCGTGGGATTTGGACTCAGCTTTTTATTCAATGCCCTCATCGTCCTCATCCAACGACTATGGAGAAGGCGAGTCACGCAGGAATTCCGGAAAGTTGTCTAGAGCTTTAAGATGGACGAGAACGCCCATGTTTTAAAAGTGGGAGTAGTTAACGAAGACCAACAACTCAACAAACACAGCCCGGACCAGACGGTTGCGCCGCTGGACCACATCTGCGACCGTCGCGGGATCACCACAACCACATTATTACATAATTTGTATATTTATTTGTAAAAAAAAAATAATAGAATATCGTATAGTAATAATTCGTAATAAAAAACACGTTTTTGTTGGTTTATTTTTATTGTAACTGTTAGAAGATTTTGTTGTTATTAAATTCGAAAAAATAAATGTGTAACTTTTGCTTAGCTTAAATTTTTTAATTTTACATAATTTATAAAGATTGAAAAAACCGTATTCGTTTTTAAGTTTAAAAATATCTTATTTGAAATATAAATATTTGTTCAATTGTTGATTGAATTCTTGCATGGTATTATGAATATTGCTTTGAATTGCATAGTTTAACTATTTAAAAAATGTGGAGATTATTTTATTATCACATGACTTTCATTTACAGGCAAGAGATTTTACAAATGTTTTCTAGCTATAGAACTGTGCTGAAGAAACAATAAGCTCTTTAAAACAATGTCTGGATCGAAACAAATATATTGCCAAATATTTTGAAATATATTCTAAATATACTATTCGTAAATTACTTATCAAAATGCTGTCCTACGAATTTTTAGACTTAAAATATATAAATACTCAGAATATCAAAAATTTATTTTATTCGAACGTTTTTACCAAAGATCAATATCTAATAGTATTAATCACGGTAATTTTTGAATTCTACAGCCCCTATTATTACAAAATTAATATGTTGAGGATTATTAAACAATTCATTTACCTTTTGAAATTGTGCATAGAATTTTAATTTCTTTTATTCAAAGAATTTATCAAACTGTCAGACGCAAGATCAAAAGCAGCTAAACCTTTAATTTTAAAAAAATGTTAATTAAGAGATACCCTATCGTTATTAAAATAAATAAATTGCCTGAATTTACGTGTAATATTAACATTTACTTGTAAGTATTAAGTAGTATCTTAATAAAATATGTATGAATGATGACTATTTCAATTAATACGATAATGTATTAACACACAAAACATTTAAGGAGTTCTATAAAATACAATTGAAATATATTATGACAAACAATTATAAAAAACTAAATGTAATTATGCAAATAATTAATTAAGTGAAATAGATTGCTTAGGGTACCTCATAGTTGAGTGCATATATTTAATTGCGGGAAAATAAGTGCATTTGGTTTTTGATATACTTGTATTTAGATGATATTGTTTTTTAATGTCAAGCTACTTAGAAGAGACATTAAATGTTAAAAATACTGAATCATGTATTAGTAAAAATATATATTTAATTGCTTAGAAATTACTTTATGTATAAGCAAAATTAAGTAATTCTGTCCGTGCTTGATACAAAATAATTCACACCATTAAATTAAAACTTTGAAACGTGTTTTTTTTGTTTTCAATTTGGTATTATTTTTTAGAAGTACAATATATATATATATATATATATATTTATGTGTGGTTCAATGAGCTCATTTATAAATTTTTGTGATGGCTTGATTACTTGAATTTTATTTGGCGTTGTATGTTAACTTTGCATTATTTTCACTGGAAACAAGGTTAAGAGGTACAGATAGTTCGTCGCCTGCATGGGTTTCGTTGAAATCAGGCAAAGATTGCGCTTTTGCTCGTTTTAAAATAACATTTTTAAGCGTTTCTGTCGCTTCTGCTGAGTCACAAATTTCTGATTTGTATTTCTGAAAAAAATAAGAAAATACAAGTTTAATTCTCTTACTATATACTATATACTTCACTTATATATATAAATACATCTACTTTAATATATAAAATATATGTGTCCGAGTCTAATTAATATTTTCCATAGCGATCAATCTGTATGTAAAACGATTTAAGAATAAACAAGTAAGAACGTTGCAGTCGGGAGCTACCGACTGCGGAATACTCATTCCCACCCGCACATGTCACGCCCATTGCCACATATATAATTTTTTGGAAATTAATAGAGAGATCAGCAGTAATATAGTAATAAAATTTTGATTTTCTCACTGAGAATCGGAAAAACGTACAGTTTGCCACGCCCCCACGGGGCGTAGACGTATAATTTTTGGCCAGTTCTTTGAAGTAGTGAAAAGTAACGTAAGTGTGAAATTTGGATGCTTACACTCAAAAAATACGAAAATTACAGGGTACTTTTTAGCCGGGCATGCCCCAAAAGGGGCGTCAACCATCCAATTTTGAAGCTTCTAGCTCTAAAACTGTGGGAGCTATAAGCTTTTGCGGTTTGCCACGCCCCCTATGGGCGTAGATATATCCGCCATATCTTTTTCAACTTGGGTTGTCAACCCGAGTATATATACCAAGTTTCAAGAGTCTAGCATTCATAGTGCTCAAAATATTACAGAATTTGAAAAATCTCTATATAGTCAGATCCGATTTGCCACGCCCCTAGTAGGCGTAGATATAAAATTTTTTGTTCGATCTTTATAGGATCATAGCAATAACCTACGTGTTAAATTTTGGCGATCTAGCTTTAAAACTGTAGAAGATACAGTTTTATCCGATTTGCCACGCCCCCAATGGGCGTAGATATATCCGCCATAGCTTTTTCATCTTGAGTTGTCAACACGAGTCTACATTCCAAATTGCAACTCTCTAGCACTTCTAGAAGTAGTGTTTCTGAGATATCGGAAAATGCATTTTCCGATTTGCCACGTCCCTAGTGGGCGTATCGGGAAAATCTTGACACTTTATAATTCGAGGGTATACACGAGTATATATTTTTTAAAATTTCAACTCTCTAGCTTCTAAACTGTGCAAAGGGTTTGCGTTCATACGGACAGACGGACGGATTTCACTTTGTGAATGAGTATAAAAATTCCAACATTGCTCATTCCCTTCACATACTACCACACTTGACGACAGCAAAGATATGGCCTCAAAGCGATAAAGTTTAAGTAAGTAAGAAAGCTCTAGATCCCCTTAACTACGCTGAGTCTTACAAACTCTGCAATAGAATAAGAATAGATAAAGACCAACGCTGAACCTCATAAACTCAGCAATAGATAAGCTATATTTTTAGAATTGAAATTATGCATGAGTCAGTACCTATTTTCAACGCAGCGAGTGTGTTCAAGGTCCGTTGAGCCGGAGATTGAAGTGTATTCATTGAAGTGTATTCATGGTCCTTCGAGCCGGATAAATCAAGTCTATTCACTTTCAAAGCGTGTTTATGTCATTCATATGTGTGTATTTGCCGACGCACAAGTCTCTAGCACTTGAAATACTTTTTTTTTGCAAATTTGAGGTGAAGGGGACGTGGTATCCAAATATATAACAAAAATCAAAATTATATAAATCCACATGATACTAAATACAAAATAAGGAGTCTCTAGCTTTAAAGATGTGAGAAACATAATTTTATAACTGGTTTTCGATTTCGTTTTTAATCGATAACACTAAAACGATAAAAGTTATCGAATTTTTGAAACAAGCTTGATATGCGCGTGCTATACAGGAACCTCCATAAAAAATTTCAAGTCTCTAGCTCTTAAAGATTCTGAGATCGACGCGTTCATACATACGGACAGACGGACAGACAGACATACAGACGGACAGGGCTAAATCAACTTAGCTCGTCGCCCTGATCAAGAATATATATACTTTATGCAGTCTGCCACGCCTCCATCTGCCTGTTACATACATTTTAACAAAACCATTACACCCTGATTTCCCATTTTCAATGAGTTCAGGGTATAAAGAGGTGGGAGGTCTGACATTTCTAATTATAGATGTATTGCAAAACTATCTGCTATTCCAAAATTATTCGAAAAAACAATAACATCTACCTTACAACATTTTTGTAAATCGATTATTTCATCATCGCAGCATGGTTTTGTTCAAAAACGATCTACTTCTGCTAATCTATTAGAATTTACTTAGAGTAAACATTTTACTCAGTACACCATGATATATTCCATCAAAAGCTTGATCACTTAGGATTTTCCCCTAAACTTCTTTCTTGGATATCATCCTATTTAAAAGGTAGAGCCCAAAGAGTTGTGTTGAGAACAGCTTTTTCGAAACTTGTTTTCGTTTCGTCGGGTGTACCTCAGGGTAGTCATTTGGGTCCGTTGATTTTTTCCCTATTTTTAAATGACCTTCCAAATCGTATATCGAATTCAAAGATATTTATGTATGCAGATTACGTAATACTTTGTCTTTCGTATTCTAATGCACTTGATCATCTACAAGATTATCTTAATTCCTTTCAACTTTGGTGTGTGGCTAATCGGTTGCATTTAAATTCTTCTAAATGTATGACAATTACCTTCTGTCTTACTATTCCATATATTGCTAATTATTCAATTAATAACTATCCCTTGCAACGTATTTTTTCAGTCAAAGATCTTGGTGTACTTTTTGACTCGAAACTTAATTTCAATTCTCATATGTCAATCATCATAAATGAAGCCAAAAGTGTTCTTGGCTTAATTAAGCGTTGGGCAAAAGAAGTCAAGGATCTTCATAACAAAACTTCTTTATGTTTCGCTGGTACGAATTATTTTAGAATATTGTTCAATTATAGGTCTCCACAGCATAAATTGTATCAGGATCGTATTAAATCGGTCCAGAAACAGTTTCTACTCTTTTCCTTACGAGATATAAACTGGGACCACAATCTTCGTTTACCGTCTTATCTTAGTAAGTTTCTTCTTATTGATCTTCCATCGTTAATCAATCGTAGAACTTTACTGCTGATTGTTTTTCTTTAAAATTTGATTATTGGTAATATAGATTCGTCATGCCTATTATTGCAAGTTAATTTTTCTGTTCTTTCCAGAACAACCAGACACTTTCGTCCGTTGTATTTACCATTGTGCACTTCGGATTATTCTTTGCATAGCGCGTTTATCGATTTATGTGTTAACTACAATACATTTTATCACGTTTTTCTCTGAACTCTCTCTACTTTTAATTCAATCCTTGCTTTCAGGTCATCTTAGTGAAATCCCACACAGTGCTCAAGAGTGAGTAGGTGCACAAATTTGACGTCCTATAAAATCTTCAACAATGTGTAGTGATCAATCCCAATCCCAAAATCTGCACTAGTCAAGTATGATAGGCATCCGAAGAAACAAGTCCTCGGGGAAACTCATCCCATCGTACCCTGGGGAGATTGACATGCACATCGACATTTTTCAATTCACAAGAAGCAATTCTTGACATGCATTGCAAAATTTTCAAAATTTGAAGTTGTGCAACCAATCACATCTCGCACGATAGCTGAAGTTAAAATCCCTATCGTACAAATATTAAACTATTTCCAAATGTCCTTATTAAAAAACCGGTATGGAGTAGATGTAGAGAACTCACCACCTCTCCACAGCAACTTAAACGGGCAGGTAGAGCGTTTCCATATCACCTTGCAAGAAATTGCAAGATGCCTGGATAGGAAAATCGACGACACTGTCGAACTGATTGTGCAGGCCACATTTGCGTATAATCGTTCGGAGCATGCCGTAGCAGGCAAAAAGCCAATCGAGATTATTCAGAGTTCAACTGACAAGTTTGTGAAATCAAACTAAAGTTGGACAAGGCCAAACAGTTAACACAGAAATAATATAGAAATAACCCACATAGGCAGAACCGAGTATTCGACGTGGGCGCAAAAGTTTTCACCAAAATAAACAGAAGGCTAGGAAACAAGTTAGTCCCTTTATGCAAAGAGGAATTAGTACAGGCAGACCTAGGAACGTCTGTTCTTATTAGAGAGAGGGTGGTTCATACAGACAACCTAAAATAACGTTTACTACCGAATAATTATAATTAGACTGTAATCACTTGTTATTTTCTTATAGGTTTATTGTTTTGGTAATCGCCCTGGTGTCATTAACAAATTCTTGGATCACCGATTATTCCCACTCCAGATACATCCCGATAGTTGAAAGAAATGAACTGGTATGGGAGCAAAAGGGGTAGCAATTTAACGGAGTTTTTGGAGATAATAGAAAAAATGAGCAGACTGTCTAAAAATTTTCCACAATCTCACATGCGTAAGCTCCTAGAAGTGGATTTAGATCACGCCAAGAGCGTTTTGTCCGTTTTAAGAGTGCATCATAGAATTTCCAGGAGCTTAGACTTTCTATGCCGCAGATTTCGATATGATTAGGATGACAGAGTTAAAACTAGTTGACTCGAACAATAGGCAGGTGGTAATAAATACGGAAACCCAAAGGCAAATAAACCTGCTTACGGATACCGTAAATCATTTAGTTAAAGCAAAAAGAAATGAGTTATTACATATTGAGGCGTTGTTAACGAGTAATAGAATAACCGAGATTCAGTACTATGTGCTAACAATCACACTTGCAAAGTCCAGTAGTTAGTTTATTGGAGGCTTCCTCTGTAAAGGTCCTCCAGTCTGAAAGGATTGTTCACATAATAATTAATTATGCAATAATTAAGTCCATCTGCAAAAAAATTAAGATTTTACCGGTGTCACATTGACACGAAGTACTCTAGCTAAAATATGATATTATAGCCGATTGCGATAACGATATACTGACGGTCACCAACTGCGACACAACAACCTATGCGCAGATCTGCGAATTTTCGCTCTCAGCCAAGCCACTTACAACAAATCGCGGTTATATACGATGACGTCATAGTGGAAAAATTGAGCCCAGCAAAAGTCAGCACAGAGGAATTTATAAACGGCTCCTACCTAATAACTTTCAAGCGTACGGCTGTCATCGACGTGAAATACTTCAACCAGTAAAATGCCTGGTGTCGCGGCTTCTCCCTTACTCAACATCATCAGCCATGAGCCGATCCTTAGTTTGCCACTTTTGCATAGGATGAATAACAAAAATCGTAATACATCTGATAACTAAAAGAAATCGTAGACGCTGTGGGATCACCCAAGACGAGGTGTGCCGTGGGATTTGGACTCAGCTTTTTATTCAATGCCCTCATCGTCCTCATCCAACGACTATGGAGAAGGCGAGTCACGCAGGAATTCCGGAAAGTTGTCGAGAGCTTTAAGATGGACGAGAACGCCCATGTTTTAAAAGTGGGAGTAGTTAACGAAGACCAACAACTCAACAAACACAGCCCGGACCAGACGGTTGCGCCGCTGGACCACATCTGCGACCGTCGCGGGATCACCACAACCACATTATTACATAATTTGTATATTTATTTGTAAAAAAAAAATAATAGAATATCGTATAGTAATAATTCGTAATAAAAAACACGTTTTTGTTGGTTTATTTTTATTGTAACTGTTAGAAGATTTTGTTGTTATTAAATTCGAAAAAATAAATGTGTAACTTTTGCTTAGCTTAAATTTTTTAATTTTACATAATTTATAAAGATTGAAAAAACCGTATTCGTTTTTAAGTTTAAAAATATCTTATTTGAAATATAAATATTTGTTCAATTGTTGATTGAATTCTTGCATGGTATTATGAATATTGCTTTGAATTGCATAGTTTAACTATTTAAAAAATGTGGAGATTATTTTATTATCACATGACTTTCATTTACAGGCAAGAGATTTTACAAATGTTTTCTAGCTATAGAACTGTGCTGAAGAAACAATAAGCTCTTTAAAACAATGTCTGGATCGAAACAAATATATTGCCAAATATTTTGAAATATATTCTAAATATACTATTCGTAAATTACTTATCAAAATGCTGTCCTACGAATTTTTAGACTTAAAATATATAAATACTCAGAATATCAAAAATTTATTTTATTCGAACGTTTTTACCAAAGATCAATATCTAATAGTATTAATCACGGTAATTTTTGAATTCTACAGCCCCTATTATTACAAAATTAATATGTTGAGGATTATTAAACAATTCATTTACCTTTTGAAATTGTGCATAGAATTTTAATTTCTTTTATTCAAAGAATTTATCAAACTGTCAGACGCAAGATCAAAAGCAGCTAAACCTTTAATTTTAAAAAAATGTTAATTAAGAGATACCCTATCGTTATTAAAATAAATAAATTGCCTGAATTTACGTGTAATATTAACATTTACTTGTAAGTATTAAGTAGTATCTTAATAAAATATGTATGAATGATGACTATTTCAATTAATACGATAATGTATTAACACACAAAACATTTAAGGAGTTCTATAAAATACAATTGAAATATATTATGACAAACAATTATAAAAAACTAAATGTAATTATGCAAATAATTAATTAAGTGAAATAGATTGCTTAGGGTACCTCATAGTTGAGTGCATATATTTAATTGCGGGAAAATAAGTGCATTTGGTTTTTGATATACTTGTATTTAGATGATATTGTTTTTTAATGTCAAGCTACTTAGAAGAGACATTAAATGTTAAAAATACTGAATCATGTATTAGTAGAAATATATATTTAATTGCTTAGAAATTACTTTATGTATAAGCAAAATTAAGTAATTCTGTCCGTGCTTGATACAAAATAATTCACACCATTAAATTAAAACTTTGAAACGTGTTTTTTTTGTTTTCAATTTGGTATTATTTTTTAGAAGTACAAATAAGTGTGATATATATATATATATATATATATATTATATATATATATATATATATATATATATATATATATATATATATATTTATGTGTGGTTCAATGAGCTCATTTATAAATTTTTGTGATGGCTTGATTACTTGAATTTTATTTGGCGTTGTATGTTAACTTTGCATTATTTTCACTGGAAACAAGGTTAAGAGGTACAGATAGTTCGTCGCCTGCATGGGTTTCGTTGAAATCAGGCAAAGATTGCGCTTTTGCTCGTTTTAAAATAACATTTTTAAGCGTTTCTGTCGCTTCTGCTGAGTCACAAATTTCTGATTTGTATTTCTGAAAAAAATAAGAAAATACAAGTTTAATTCTCTTACTATATACTATATACTTCACTTATATATATAAATACATCTACTTTAATATATAAAATATATGTGTCCTAGTCTAATTAGTATTTTCCATAGCGATCAATCTGTATGTAAAACGATTTAAGAATAAACAAGTAAGAACGTTGCAGTCGGGAGCTACCGACTGCGGAATACTCATTCCCACCCGCACATGTCACGCCCATTGCCACATATATAATTTTTTGGAAATTAATAGAGGAGATCAGCAGTAATATAGTAATAAAATTTTGATTTTCTCACTGAGAATCGGAAAAACGTACAGTTTGCCACGCCCCCACGGGGCGTAGACGTATAATTTTTGGCCAGTTCTTTGAAGTAGTGAAAAGTAACGTAAGTGTGAAATTTGGATGCTTACACTCAAAAAATACGAAAATTACAGGGTACTTTTTAGCCGGGCATGCCCCAAAAGGGGCGTCAACCATCCAATTTTGAAGCTTCTAGCTCTAAAACTGTGGGAGCTATAAGCTTTTGCGGTTTGCCACGCCCCCTATGGGCGTAGATATATCCGCCATATCTTTTTCAACTTGGGTTGTCAACCCGAGTATATATACCAAGTTTCAAGAGTCTAGCATTCATAGTGCTCAAAATATTACAGAATTTGAAAAATCTCTATATAGTCAGATCCGATTTGCCACGCCCCTAGTAGGCGTAGATATAAAATTTTTTGTTCGATCTTTATAGGATCATAGCAATAACCTACGTGTTAAATTTTGGCGATCTAGCTTTAAAACTGTAGAAGATACAGTTTTATCCGATTTGCCACGCCCCCAATGGGCGTAGATATATCCGCCATAGCTTTTTCATCTTGAGTTGTCAACACGAGTCTACATTCCAAATTGCAACTCTCTAGCACTTCTAGAAGTAGTGTTTCTGAGATATCGGAAAATGCATTTTCCGATTTGCCACGCCCCTAGTGGGCGTATCGGGAAAATCTTGACACTATAATTCGAGGGTATACACGAGTATATATTTTTTAAAATTTCAACTCTCTAGCTTCTAAACTGTGCAAAGGGTTTGCGTTCATACGGACAGACGGACGGATTTCACTTTGTGAATGAGTATAAAAATTCCAACATTGCTCATTCCCTTCACATACTACCACACTTGACGACAGCAAAGATATGGCCTCAAAGCGATAAAGTTTAAGTAAGTAAGAAAGCTCTAGATCCCCTTTACCCTGCGATTAGCTGATATTCCAAACATTCAATGCCTATTTAACATATACATTGTGTAAAATAAGTACCCGGAATTTATAATTTAAACTCTCCCGGGAATACCTGACACTTCAAATTTGGTTTTTTCATGTTGGGACACATGTCCTTGAATGCAAAAACCTCATTAGAACGGGATCTATTACTTAGTGTGTTTACTTCAACAGTCAAAGTGAGTTGATCTTCTGTTTACTCGGCGAATTTTAGTCAATTTTTTGCAATAAGAGCATCGGAAGGAGGTCTCTGAAGACATGGTTTCCCGAGCTAATACGGACCCTACCTTCATGAAACGCATCATAACTGGTGATGAGACATGGGTCTACGAGTACGTAAACCAGTCAGAAATTGTCCGAATGGCGCTTCGAGAACGAGCCGTATCCGAAAAAACCACGCCAAAGCCGGTCAAAAGTGAAGGTTATGCTCACGGTTTTGTTTGATTACCAAACGGTTAATAAGGAATATTATTTATCCGTTTTAAGGCGTTTACGTAAAGCCATCCGCCGTAAACGGCTCGAATTGTGGAAGGACAATTCGTGGATTCTGCACGACGACAACGCGCCATCGCACCGAGCCTTGATTGTACGCGATTACAAGACCAAAAACTCAATAGATACTAGCGAATAGCCACCGTATTCGCCTGATCTCGCACCCTGTGACTCTTTTCTCTTCCCAAAACTAAAATTGCCACTTTGGGGAAGGCGTTTTGAGTCGATTGAAGACATTAAGCAAAATTCGCTAAAGGAGCTGAAGGCCATCCGGGCGCCGGCCTACCAGCGGGCCATGGATGATTGGATTGTTCGTTGGAAAATTTGGATCGGCTGAAAAGGAGCCTATTTTGAAGGCAATCCAAAAAATAATGATAAAAATTATGAAAAAATGTGTTTTTTTTTTTAAATTCCGGGTACTTATTTTACACAATGTATACTTATATATACAAGCAACACATGCACACACACATACACACATACACATGCGCAGTTAGCGCAGCGACTGCGCTCGGGCTGCAAGAGAGCTATATTATAGGAACTTAATTACTGAAGTTTCTTTGTAGATTGACTTTCTTAATCAAAGTTTCAGAGCGTGATAATGTCATTCATATGTGTATATTTTCCAAAGCACAAGTCTCTAGTACTTGAAATACGCTTTTTTCAAATTTGGGGCGAAGCGGGCTTGGATCCCTAATATAACAAAAATCAAAATTGTAATAAATACACATGAATTTAAAAGCAAAATTTGAATTCTCTAGCTTTAAAGATGCACGAGTTATAGCTTTATAACTGGATTTCGATTTCGTTTTTAATCGATAATATTAAAAAATCAAAGTTATCGAATTTTTTAAACAAACTCGATCTGCGCGTGCTGTACACTGACCTACATAAAAATTTCAAGTCTCTAGCTCTTAAAGATTCTGAGATCGACGCGTTCAAACATGCAGACAGACGGACATTTTCCATTTTCAGGTTCAAGATATAAAAAGTTATCAAACATTTAGTAAATGCGTGCGGATGTATTTGTATAAATTTTGCTTGCAACATATATGTAAGATAAGCATATAATGTTTGGAATATCGGCTCTTCGCAGAGTTCAGAGGATCTCCTAGTCGAGCAGTCTCGACCAGAGCACTCTTTACTTGTTATTCACCGGATACCGGTATCCAAAATTCTTAAAATTGAAGGAAGAGTTGTAAATATATCCGGTACACGAATGACTTTTGCATTTTCAAATATTCAATAAAATATGATGATCATATGCTGGAAATGTTATTAATATCCATTAAGTAAGACTGAAGTCCATTAATAATGTCCCGGGTCCGATTTAATATATTTTGAATTTTTTTTTAAATTTAGTATAAGATAATAATACAAGATTTAAAATATATTTAAAAAGCATATCGGATCCGGGGATCAGGGGACTTCCTAGTTTTAATCACGGTGTAAAGCTTTTACTAAAATCTATGCAACAAGTAGAAGGAAGAAGAAGATGACAAGCTGAGTCGATATAGACAAGTTCGAATGTCCGTCTAATATAAGAATATAAGCTTTTGCGGTTTGCCACGCCTCTAGATATATCTGTCATATCTTTTTCGTCAACGCGAGTCACATTCCACCATTCCAGTACTTCGACTATTAGTGTTTCTGAGATACAGCATTTTCCTATTTAACACGCATGCACGCTGCTAAAATGGTAGCGGCGTATGGAAAGTTAATCTGTTAATTCTTAATAAAAAAATTTTTAATTAAAAAGAAAACCATACTCACCTTAAATACTAAATCAGGAAATGTTGGCGTATCCTGGGCCCGTGACGTTACTGATTTTTTGCATTCTGGGGGGCCAATAATATTATCCGTTTCATATTCAACTATTGGTATTGACCTATTTCCTGTCCGCCATTAAAAACAAACGTATTAATTATTATGTTTAATTAACTCTCAAATTTTATATAATATATTTATGAAATATTTATTATACCATTAACCTATTAATAATAGGAAAATCGATTTTTTCACCATCACAGCATGGTTTTGTTCAAAATCGATCTACTTCTACTAATCTCTTAGAATTTACTTCTCTAGTCAATGACAGCTTTTTTAAATAAAATGCAAACTGATGTTATATATATTGATTAGAGTAAAAGAATTGACTCAGTAGACCATGATATATTCCTTCAAAAGCTTGATCACATAGGAATTTCCCCTAAACTTCTTTTTTGGATTTCATCCTATTTTAATCAATCGTAGAACTATCCTGGGGATTGTTTTTCTACATAATTTGATTATTGGTAATATTGATTCGTCTTGCCTGTTATTGCAACTTAATTTTTCTGTTCCTTCCAGAACAACTAGACACTTTCGTCCGTTGTATTTACCATTGTGCACTTCGGATTATTCTTAGCATAGCGCGTTTCACGTTTTATATGTTAACTACAATAAATTATATCACGTGTTTTCCTCTGAACTCTGTCTACCTTTAATTAAATCCTTGCTTTCAGATCATCTTAGGGAAATCACACACAGTGCCTAGGAATGAGAAGGTGCACAAATTTGACAACCTGTAAAATATTCAACATTGTGTAGTGATTTCCCAATCCTTTCTATTCTTTATTTTTCTCTCTCTTCTTCTTATTCTGTTTGCTTTTATTAATATTTTCAATTTTCTTTTAATCTTTACTTTAATAGTTATTATTTAATAATTATACTTAAGAGTCTATAATAATATTTTATAAGTTTCTATTAACACTTTCTACGTTTTATAGTTCAATAATATTACTGACCATACATGGCTATGAATTGGGGCATAGCTGGCCGGACTGGCAAATAAAATACCCCTATCGGGTTGGTGGTATTATTGAAATATTTTTCTGTTCTTTTAGGCTATATTCCTTATTTGTTTAGTTTATCTTTAAGTTTGACTCTCGTTTTGTCAATTTCCTTTTAAAGAAATAAATAAATAATGATTTTGTTAAAATGTATGTAACAGGCAGAAGGAGGCGTGGCCCACCCCATAAAATTAAAGAAATATATTATTGATCAGGGCGACGAGTTGAGTCGATATAGCCGTGTCCGTCTGTCCGTTTGTCCATCCGCCCGTCCGTCCGTATGTGTACGCGTCGATCTCAGAGCCTATAAGAGCTAGAGACTTGAAATATTCGATGAAGATATAGCACGTGCAGATTCAGTTTGTTCAAAAATTCGATAACTGTTATCGATTTGAAACGTTATCTAAACTCTGAAAAATATCTTGTACGTCCTTGGCTTCGGTCTTTAGCTTTATGTGTACTTCTAACAATTTTGATTTTTGTTAAATTTTGTATACCATCCCCCTTCCCGTATTTCAAATACTAGATACTTGTTCTTTTGAATGACTATCGCGCTCAAAAAGTTTGATCCGGAAAGTCCATCATCAAAAGTTATTAAACATTGAATAAGCGCAGCCGCTGCGATAACTGTGCAGTTAGCAGAGTGCGTGCTTAGGAGTGAGTGCAAATACGTTTGTGTGTGGGTTTATCGTAATGTATGTACATATAAAAGCATAGAATGCGGAAAGCAGCACAGGGTTCATGGGGTTTAGTCGAGTAGTCTCGACTAGAGCTTTCGTTCTTGTTTTTATACCCTGAACCCATTGTAAACGGAAAATCAGTTTATAATGCTTTGAGAAAGTATATATATTCTTGATCAGCTCGATGAGCTGAGTTGATATAGCAATGTCCGTCTGTCCGTCCGTCCGTATGAACGCAGCGATCTCATAAACCACAAAAGCTGTGAGATTTGAAATCAGTGTAGAATCGTGTATACCCTATGCAGAAAGAGTTTTTGTTTTATATTTTTGATAACTCATCCCGTTTCCTTATTCGGTAAAAATAGATAACTCTTCTTCGTTTTTGTGTACCGTAAGAGCTAGAGACCCCAAATTTACTGTGTAGGTCCGTGTAATGAATACGGAGATTTTGTAATTTTTTAATTTTGGATGCCACGCCCCTTTCGCCACAAATTTTCAAATACTAGAGACTTGTGCTTTGGCAAATACACAACCTCGATTTATCCCGAGTTTAAGCCGGGCCGAACTCAGCCGACTGTGTGTTCGTGCCAACAAATTTATTTGAAGCACATTTGCTATAAATTATAAGTCAGTGTTTTTAAGGTTTGAGCTTAGTTTATATTTTCTCACTTATTTGAGGGTAATTTGCCTGTCTTCCTGTCGTGTCGACTTTAACGGCATCACGTGATTTGGCGCGACGCCAAATCGCGCCAATCGGCAGCCTCTCATTGGGCAAAGCGCCGTTATTAGCATACGAGTGAAAGCATACACTACTTTCTCGCAGCCAAAAAGGGTACTTCGGCCAACGGTCGTCGATGATCGACGTGTGAGCGACGTGAGCCAATCGCTGAATACATAAGAGCAACAGAGACGGACTAAGTTGGACTCCGACTCCTTTCCAGTCGCGAGGGCCGGTGGTGGAACAATACATGCAGGCACGCATATATGCATAAGTGCACAACAAATACATGCACTCATACATATAATACGTGCCCGTCTATATTGTTCCTCACAACACATAGGAAAAGCTGTGAAAGTTTGATTATGAAAATCCATCCACAAAAAAAGTTATTAAGCATTTAATTTTCCATACAATAGGCATATTGCAGCCCGAGCGCAGTCAGCAGAGCGTGTGCTTGAGTGCGTATGCATGTGGGTATGTGTGTGTGTTGCTCGAAATACTGGTATATGTAAAATAAGCATAGAATGTTGGGAATATTCGATCTTCGCAGGGTTCAGGGTATCTCTTAGTCGAGCAGTCTCGACTAGAGCACTCTTACTTGTTTTTAAGTATATTTATAAAAGAGTCGCAAACATATCATTTATTATATGTAACAAATTTTTTTTATATTTTATCCCCTAAACCCAATGAAAAACAAGTAAGAACGTTGCAGTCGGGCGCTACCGACTGCGGAATACTCATTCACACCCGCACAGATCACGCCCATTGCCACGCCATCTTCTACAGTTTTACAGCTTAAATGCTTAAATTTTGCACGTAAGTTACAATCCTATAAAGATCCACGAAACAATTATATGTCCACGTCCACAAGAAGCGTGACAAATCGGATCTGACTATATAGTGAATTTTCCAAATTATGTTATATTTTGAGCACTATTGACGCTAGAGACTTGAAACCTAATACAAAGAAGTAAGAAAGCTCCCGGGGGTACCCCCGACTAGGAGATCCCCTGAACCCTGGGAGGAGCCGATACTCCAAACGTTCCACACTTCTCTTAATATGTATACATTACGAACAACACATACACACACACACAAACACAAGTCTCTAGTACTTAAAATTCGTTTTTTGTTAATTGGGGACGAAAGGAGCGTGGCATACAAAATATAAACAAAATCAAAATTGTATAAAAAACTTTCAGATCGTTATTATGTCATTCGTATGTATGTATTTGCCGAAGCACAAGTCTCTAGTATTTGAAATTCGTTTTTTGTAAAGTGGCGAAAGGAGCGTGGCATACAAAATATAAGCAAAATCAAAATTGTATAATAATGTGAAATAAGTAAGAAAGTTCTAGTCGGCGGTACCCGACTAGGAGATCCTCCGAACCCTGCGATGAGCCGAGACTCCAAACATTTTATACTTATTTAACATAAATATATACAAGCAACACATGCACACACACATACGCACACACATACACACACATACGCACGCTCGCATAAGCGAGCGCTCTGCTGACCGCGCGTTTACGCAGCGACTGCGCTCGGGTTGCAGTAAGGCTATATTATGGAAATTTTATTGTTGAATAAGTTTCTTTGTAGATAGACATTTCTAATCAAACTTTCAGAGCGTGATCATGTCATTCATATGTATGTATTTGCCGAAGCACAAGTCTCTAGCACTAGAAATACGTTTTTTGAAAATATGGGATGAAGGGGGCGTGGCATCCAAAATATAACAAAAGTCAAAATTGTAAAAACTCCACATTATACTAAATACAAAATAAGGAGTCTCTAGCTTTAAAGATGTGCGAGTCATAATTTTATAACTGGTTTTCGATTTCGTTTTTAATCGATAACATTTAAACGATAAAAGTTATCGATTTTTTAAAACAAACTTGATATGCGCGTGCTATAGAGGAGCCTCAATAAAAAATTTCATGTCTAGCTCTTATAGATCCTGAGATCGACACGTTCATACATACGGACAAACGGACAGACTGACAGGACTAAATCAACTCAGCTCGTCACCCTGATCAAGAATATATGTACTTTATATGGTCTGCCACGCCTCCTTCTGCCTGTTACATGTATTTAAACAAAACCATTATATCCTGTTTTCCCATTTTCAGTGGGTTCAGGGTTTAAAAATGTATGGCGGATATATCTACGCGAATCCCAAAAGCTGATATCGTCTACAGTATTAGAGCTAGAAGCTTCAATATTGGAACCCAGAAATAATTTTTACGCTTCTTTGGGGGCGCGGAATACCAAAATATACCCGGTAATTTCCACATTTCGAATGACCATCTAAGCCTATTGGGGGAGTGGAAAATTCGGAAAGAACGGTATCTCTTACAGTTTCTCAGTCAGAAACTCAAAATTTTATGATGTTGACCTCCTTTATTGATTTGCTGAGAATTATATATATAAACCTATTGGGGATTAGAAAATCGGAAAAATCTATATCTTGCTATCTACGTAAACTGTGCGGCCGTAAATTAGTATTCCGCAGTCGGTTCTTAATTGTTATCGATGGGTATTAAAGAACTTGAAAATTATTTTAATTGAAAATATTTAATCTTTATTGCTTTACCGTTGACGGTAGATTATAGCAACGCATTTTGCTTACTTTTTTTTGATTTTTCGCACTCTTTTGGACGCCTGCGCCGTGTATGAATGGTGTCTCGTCTCATTGAATGTGGTCTATTGACTCCATGCAGTTTGAAATATAAGCCACAAGCGTTACAAACCATTTCTCCTCTCACACTACGCCTCCATATTGTTGTTGTTAAAGTACCACAATTAGAACAAGACATATCCTTTTGAGAAGTAGATAAAGATGTTGTGCTGCCACATTTTTGGCTCTACAAATTTGTATTTTAATCAATATATTTATATTATAAATGATCATTTTTTTTATTATACCTTTTTATCTTTTGATCCATCTGCATTGGATGTACTTTCTGAATGGAGGTACGTGTCGGCAACTTTAATCTCTGGGCCCTCAATACAATCTGATTTGGTAGGAAAACTTTGCTTCCTTCTACATATTTTAACAACCGTTGATTGGGAGTCAGTCATATCCTGTTAATTCAAACTTTAAATTTTTTATTTTTTTTCACTTTTGTAATCTAATTACCTTTAAAAGTGGCAATGGTTCTTCAGGTACTTTAGTCAATGCTATAGTTGACGGAACAGGGAATACAAAAGTTTGTGTCATCATATTCCGTAGGAGTTGCGTTGCGCGACTTTCATCTTTATTTTTAGCTAAAAATAAAAAAATAAATATTAACCAAACCATTCAATTGATAGCCAACCACCCCACAGTAGTCCAAATACCGAAAAATTCAATTGTTTTTTCTTTAAAGGCAAAATAGTTTTATTTGGGGCAGCTTAGTACTATTGATATTGATAATGAAATCCTGCAAATTTACGAAAGCCCGAAGTCAACTGAACTTTTACTTAGGGTGACCATACGTCCTGGAATTCCGGGACATGACCCGCTTTTGGAGGTATTGTCCCGGTGTCCCGACCTGACACGAAATTGTCCCGGTTTTCTACTGTTCCGATAAAAATGAAGGAAGTGTAACGAATTGTGTAGAATATTTGTTGGAGAAAAAAATATCCATAGACGATTCACTCTCGGCCTGAATGGCCTGTGGCCGATCTGGTCACCCTACTTTTACTACAAACTTTGACTTGAATCGCTTTTGAAATAAAAGCACATTTATTTTAAGCAAACTTATTTAAGCAAATAAATAAGGAAATAAATATAGAAGTATGTTATGTTTTTAGAAATTATAACCTTTAACTTATTGAATTCCGTGGAATAAAAGTATGTTGAAATAATGTGTAATGATGCAAATTTGAATTCAGTGTTATTATGTATATAATGCGACGCTATCCATCGCACGTTTTCGCCCTTTTTCTGAAAAGTTAAATTAAAACATGGGGAATAATAACGCAAATTAAGAATTTGATCGACCATGTTGATTTGTTTAACAAATTCTACGAAAGTTTATAATCATCATGACTGCAAATAAAATTTAAGCAACTATTAATTGATGAAAAGTGCATTCATAGCGTACGACACCAAAGTTTAAGCTAAATGAAGTAAAGGGAGTTT
Organism: Drosophila nigricruria; assembly: GCA_037075265.1. Taxonomy (NCBI): domain Eukaryota; kingdom Metazoa; phylum Arthropoda; class Insecta; order Diptera; family Drosophilidae; genus Drosophila; species Drosophila nigricruria. Next base: position 1,718,253 of record JBAMCI010000158.1, on the reverse strand, counting down.
TCGCATGAAGCGTCGATTAGCTACAAAAGTTTTAAAACATCTTGACAATAATATGAGCTTCTTGTCCATGCAGAAGCGGTGGCTGGTAAGAATTCGTAAAAAGTATAGGCCTAACTTCCTTTTTTGCTTCTATCACATTTTTCAAATTTGAATAGGTACTAGGCGATCTTCGTTTTTTCCGTCCGTATAAGAGCTAGAGACTGAATAGCACGCGCAGATCGAGTTTGTTTAAAAAAATCGCTACATTTGATCGTTTCAGAGTTATCGATTTAAAACGTTATCGAAATGCATAAATAAATTTTATATCTCCCACATCATTAAAGCTAGAGTCTCAAAATTTTGTATTCAGTATAATGTGTGGCTTATAAAATTTTGATTTTCGTCTAATTTTGGATACCATCCCCCTTTTCGTTCCCTTCCCCCTAAACTTGTAAAAACCGTATATCAAGTACTAGAGACTTGTGCTTTGGAAAATATACACATATAAAATCACTCTCTGAAAGTTTGATTAGGAAAGTCCTACAAAAGAAGTTTTTAAATATTTAATATCCCATTGTTAAGACTATGAGCGCAGCCCACGCTCAGTCGCTGCGCAGTCAGAAAAGCGCGTGCATATGCGTATGTGTATATGATTATGTGTGTGTGCATGTATTGCTTGTATATGTTAAATAAGCATAGAATATTTGGAATATCGGCTCATCGCATCAGGGGATCTACTAGTCGGGTACCGTCGACTAGAGCTTTCTTACTTGTTTTTATTTATTATACCCGGAACCAATTGAAAATGGGAAACCAGGGTTTAATGTTTTTGTGAAAATGTATGTAACAGGAAGAAGGAGACATAGCAGACCCCATAAAGTATATATATTCTGTATCAGCTCGATGAGCTGAGTTGAAATAGCCCTGTCCGTCTTTTCCGTCCGTCCGTGTGAACGCAGCGATCTCGTAAACCACAAAAGCTAGACATCTGAAATTTTCAGAATACTCGTCTATAGCCTACGCAGTACGAATTTTTGTAGATTTTCGATAACTCATCCCGTTTCCTTGTTATCGATCAAAGTCGATAACTTTTTTCGGTTAAGCATACCGTAAGAGCTAGAGACTCCAAATTCACTGTGTAGATCCGTGTAATGAATGCGGACATTATGTAATTTTTGGATTTTGGATGCCACGCCCTCTTCGCCCCAAATTTGTAAAATTCGTATTTCAAATACTAGAGACTGGTGTTTTGGCGAATACACACATATAAATGACATAATTACGCTGTGAAAGTTTGATTAAGAAAGTTCATCCACAAAAAAAGTTATTAAGCATTTAATTTCCCATACAATAGGCATATTGCAGCCCGAGCTCAGCAGAGCGAGTGTGTGTGTGTTGCTCGCTATATTTGTATATGTGACATAACCATAGCATGTTGAGAAGATTGGCTCGCAGGGTTCAGAGTATCTCGTAGTCGAGCAGTCTTGATTAGAGCACTCTTAGTTGTTTTAGTATTTCAGTATTTATATTTTTAGTATTTAATACCTTGGTAAATTTGCACTCTGTCGTGATTCGGTTAATTTAGCCATCAGGCTTTGTATTACTGTGCAAAAAATAATTCCCGGTGTTTTAAGGTATTTTGTGCAGTGTTTCTAATTCGAAAGTTTGTGCATAATTGTATTTTGTTTGGAATTCTGCTTCGATTCTTTCGAGCTCTTTTCTTTTGTTATGTTTCACTCGCTTATTAGTGAGTGTGTTTGGTACTACTTATTACTCACATTCATAGTTGTGCTGATAGTGTTGTTGGACTTGCTTTCACAACTCATTTATTGTTTCTCTATTATTATTATTTTTATTTTTTTGATTTGAAGACCTACTGCTAAAATTGGTGGTGAACGCTGGTCTTCCGGTTTACTTGGAAAAACAAATAAATTTTTTCAAGATGTACTATTCAGTGCGGGTTCAAATTTTAAAACTAAGTAATATGTATCAGTATAACTTTGACACTTCACATATTTATGTAGAGACTCCACCGCTGTTGGTAGTTCCTTCCGTATCAAAATCGTCTCCTAATTTCTAAGTGCGTTCATCTCACCTGTTAAATTTTCTAGCGACTTGCGGGAAACACATGTCGCTTTTTTGGTGTTAGTGCTCAATTTGATATTATTGCTCTCACAGAAACGTGGCTAAGTCCGAAATGTTCAGCATTCTCTCAAATTATTTCAATATTTATAGACATGATCGATTAAAACGTAGAGGTCTTAATGTGTTAAATTCCAATATCCTCTCTGAATCTTTTCTTTTTTCGTCACCTCAAGTTTATGCTTAAAATATAACTTGCATTATAGAAAATTACGGACATGTCAATGATAATCATATGTTTCTTGTATTGGATAACTTTAGTATACCAAACACTTCTTGGTCCTCCAGTCCCAATTCAACTTTTCTTATTCCTACATTAGTTCACTATCTTTTTAATGAAATTATTCATGCTTTCTAATTGAGATGAACTCAATTTCAAATTATCTGAATAGGTCTAGTTTTTATTAATGATGATTCTAACAGTAATGTTTCTAGATCATAACCTTTTTGTATACTTGAGGATATTGCAGTTACTATTATCCATAAGTATTTCACCATATATATATTATATATATAATATAATATAATTTCAAAATAACCTCGTTGTTATAAACAAGTTCGAAAGCTCTAGTCGGGGGTTCGAGACTAGAAGATACCCTGAACACTGCGAAGAGCCGAATTCATAATAAGCAACATATACATACACACACATATACATACATACATACATACACACTCACGCATAAGCATGCGCTCTGCTAACTGCTGCAGCGACTGCGGTTGAGCTGAAATATGCCTATATTAGGCAAATTAAATGCCAAAATATTAGGCAAATTAAACGCCAAAATACTTTTTTCTGTAGATGGACTTTCTTAATCAAACTTTTACAACCAAAGCACAAGTCTAGTATTTGAAAAACGTGAAATACGATTTTTTGCATATTATAGAGATCGGTATCCAAAATTTAACAAAAATCAAAATTGTACAAAATAATTGAATTTCGATAACGTTTTTAGTCGATAATATTAAAACGATCAAAACTATCGATTTTTTAAACAAACTCGATCTGCGCGTGCTATACACAGACCTACCTTAAAAATTTCAAGTCTCCAACTCTTATAAGTTACCCTGATGAAGAATATATGTACATGTACTTTATGGGGTCTGCCACGCCTTTTTCTGCCTGTTAAACACATTTTTTTATACCCTTTTTTCCCATTTTCAATGCAAAAGAGTGGTCTCTTATATATATATGTCGGTACGTACTAAGTTTGTATGTGTGTGGATGTAGTTTTCGGTATTTCACAATGATAATTTCATCATATTGCGTCGGCTTCTAGTTATGCGTATTGGTGCGTCTTTCGATATTTCGCAATAATTATTTTCAGCTTCAGCAAAAGCCTTTGTAAGGGCTGTGATTGGTTGATTAAGTTGTCGGTTCTAGGAAGTCCCGTTTTAGCGAGGCGACAGTGTTTGACGCTGTTGCTGAGTGTGGGTCGGGCTCGAGAGAAATAAGAGACACGAGAGTCAGTTGTCTCTGAGTTCTGAGAGCGACCGAAACTCACTGCGCTAAATAATGGAACATAATTCTTATTGCTGCAACATATAATATATATTTTATAATACTATAAACTATATTCTAGATAAGAGTGTTCCTATGTGTCTCCCAATATCCGTCTCTAATAACCCCCCTGGTTTACTCAATTGATGTTTTCATATTTTTCATATTTTAAATTCTCGATGCTACGAGCATTACCTTATCCGCAAAAATTAGTTGATGGTGATTAAAAGCAAATTAACTTATAATATCGTAAATTTTTAAATTTTTTAAGTGTAAATCTTCTAGTTTACCTTCCTCATTTTTGCTTGAATTGGAAAAATTTTAATCATCATAATTCCTCTGCGCATTTTACAAACTTTTGTCCAATCAAACTTTATACCCTTACTTATTTTCTGCAACTTATACTATTAATGCTTCTAATGTTTCCCGTGCTTCTCTGGTTTTAGCCATTCGATCGTTGAAATCATCTTTTTAGCCTGGAGCTGCTAATATTCCCAGTTGAGTAATTAAAGAATTTAGAGGTTCCATTTAGACACCATTATTAAAACCTTAACTTTCTATTTGGAAAGTCTTTCATCAGCCCTCTACATAAAAAATGTGAAATGTCTGACATTTCTAATTATAGAAGTATTTCAAAACTATCTGCTATACCGAAATTATTTGAAAAATAATAACGTCGACTTTATAACATTTTTTCTAAGTGTATTATTTCGCGTTTTCAGCATGGTTTTGTTCAAAATAGATAAAATTTTACTAATATATAAGAATTTACTTTCCTTGGCAACGACAGTTTTCAAAATAAAATGCAAACTGATGTTATATACACTGAATTAAGTAAAGCATTTGACTCAGTACTTATATTTTATCAAAAGTTCTGTTGAGAACAGCTGTTTGTGTGTCTGTGTAATTTGAGTTCTGTGGGAAATATTGATCTTGATAATATTTGGAATATATATTCAGGTTAAGAAGCTAATTGATTATAATATTCCTTTTTCATATAATCGTAATAATTAATTTTTTCTTGATTTCTAGCTTCATCATCAATGCTCATTTTAATCTGTGTACCTCAGTCAGTTAGTCATAAGGCACCGATACTGACCTTTCTAGCTTCATATCTAATTCAAAGATATTTATGTAATTTTAATATTTGTGCAGACTTTGTCTCTCGTATTCGGTATTCTACGTCTAAAATATGATCTTTATTCCTTTCAATATTGGTGTGTGGCTAGCCGGTTCCACTTCAACTATTCTAAATGTATGATTATGACCTTCTATTTTCACGTTTTATTATTGGTATTATTGAAATATTTAGGCTATAAATTTAATTATTAGGCTATAAAACTTATATGGTCTATCTTTATTTGACTCACGTTTTGTCAATAAATTTTAAATAACTAAATATATAAATATTATTCGCCACCTATCAAGCTAAACTAAACTAGCTGTTCATAATTCACAACTAATAGCTCCATCTAAAAAATCTAAACTAAAACATACGATTCTTAGAATATGCTAGAGTGCGCATATTTCAAAGTGTGTGTGCACACATATCCGAACTACGTAAGCGTCACGCCTCTTGCCATGTAATTTTACCAATTGGCCGAACGTTTTATTTAAAAACGATTTTTTAAAATTAATTTTGTATTTGGTATTTTGACCAAAATCTCTAATTTAACATAAATTAAAATTGTTTAAAATACACATAAAACTCAATACGAGATTTAATCCTAGCTTAAAACATTTTCGACATATAATTTATAAACTGCACTTCAATTGCATTTTTAGTCGATAAAATTGAAACAGGAAGTGTCATCGATTTTTAAACAACCTCGATCTGGGCGTGCTAGACAGACGGACGGACATGGCTGAATTGAGTCATCTCTTAAAGGCTATTAAAAATATATAAACTTTACAGGGTGTGATACGACTCCTTCTGACTGTTACATACAAAACCATGTTCGGCGCCGCAGTTAATATGATTAGTATAAGTCTATCTCCTTCTTTTATATATCAATATCATTTTCTATTAATACCCTTTTAATATATATATATGTATGAATCACTATTACATATATGTAAATTTCGACTGCGCTATCTACTTGTGACTTCTATTCTTGTTTGACTATGTAGACTATGTAATTAATACACTCGGTGGTGTTTTTGTAGTGATTTAAAAGTTAGTAATCAATTTCGGTTTTAAAAAAATGTATATTCATAAAAAAATAGTGCAGTTGAGCTGATTAATAGCTTCTGCATAATAGATCATAGTGTAAAACATAACTCTATGTGCACAGATTCTTGCGTTCCGATTGTGCGTGCATTATCTCGAGCTTTTACATTCCCCTTTCGTCGTTTGCTTTGTTCGTCTGTGCTTTGATCATAAAAGACATACATACTCACAAAAAAGCTCAGGTAACTTCGCATGCAGTAGTTGTTGGAAATATTAGTTTTTGCCTTAATTTTATAATAGCATATGTTTCGAAAAGTACGCACAGCCACAGTGAATGTGACTGGCTCACCAAATGAGAATCAAATTTTTTACCAGACGTGAATCAGGATTGCTGAAGTTAAAAACCCTGCTGCAGCGTAAGCTCAGCAATACTGAAAACTATACTGAAAATTTCTACTTTATGTTTAAAACAGTCATCGATACGGATCATGATCTCATCCCCATTCAGAAGTTCCAGAATCTTCGTTCCTGTTTAAGTGGTGCTGCTTTGGATACCATCAGTTCGTTAACAATTTCTCTCTGGATATTTTGATAATAAAGGTTTTATTTTAAACGCACAGATCAGAGTTAAAAAAGGCTGATGCATCTGTGGGCGGGCTGAGGCAACTGATTGACAAGCGCACGTCTCTTATTTGTGCCATGGATTCTTTACCATCGAGGGAATAAAATGTGGATCAAGTTCTGCAGGATAGTCAGGTTGGTAAGTAGGGGAAGATCGGGAGTATACATCTGAGAAAATCATTTGTAGCTTCTAAAACTCCTATTCTTGGTTTCCTTTGCGAAGACAAACGCTTTGAGCAATTTTAATCAATTGCGCCTCAATGGCTCAGCAGAAAGGGGCATCAGAGATCGCAAATCTGGTATATGCCGCGCTTGGCAATAGAAGCACTACTGCATTACAATCGGTCATCAGTAGAAACATTTGTTTTTCCGAATAAAAATTTGCCAAAAATACATCCCACTGCCATGGTTGCAATGTCACCTTCTCTGCATAAAGCGCATATATATCCTAGTTCGTCTGATGCTGTGCTTCTAGTCCCATTGGAGATGCCTGCTTCTCAACAGAGTCAATCTCGCGTTGAAATCGTGGATTTCAGAATATTCTACAAGCATCACTGTAATCGTCGCCCAGACCATCACTGACAATCATCCTGGGATCTCAATGGATACTGATACCGGGAATATAATCCGATTGCATGATACCCGGGAATGATCCTTTCTTACAGTTGTGCAGAATTTCGTCTTCATCATTTTGAACCAAAAGAGGAGAGCTCTACAACAAAGCTGAGAGTAGTATTCGACGGGTCGACCGTCACACATCTGAGGATCTCACTAAATGCTCATGACAGCGCCACACGCTCATTTGCTTTCGCACATTTTCCTTTGCCCTTACATTTATAAAATTGGTGTAGGTGTGTAAAAGGTTCGATGCATTTTATGGCGAAACTCCGCAGACGATATTCAGGTTTTCAAATTAAATACCGTCACCTATGGTACCAAGCCCGCTTCGTTCTTAGTTATCCGAGAAACGCATCAATTAGCGATGGATGAGTCGTCGTCATACACATTAAGGCCTAAAGCTATGAGACTTCTACGTAGACGGTCAAGAGGTAATTCAGTTGCAGAAGTTCGCCACATAATGCATCAAGGAGAAATCTTTTTTCTCGAGGAAACTTCAAAATGAAAAAATGGTGCTCCAATTCTTTTGATACGCTTCGCGAAGTTTCAGAAACTGATCAGGAAAGTTTTATCAATGCGATGTGACCATTATAAATTAAATAGTATTGTTTGATAGTATTGGAGCGATACAAATTTAGTGTACTTGTCGTCAACAAAGTTTGCGCCATACAGCACCTTACGACCAGCATGGAGTGGTATTATCTGCCACCTGATATGAATCCAGCAAATATATTATCAAATGGATGCATGGACGTTCATTTCCACAAAAGGAAAAGTATTTCAAGCCTTCCGAAATTGCGTCATAAGGGTTTATTTCATTGTCTTTCACGTACATAACTTCATTCGGTACATTCACAAGGTCATAACTAAACAAAGTCACCTGACCTGTCACCTGGCGATGTTTTTCAAATATCGTACCTGTTATGTCGTCTTGTTAAGAGAGCTAAATTGCGATCAGAATACTCTGCTTTTCGGCTCTGCAGCTAATACTAAATAAATCATAAAATAATTTCTTTAAAGTCTATCTTCTCTGTTTATACCCTGAACCCATTAAAAATAGGAAATCAGGGTATATTGTTTTTGTGAAAATGTATGTAAAGTATGTATATTCTTGATCAGCTCGATGAGCTGAGTCGATATAGCCATGTCCCTCTATCCGTCCGTTTGCATGAATGCATTGAAAAGATAGAGCTTTGAATTTTCATTGTATACTCGTGTATAAGTTAACACATCCGGCCTGACATAAGTCAACGACTGTAATTTTGCATGATTAGCAAAGCTGATCTTAATGTCAATTATGCCAAAATCTGCGCTACGCTGCCGTCAACATCCCATGCCACGTAGCAACGTTGAAACATGATCCATGCAGCATAACCGCTGACATAATGATTCTAGGTCAGGGCTAGCTTGATATAAGAACATTTTTGTACTGTAGCTTTAGTTTGATTTTGACCAATAAAGGAATAAGTAATTCATTTATTTTTCGCTGTTCTTACTTCGTGCATTCTCACAAGAGAACAAGCAACCAAATAATTATTTACTTATACCCTAAGTAGTACGAGTTTTTTTTTTAAGAGAGCTAGTGACTTCAAATTTACTGTGTAGATCCGTGTAATGAATACAAAGATTTTGTAATTTTTGGATTTTGGATACCACGCCCCTTCGGCCCAAATTTGTAAAAAACGTATGCTTTGGCAAATGCACACATATGAATGATATAATTACACTGAAAAAGTTTGACTAAGAAAGTCCTTCTACAAAAAAGTTATTAAACATTTAGTTTCCCATCCAATAAGCATATCGCAGCCCAAGTGCAGTCGCTGCGTCAACTGCGCAATCAGCAGAGCGCGTGTTTATGCGTGCGTGCGTATGCATGTGTGTGTTACTCGAAATATTGGTATATATAAAAAAGGAATAAAAGGTTGGGAATATTGGCACACATATGTAAATTTCGAGTGCACTATCTAATGTAAGTTCTATTCTTGTTTGACTAGTATTCATCTCGAAGTTAGTCGTCAAACGCGCAACAACTCTGTAATCATTTCCGCTTAAACTTAACTTTTGCCTACACTAATGCTATGGACCCGGAAATAAATTAATAAATAATAATTCAATTTAAATATTAATGAAAACAAGCAAGAACGTTGCAGTCGGGCGCTACCGACTGCGGAATACTCATTCACACCCGCACAAAGCACGCCCATTGACACAACCATACTTGGTTTGTACATATATAATTTTTTGGAAATCAATAGAGGAGATCAGCAGTAATATTGTCACAAAATTTTGATTTTCTCACTGAGAATCGGAAAATCATACAGCTTTTCCCGATTTACCACGCCCCCAGTGGGCATAGACATATAATTTTTGGCCAGTTCTTAGAAGTAAGGAGGGGAAACGTAAATGTGGATGCTTACACTCAAAAAATGCGAAAATTACAGGGTATTTTTTAGCCGGGCATGCCCCAAAAGGGGTGTAAATATTATTTTTGGGTCATCGATAGAGGAGCTCACCGGTAACTCAACCATCTAATTTGAAGCTTCTAGCTCTAAAACTGTAAGAGCTATACATATACTCTCTATACTCTCTATACTCTCTAGCACTTCTAAAAGTAGTGTTTCTGAGATATCGGAAAATGCATTTTCCGATTTGCCACGCCCTTAGTGGGCGTATCGAGAAAATCTTGACACTTTATAATTCGAGAGTATATACGAGTATATAATCAAAATTTCAACTCTCTAGCTTCAAAACTGTGCAAATGGTTTGCGTTCATACGGACAGACGGACAGACGGACGGACGGACGGACAGACGGACGGACAGCGTGACGGACATTGCACAAAACCAATATACTCATTTCACTTTGTGAATGAGTATAAAAACAATATGAAAATTCGACAACGAAGTAAAAGCCAGAGTCTGATATTTACCCGAACTACAATACGTTGATTGCTACAAGAAAGAAACTAATATGACACATTTTTTGTAGTAAACACGTAAAATATTTTTGTTTTATAAACTTTGTTTTCAAGGACATTGACTTGTATTACGCGTGTCTGCAGTCGTTATATTAATACAAGACTAAGCAAAGGAAAATTCTAGCAGTCACCTATATGTAGGTCACTCTGCTATGTCGCCAAACGCCGCCAAGACGTTCAGCTGATAACACAAACTATTGCTAAACTTAAACTTTAACGCAGTCGCCCGGAACACTAATAACAAGTAAGAACGTTGCAGTCGGGCGCTACCGACTGCGGGATACTCATTCATACCCGCACAGATCAGATCACGTCCATTTCCACGCCCACAATTCGTTTGCACACATATAATTTTTTGGAAATCAATAGAGGAGATCAGCAGCAATATCGACATAAAACTTTGATTTTCTCACTGAGAATCGGAAAAGCGTACAGTTTTTCCTGATTTGCCACGCCCCCAGTGGGCGTAGACATATAATTTTCGGCCTGTTCTTAGAAGTAGTGAAGGGTAACGTAAGTGTGAAATTTGGATGCTTACACTCAAAAAATGCGAAAATTATAGGGTATTTTTTAGCCGGGCATGACCCATAAGGGGCGTAAAAATTATTTTTGGGTCATCGATAGAGGAGCTCACCAGTAACTCAACCAACTAATTTTGAAGCTTCTAGCTCAAAAACTGTAGGAGCTACAAACTTTTGCGGTTTGCCACGGCCCCTATGGATGTAGATATATCCGCCATATCTATATGGCGTATCTATATATATACCAAGTTTTAAGTCTCTAGCATTCATAGTGCTCAATATATTACAGAATTTGAAAAATCACTATAGTCAGATCCGATTTGCCACGTCCCTAGTAGGCGTGGATATATAGTTTTTTAGTCGATCTTCATAGAATCATAGCAGTAACCTACGTGCCAAATATGGGCGTTCTAGCTTTAAAACTGTAGAAGATACAGTTTTAGCCGATTTGCCACGCCCCCAATGGGCGTAGATATATCCGCCATAGCTTTTTCATCTTGAGTTATCAACACGAGTCTACATTCCAAATTGCAACTCTCTCGCACTTCTAGAAGTAGTGTTTCTGAGATATCGGAAAATGCATTTTCCGATTTGCCACGCCCCTAGTGGGCGTATCGGGAAAATCTTGACACTTTATAATTCGAGGGTATACATGAGTATATATTCATACGGACAGACGGACAGACGGACGGACATTGCACAAAACCAATATACTCATTTCACTTTGTGAATGAGTATAAAAGCAAGTAAGAACGTTGCAGAAACGATGAAAGATACGTTTTTTCTCGGTTTACTACGCCTCCAGTAGACATAAAACTTTCTGACAATTCATAGAAGTGGTCTAGGCAACGTAAGTGTGAAATTTGGATGCTTGAAATCCAAAAATCCGAAAACTACAGGGTATGGCACGACCCGACGAAAAATTTTTTTAAGTTGTCGGTAGAGAAGCTCACTAGTAACTCAACAATCCAATTTTGAAGCTTCTAGCTCTAAAACTGTACTATATAAAACAATAAGAACTTGCGGTTTACCACGCCCCCTACGGGCGTAGATATATCGGCCATCTAGGGTTGTCGTCCCAATTATATATACAAAATTTCAAGTCCCTAGCATCAATGGTGCTAAAAATATAATAGAATTTGAAAAACAAGTAAGAGTGCTCTAGTCGATACCCTGAACCCTGCGAAGAGCCAATCTTCCCAGCATTATATTCTTATTTTACATATACAACTATTGCGAGCAACGTACACACATACACGCATGCATACGCACGCACGCACAAGCACGCGCTCTGCTGACTGCGCAGTTGACGCAGTGACTGCGATCGGGCTGCAATATGCCTATTGTATGGGAAATTAAATGTTTAATAACTTTTGTTTGGGATGGACTTTCTTAATCAAACTTTCACAGCGTATTTATGTCATTCATATGTGTGTATTTGCCAAAGCACAAGTCTCTAGTATTTGAAATACGAATTTTTCAAATTGGGGGCGAAGGGGGCGTGGCATCCAAAATCCAAAAATTACATAATGTCCGCATTCATTACACGGATCTACACAGTGAATAAAGAGTCTCTAGCTCTTACGGTATGCTTAACCGAAGAAAAGATATTGATTTTTATCGGTAATAAGGAAACGTGATGAGTTATCGAAAATCTAAAAAAAACTTGTACTGCGTAGGCTATAGACGAGTATTCTCTGAAAATTTCAGATCTCTAGCTTTTGTGGTTTACGAGATCGCTGCGTTCACACGGACGGACGGAAAAGACGGACAGGGCTATTTCAACTCAGCTCATCGAGCTGATCAAGAATATATATACTTTAGGGGGTCTGCGATGTCTGCTTCTGCCTGTTACATACATTTTCACAAAAACATTATACCCTGATTTCCCATTTTCAATGGGTTCAGGGTATAATAACTATATAGATCTGATTTGCAACGTTTCTAGTGGGAGTGGACAAATAATTTTTTCGTCGATCTTGGGCGATTCAGCTCTAAAACTGTACGATACAGTTTCAACTTATTTGGCACACCCACAATTGGCGTAGATTGAATGTATACGCGAATATATATTTAAAATCCGGAGTCTCCAGCACTTTTAGAAGTAGTGAGATATCGGACAATGTATATTTTGATTTGCCAAATTCTTGACACCTTATAACTAATATATATATATATCTAACAGTACTGCCTTGTTTTCTTCTCAGAATGTTGACCGACTAAAGGAGCTTAGGAGCTAGTCCTGACCTGTCGTGTTTGTTAAGGTAGTGGCATTGGTACGTTAATGAAACATGGTTATGATAACTCAATGTTAACCGTTTAAGTTAACTTCTCCCTCACTAAGAGTAAGGCCGTACTCGCTTCTTCTTAAAGAATCTAGGACGATCTTTTTCTCAACGTTGTCGATATATCGTATATTTTCGCAGTTCAGTTTCTGAATGTTTGGAAGACTAAGGATTTCTATATGGCACTTTCAGACGGTGTTTTCCATGTTTTCAAACAGAGATCCATTTTTGAACTTCGTCGTTGAAGGTAAGCAGGAACATTCCATGAATAAGTTTAGTAGCAATTTCTTCATTTCTTGTCATCCACTACTTCTATTGGCTGCAGATGACTGGGACGTGTATTGCAAAGAAAGATACCTCTAAATTGCAGTTTTTGCGCTTTAAGCTCTTTAATATTTAAGAGAGAGCAGCAGTGAAAATTACGATTGACAACTTCTATTGTAACCTTCTCATTAAGCTTGTCGCTATCCATCACTTTTGTGGTGTTTTTTCTAAGACTGCAAATTACAGTGGCCATCAGCATAAATATTTAAATTTTCTACAACACAAAAATATCCTCTTTTTGGGGAAAAAGTATTCAAGGCACAAGCTGTTATGGATTCTAAGATCAACTAGTTCATAAATTTGGACAGATAGACGGACGGAAAGACGGACAAAGCTAAATCAACCCAGCTCGTCGTCGTGATCAAGAATATATATATACCTTATGGTATATGGTCTGCTACGCTTTCTTCTGCATGTTATTTTTATACCCTGAACCCATTGAAAATGGGAAAACAGGGTATAATGGTTTTGTTAAAATGTATGTATGGCAGAAGGAGGCGTGGCAGACCCCATAAAGTATATATATTCTTCTACATCTACATAAAAAATTTCAAGTCTCTAGCTCTTATAGATTCTGAGATCGACGCGTTCACACATACGGACGGACGGGCGGACAGACGGACAGACGGACAGGGCTAAATCAACTCAGCTCGTCGTCGTGATCAAGAATATATATATACCTTATGGTATATGGTCTGCTACGCTTTCTTCTGCCTGTCATTTTTATACTCATTCACAAAGTGAAATGAGTATATTGGTTTTGTGCAATGTCCGTCTGTCCGTCTGTCCGTATGAACGCAAACCATTTGCACAGTTTTGAAGCTAGAGAGTTGAAATTTGGAATATATACTCGTGTATACCCTCGAATTATAAAGTGTCAAGATTTTCCCGATACGCCCACTAGGGGCGTGGCAAATCGGAAAATGCATTTGCCCATACCTCAGAAACACTACTTCTAGAAGTGCTAGAGAGTTGCAATTTGGAATGTAGACTTGTGTTGACAACTCAAGTTGAAAAAGCTATGGCGGATATATCTACGCCCATTGGGGGCGTGGCAAATCGGGTAAAACTGTATCTTCTACAGTTTTAAAGCTAGAACGCCCAAATTTGGCACGTAGGTTACTGATCGACCAAAAAACTATATATCTACGCCTACTAGGGGCGTGGCAAATCGGATCTGACTATATAGTGATTTTTCAAATTCTGTAATATTTTGAGCACTATTGATGCTAGAGACTTGAAACTTGGTATATATACTCGGGTTGACAACCCAAGTTGGAAAAGATATGGCGGATATATCTACGCCCATAGGGGGCGTGGCAAACCGCAAAAGTTTGTAGCTCCTACAGTTTTAGAGCTAGAAGCTTCAAAATTGGATGGTAAGTTACTGGTAAGCTCCTCTATCGATGCGCCAAAAATAAATTTTACGCCCCTTATGGGGTATGCCCGGCTAAAAAATACCCTGTAATTTTCGCATTTTTTGAGTGTAAGCATCCAAATTTCACACTTACGTTACCCTTCACTACTTCTAAGAACTGGCCAAAAATTATATGTCTACGCCTACTGGGGGCGTGGCAAATCGGGAAAAACTATACGTTTTTCCGATTCTCAGTGAGAAAATCAGAATTATATACAGATATTACTGCTGATCTCCTCTATTGATTTCCAAGAAATTAGATATGTACAAACCAATTGTGGGCGTGGCAATGGGCGTGATCTGTGGGGGTGTGAATGAGTATCCCGCAGTCGGTAGCGCCCGACTGCAACGTTCTTACTTGTTATACCCTGAACCCACTGAAAATGGGAAAACAGGGTATAATGGCTTTGTTAAAATGTATGTAACAGGCAGAAGGAGACATGGCAGACCCCATAAAGCATATATATATTCTAGATCAGCTCGACGAACTGAGTTGATATAGCCTGTCCGTCCGTGCGTCCGTATGTATGAACGCGTGGATCTCAGAATCTATAAGAGCTAGAGACTTGAAATTTTTTATGTAGATCCGTGTATAGCACGCGCAGATCGAGTTTGTTTCAAAAAATCGATAAATTTGATCGTTTTAAAGTTATCGATTTAAAACGTTATCGAAATGCAGTTATAAATTTATATCTCACACATCTTTAGAGCTAGAGTCTCCAAATTTTGTATTTAGTATAATGTGGAGTTTATACACTTTTGATTTTTATCACGTTTTGGATACCATCCCCCCTCTCCTTCCCTTCCCCCTAAACTTGTAAAAACCGTATTTCAAATACTAGAGACTTGTGCTTTGGAAATATATAACTTATAAATAACATATTAAGAAACTCCATCTACAAAAGAAGTTAATAAACATTTAATTTCTCATAGTAAAGCCTATGAGCGCAGCCCACGCTCAGCCGCAGCGCTAACTGCGCAGTTAGCAGTGCGCGTGTTTATGTGTGCGTGCGTATGTGTGTGCATGTATTGCTTGTATACATGTATATGTTAAATAAGCATAGAATGTTTGGAGTATGGGCTCTTCGCAGGGTTCAGGGGATCTCCTAGTCGGGTACCGCCGACTAGAGCTTTCTTACTTGTTAAACTTAATATTTATTTCTCTTTCCAATAATAACCATCCAACCAATAGAATATTGATTTTTTAGTAAAATATATTTGTAATTATAAGTGATCCTAACTTACCAGCCGAGCGAGCTAATGCTTGCCAAAGTTGAGTTGTAGCAGCATCTGTAGCATGATCCGAACTTACACTCTCGGGAGTTTTTCTGTCATACATGGTCGATGCAATGTCCATTTCTAATTTATTAGAATCAGAACTGTCCTCCGACACCGATAGACAAGAAGCAATACTTTCGGTTTGTAGATTTGATGAATTCGATTGGTAGTTAGACGGCCCAACTTCATTGAGAGTAATACTATACTTCTTAAAGCCGTCGTCAGTCTTTGACGGACTTACATCAGCATCAAGTGTATGAGGATGGGAAAAGTTACTTGTTGTCGGTACTAAATTCAGTTGACATTCATATTCACTTTTCGGTTTTTTAACGGATAGGTCTATTTCGACACCATCTTGATCATCATTATTAATAGACGGACGTTTAGATTTTATCACAGAACTTTTAATACTTGTATCTACTACTGCAGAAAGACAAGGGGATTGAGGATTTGAGCACGGAGGTGATATGACAATTTTTTTACTTATGGTCATAAGCACTGCCGCAGTCTCTAATTGCTGTTGCAAATTCTTGTATTGTTCAGCATCTGAAACTTTCGGGTGAAATTCCACATTTTTATCTACTTCATAACAATCATCCTCTTGTTTAGAATTAAGTGCTACAGCTTCAACTATCGACTCAGATTCAGTTTTGTCTATAGACTGTTGTGAATTTTCGAACAAGTTTGAATATATTATATGCGCGCGAGTGTCTTTAATTTTGCATTCATTTAGGTGACCCTTTTCCTTGCTAGACTGCAAGACATCGTCATGAGTGGTTTGCCGTTGGCCGTATCTAGTTTTTGATGATTTGCTCAA
Source organism: Drosophila nigricruria (assembly GCA_037075265.1). Classification (NCBI taxonomy): domain Eukaryota; kingdom Metazoa; phylum Arthropoda; class Insecta; order Diptera; family Drosophilidae; genus Drosophila; species Drosophila nigricruria. Next base: position 1,701,604 of record JBAMCI010000158.1, on the reverse strand, counting down.
CTCAGTCAGTGCCTTTGCAGCTATTGCTTCAGATGAAGATTTCAAAATTGCATCCAATTTCTGTTCCAGACTGTTTGAGTTCTAAAAAAAATATATATATTTTTTGGTTACTTTCATAAGCTATCGATTAAAAACGAAATCGTACAACTTAGGAGCTAGATTCTCAAAATTCTTCATTTAGTTTCATGTATATTCTATATTTCAGATACCGCCCTGCCTTCCCCCCAACTTAACAAAAAAACTTTTTATTGAAATACTACAGGCTTGTAAAAAATATTAATGACATTATCAAGCCAAAGTTTGATTAAGAAACAACATCTCCAAAAATAGTTATTAAACATTTAAACTGCGCAACTAGCACACCGATTGCTTTTATGCGTGCCTATACATGTGTATACGTGCATGTGTGCTTCATATATATATGTTAAATAAGCATAGAATTTAGAGAATATCAGCTCTTCGCAGGGTTCAGCGGACCCTCTAGTCGGGTGCCCCCGACTAAAACTTTCCTAGTTGTTTTATAGATTGACTTTCTTAATCAAAGCGTGATTATGCCATATCATATATGGCATATATCTTAAATTCGCGGTGCTATGAGAATTTCCTTATACGTTGCAAAAGGCAGTTTTTTTGAGATACTAAGCAATTTTACTGATTCGTAAGCGTAAATATTCTAGTTTACCTGCCACATTTTTCCTTGTATCGGTAATTATTCAATTAATAATAATTCATTTCTTGATTTTTTCAGTCAAAGATCTTGGTGTACTTTTCGACTCAAAACTAAAATCAAATATCTTCTGGGCGTTGGGATCCCTTTTTATCAAACCATTTTATATTTCGTGGGTACGACCAATTTGAGAATATTATTTCATTATATGAACTTCACAGCATCGATTGTATCAGGATCATATTTAATTGGTCCAGAAACAGTTTCTAACTGGGATCCCAATCTACTTTAACCATCTTATCATAGTAGGCTTCTTCTTCTTGGTCTTCCATCATTAATCAATCATAGAAATATCCTGAGGATTGTTTTCCTGCATAATTTGATTATTGGTAATATTGATTCATCCTGTATATCATTGCAAATTAATTTTTCTGTTCCTATCAGAACAACCAGACAGTTTTGTTCGTTGTATTTACCATAATGCACATCGGATTATTTTTTTTACAACACTTTTTTACGTTTTAAGCGTTAATTACAATAAATTATATCTGTGGTACATTAAATCTTTGCTTTCATTCAGGTCATCTGAGCAAAATCACACACCCAGGATTGAGAAAGGTGGAAAAATTTGTGACACATTGTGTATTGATTTCCCAATCCTTTCTATTTTTTGTTTTCTCTCTCTGCTTCTTATTCTGTTTGCTGTTATAAGTGTTTTCTTTTTATACCCTGAACCCATTGAAAATGGGAAAACAGGGTATAATGGTTTTGTTAAAATGTATGTAACAGGCAGAAGGAGGCGTGGCAGACACCATAAAGTATATATATTCTTGATCAGGGCGACGAGCTGAGTTGATTTAGCCTTGTCCGTCTGTCCGTCCGTCCGTCTGTCCGTCTGTCCGTATGCTTGAACGCGTCGATCTCAGAATCTATAAGAGCTAGAGACTTGAAATTTTTTATGTAGGTTCGTGTATAGCACGCGCAGATCGAGTTTGTTTCAAAAATTCGATAACTTTTATCGTTTTAATGTTATCGATTAAAAACGAAATCGAAAACCAGTTATAAAATTATGGATTGCACATCTTTCAAGCTAGAGACTCCTTATTTTGTTTATAGTTGTATGTGTATTTTATACAATTTTGATTTTTTGTTATATTTTGGATGCCACGCCCCCTTCGCCCCCAATTTTCAAAAAACGTATTTCAAGTACTAGAGAGTTGTGCTTCGGCAAATACACACATATGATTGACATTATCACACTCTGAAAGTTTGATTAAAAAAGTCAATCTACAAAGAAACTTATTCAACAATAAAGTTTTCATAACATAGCCTTACTGCAGTCCGAGCGCAGTCGCTGCGTAAACTGCGCAGTAGCAGAGCGTGTGCTTATGCGTGCGTGCATATGTGTGTGTATGTGTTGTTCGTAATGTATACATATTAAGAGAAGTGTAGAACGTTTGGAATATCGGCTCTTCGCAGGGTTCAGGGGATCTCCTAGTCGGGTACTCCCGACTAGAGCTTTCTTACTTGTTTCTTTTAATTCTTACATTTTTGAAAATTTCTATATTATATAAAAATTATATTTAAGACTCTAATAAACATTTAAGTTTTTATTAACATTCTCTACCTTTCATTTTTCAATAATGTCACTGCCCATGGGTAAGAATTCAGGCATAGCAGGCCGCACTGGGAAATAAAACACCGTCATCAGGGTGGTGATGTTTTTTGTTCTTTTTGACTATAAAATTATTTGGATAGTTTATCTTTCAGTTGAGTCTCGTTGTTTTTATACCCTGAACCATAAATTGATAAATTTGATCGTTTTAAAGTTATCGATTTAAAACGTTATCGAAATGCAGTTATAAATTTATATCTCACACATCTTTAGAGCTAGAGTCTCCAAATTTTGTATTTAGTATAATGTGGAGTTTATACACTTTTGATTTTTGTCACATTTTGGATGCCATCCCCCCTTTCCTTCCCTTTCCTCCAAACTTGTAAAAGCCGTATTTAAAATACTAGAGACTTGTGCTTTGGCAAATACACACATATTAAGGACATAATTACGCTCTGATTAAGAAAGTCCATCTACATAAGAAGTTATTAAACATTTCATTTCCCATTTCATTTGCCATAGCGCAGCCCACGCTTAGTCGCTGCACTAACTGCGCAGTCAGCAGAGCGCGTGCTTATGCGTTGGTGTATGTGTGTATTGCTTGTATATATGTAAATGCCAAATAAGCATAGAATGGTTGGAGTATCGCCTCTTCGCAGGCTTAGCTCTTAAGATGTGGGAGATACAAATTAATAACTGCATTTCGACTGGGGATTGTTTTTCTACATAATTTGATTATTGGTTATATTGACTCGTCATGCCTGCTATTGCAACTTAATTTTTCTGTTCCTTCCAGAACAACCAGACACTTTCGTCTTCGGATTATTCTTAGCATAGCGCGTTTCTCGTTTTTTGTGTTAACTACAATAAATTTTATCACGTTTTTTCCTCTGAGCTCTCTCTACCTTTAATTAAATCCTTGCTTTCAGATCATCTTAGGGAAATCACACACAGTGCCAAGAGTGAACAGGTTCACAAATTTGACGACCTGCAAGATCTTCAACATTGTGGAGTGATTTCCCAATCCTTTCTATTCTTTATTTTTCTCTCTCTTCTTCTTATTCTGTTTGCTTTTATTAATATTTTCAATTTTCTTTTAATCTTTACTTTAATAGTTATTATTTAATAATTATACTGAAGAGTCTATAATAATATATTATAACTTTCTATTAACACATTCTATCTTTTGTAGTTCAATAATCTCACTGACCATACAAGGCTATGAATCGGGGCTTAGCTGGCCGGAGTGGCAAATAAAATACCCTCATCGGGTTGGTGGTATTACTGAAATATTTTTTGTGTTCTTTTAGGCTATATAACTTATATGTTTAGTTTATCTTTAAGTTTGACTCTCGTTTTGTCAATTTCCTTTAAAATAAATAAATAAATAAATAATTAAATAAATAACGTTTTAAATCGATAACTTTAAAACGATCAAATTTATCGATTTTTTGAAACAAACTCGATCTGCGCGAGTTATGCCATCAGCATCACTTCCCACAATGTCAGCTGACACCATACCATTAGCATCACTTCCAGTAACTACAGTTGACACAAAAGGTTTACAATCGTCTTTAATGTAGAAAACACATTAACCATAAGTGTCATAAGAATTAGAAAACCAAAGACCAGAAGTGTCATAAGAATTGTGGACACTTATTGCAAACCACTTAACTCAAAGAGCATATCCAATATTATAAACATAAATAATCGTCACAGCCCAGCTGCATAATGTAAACATACTCTAGCTCAGCATATCCAATATTGTAAACACAAAGCAGCATACCCAATATTGTAAACACAAACAATTGTCGCCAAGAATGGTATAAAAGATCCCTTAGAATTAAATAAGAATTCAGTTGTATTGTATATCACAAATAAAGAACATGTATTAAACTGTTATAAGAAATACATAATCTGTGTATTAAATTGTTAAAAGAAATACATAATTCGTGTATTAAACTGTTAAAACAAATACATAATCCATGTATTAAACTGTTATAAGAAATACATAATTGGCGCAGCCGGTAATCGGAAAAACACTAAGAAAAAAGTTTTGTGAAATCTTTTAAAGTAAACAAAACCTAAAGAAAAAGTTTTGTGAAATATTTTAAAGTGAACAAAACCTAAAGAAAAAAGTTTTGTGAAATCTTTTAAAGTGAACGAAACTTAAAGAAAAAATAATAATAACAATAATTGTGGAAACTTTGGATTCTATCCAAGTAAACAAAGCAATTAACAAAAATTAATCAAAATTAATCAAATTCATAAGTGAATAAATAATACAACTCAAAACAAAAAAATGGAAAATCAACATATAATTGAACTGCAGCAATGCATTCAATTATTAACAAATGTAATAATAGCAAGAGAAGGTGAAGGCAGGAACCCAATCACAACACAAAGGAATTGCATCGAGAAGGAAACAAGATACTTACCGACGTTCAATGGGGAGGATGGAACATTACATGGATTCGTGTCTGCAGTGGACCAAATCATGGAGGAATATGATGACAACGACCAGGTTTTCACTGTCATATTCAACACAAAAATTCAAGGTCAGGCTAGAACTATGCTTAACATTAATCCACCAGCAAATTGGGCAGAATGCAAGAATCGTTTAAGACATCACTATAGGCCTAGAACGGATCAGATGGGACTAACTAGGAAAATCAATAACTTAAGAGTAACAAGCGTAAGAGATCTTGATAATAAAATAAGAACAATTGTTGAGGAAATTACTGATTTTTCGGTCTTTGAAAATAATAGTAGATTAGTTGATATTCTAAGTGGATTATTAATTCAAAGAGTTAAAGAATTATCATGTGGTCCGATGGCAATTGCCTTAATGAACAAAACAACTTTAACAGAATTAAGAAATGAACTTTCCAATTTCGTTGGTCTAAATTTTGGAAACTTGAATCAAAAATTATTAATAAAAAAAGACAATAATTATTCATCAAATTACAATAACAGACAATTTAACCAAAACTCAAGACAAGACACAGACAACAGAAATTCAAACGAAAATAATCAAGCATATAATGATTACCAAAGACAAAACAGACAACAGAATAGCCAAATAGTTAGGAATAATCAACAACAAAGTCAGAACGTAAGACAAGACCAAAACTTTAACAAACAACAACAAAGTCAGAACGTAAGACAAAATCAGAATTTTAATAGACAAACAAGTCAGAATATTCGACAAAATTATCAGCAACCACAACCAGAAGCAATGAGTGTAGACAATTTAAATGATGAAGAAGTAAATAAGAATTCAAACTACGAAAATAAACAGGAAGAGTTTTTTACAAACTAGCCTCGGACAAAAGAAAAGTTTTCATTAAGGGAACTATCGAGGGGGATCCTTTTCTAATTTTAGTAGATACTGGATCTACTATAAGTATAATAAACACCAAAAATATACATGAATCAAAGTATAAAATAATCGAAAAATTTTCAAAAACCATTTGCACTATTAATGGAATTATAAAAAATGACAGCTATTTAGTTAAAACAAAAGTACCAAGTGAATTCAAATATGCAGATTGCACAAGAATAAGATGGGTAGCTATGTCCCTGGAAACATCATATGATTTTCTATTGGGCATGGATTTTATCCAAGGAAATTTTGAAAATATTGACTTTAAAAAAGAAATAATTAAGCTTTGCAATGGAGTCGAAATTCCGTTTCTTTCCAAAATATCAGAAGATGTTTGTGTAATGGAAGAAGGTGAAATTGATGACTTTAAGCTAGAAGGGCTCAATACTGAGGAAGTTCAGATAGTAAAAAATCTTACGAAAAAATATGAAAAATTATATTTAAAAGAAGGTGATCAGTTAACTAATACTAATACAATAGTTCACAATATTAAAACCACAACAGATCATCCCATAAATTCAAAGCTCTATAGGGTTTCTCCAAAATATGAAGAAGAAGTAAGAAAGCAAATAATAGAAATGGAAAAAAGTGGAATAATAAGAAAAAGTAAAAGCAAATATAGCTCTCCTATATGTGTAGTTAAAAAAAAAATTGATAATTCAGGAATTCAAAAATATCGCATCTGTGTAGATTATAGACGACTAAACCAAGTAACCGTTTCAGATAAGTATCCAATACCTATTATGGACGCTGTATTAGATAAACTTGGTAAAGCCCAATATTTTACTACTCTTGATTTAGCGAAAGGCTATCATCAAATATTAATGGCAGAAGAAGATATAGAAAAAACAGCTTTTATAACTCCAATGGGATTATACGAATATGTTAGAATGCCATTCGGATTAAAAAATGCTCCAGCTACATTCCAACGTTTAATGAACGAAATATTGAGGGATTATATAAACAAAATTTGTGTAGTATATCTTGATGATATTTTAATTTTTTCAACAACACTTGAAGAACACAAGATTGCTCTAGAAAAAATTTTCAAAGTACTTAGGAATCATAATTTGAAAATACAACCAGATAAATGCTCGTTTATGAAAAAACATACCGAATACTTGGGACATATTCTCACAAAAGAAGGGTTCAAACCAAATCCAAGAAAAATAGAAGCAATAAAAGAAATTCCATTACCAAAAACGGAAAAACAATTAAAAGGATTTTTAGGTATGACAGGATTTTATAGAAAATTTATCAAAGACTATTCCAAAATAGCTTACCCAATGATTAGATATTTACAAAAAGGTGTATCAATTAATACAAATGATCCACAATTTATAGATGCATTTGAAAATCTTAAAGCTCTTATAAGCTCACACCCAATATTAAAATATCCAGAATTTGACAAACCATTTACAATTACTACAGACGCCAGTGATTTTGCCATAGGTGCAGTTTTATCTCAACAAGGACAACCAATTGCCTATGTTTCAAGAACACTTAATAAACATGAGAAAAACTATAGTACAATTGATAAAGAATTTTTGTCTATTATACATGCCGTAAATTATTTCAAACACTATTTGATCGGAAATAAATTTCAAATTATAACAGATCATGCTCCTATAAAATACCTAAATTCAAAATTTAAAGGAAAAGAAATGACAGCTAGACATCAAAGATGGATTTTAAAACTACAGGAATTCGATTATGATATTATATATTTAAAAGGTAAAGACAATAAAGTAGCAGATTTCTTAAGCAGACAGGAAACAGCACAATTAATCAATACAGAAAATAAAGAAGAATCAAATTTTGATATAACAAATACACAGCATTCAGCAGATGAAGAGGAATTAACTCATTTTTATATAAAAAATGATATTGTCAATAAATATAAAACTCAGATAATAATTACCTACTCAGCAAAAGATAATATTAATATATACCATGGAAGAAAAATAATTGAAGTAAATCCAGCAGACACAGAAAATGAAATTGAAATAAAATTACAAAATAATATAGAGAAAGGAACAGTAGGAATTTTTTCAGAAGTACCAGACTCAGAATATCATAAAATACAATGTATATTAATCAACATTTTTTCTCACTCTAAAAATATTAAATTTTTCAAATGTACAAAAAGAGCACAAGAAATTTCAACTGAGGAAGAATTACATAAACAAATTTCAATTTACCATTCAAAAGATTCATTACACAGCGGTATAAGTGAAACATTCAATTCACTAAAAGACAAAATCTATTTTCCAAAATTAAGGGACCATATTCAATTAATAATAGCAAATTGTAGAAAATGCAAAGAAATAAAGTATGATAGAAAACCGATAAAACCAAACTTTCAATTTACAGAAACACCAGATACTAAAAACCAAATTATACATTTAGATATATTTCACATAAAACACAAATCTTTTGTTACAATCATAGATAAACTTACAAAATTTGCAGTTGCTTATAATATTATGGATAGAAATTGGCGAACAAAGATGCAAATTATGATAGAACATTTTGCAAAATTTAATAAACCACAGAAAATAATAATGGATAATGAGTTTAGATCAGAACATATAATACAGTTTTTAAACAAGGAAGATATTTCAATACATTATACAAAACCCAATTCACATACAGGAAACGCTGATATTGAAAGATTACATTCTACATTAATTGAAATAATAACAGGAATAGATAATAATGAACTATCTATCGAATCTAAAATTCAATTAGCAATAATAGCTTACAATAAACGTTATCATTCAACAATAAAATGTACACCAAATTATGCTAAAGACACAGAAGATGCAAATAAATTAAAAATGACTATTGAGGAACGTAAGAAAATGATTATAAACAAAATAAATAATACAAGAGAAGAATACAATGAACAAAGACAGGAAGGTCCGATTAAAAATTATAAAAGAGTCAGACATAAGGATGAGCCTTATTTTAGATATGCAATGTTAGAAAACATTCATCCAAGTAACATTAAAAGACCGTTAAAGCAGGAAATTAACAACACTAACGAAAAAAATACAGATTGATAGCAGATTTGACAAAGTTTTTTTTCTTTATTCCCCAGATACTAATCATTTTAGCCATCATTATAACCAGGTTCAATACAGTACAGACAAGATTACAAATGGAACCGATATTAGTAAGTGCAGGTTATGCACCCATACAGATTCATCAAACCGAAATAGTAAACGAAACAATAATTATACTACACATTATTAACATTGACCCACTTCAGAATATTATAAAACAAATGGAAACAAACATAAGAACAGCCAATATTACTGATAGTGAGGAACTATTTGCAGAAATCAGATTAATAAAGGCAAAGATTAAATCCATTACACCTTTTAGCAGAAATAAAAGGGGACTTATAAATATAGCAGGAACAGCATACAAATGGCTATTTGGACTAATGGACGACGAAGACAGGACAGATATCTTAGAACACCTTGATATAATTGACCAAAATAATCATAACATCATAAACAACATGAACCAAGAAATAAGCATAAATTCACATTTTAACGACACAATACATAGGTTAGCAGAAATAATTAAGCACGACCGAATAATCATTAACGAAACACTGACAAGCATAAATGACCAAAATAAAAAAATCTTAATGAAACTCATATACAATGACCAAATGCAGAAATTAAAAAATATTGAATACAAAATAAATTACATTCAGGAAAATATAGCCTCTGCAAAGAATAATATAATTTTACCAGAAATTTTATCAGAAGAAGAAATAAACAAATTTGATATTGATTTTTATAAATTAAAGTTAATTCGTATGGGCATTTTGAAATACAAAAATAATTGCATAATAATAGCAATAAAAATTCCAAAAAAGTATATAAGTGTAGATGTTAAGTTACTTATCCCAATGCCTAACATAGATTATATCCAAATTGATCAAGAAAATTTATTAATTATAGAAATTAACAATAAGACACTGGAATATAAACCAAATACAATCTTAAAGGAACTTAAATTAAGTAAAAGTTGCACTATTACCAACAGTTGTAAATTTATATTTAATAATATCACAAGTATCGAAGAAATAGATGATGACACAATAATAATAAAAAATGCCAGAAAAGAAAAGCTGCATCAAAATTGTGACAAAAGAAATATTATATTAAATGGGAATAACCTCATACAATTTGGAAATTGTAAAATACAAATTTTAAAAGAAACATTTTCCAATGAAAAAATAGAATTTTATGAAAAATATTTTTATCCCACAGAACTATTAAATCAAACTTACAAAAACACTATTAATTTCGATCATTTAACAATAAAAAACTTTGAAAATTTAAAAGAAATCACAGAATTGAAATATGAAAAAAAAGTAACAAATAGCATTATGCTAATATTTTTAATCATTTTTATATGTTTTATTTTTTATATATACTTAAGTTGCAAAAGGCAAAATATTAATATTAATTTAAAAAGAATTCAGGAGAATTCATACTCTAAGAGGGGAGGAGTTATGCCATCAGCATCACTTCCCACAATGTCAGCTGACACCATACCATTAGCATCACTTCCAGTAACTACAGTTGACACAAAAGGTTTACAATCGTCTTTAATGTAGAAAACACATTAACCATAAGTGTCATAAGAATTAGAAAACCAAAGACCAGAAGTGTCATAAGAATTGTGGACACTTATTGCAAACCACTTAACTCAAAGAGCATATCCAATATTATAAACATAAATAATCGTCACAGCCCAGCTGCATAATGTAAACATACTCTAGCTCAGCATATCCAATATTGTAAACACAAAGCAGCATACCCAATATTGTAAACACAAACAATTGTCGCCAAGAATGGTATAAAAGATCCCTTAGAATTAAATAAGAATTCAGTTGTATTGTATATCACAAATAAAGAACATGTATTAAACTGTTATAAGAAATACATAATCTGTGTATTAAATTGTTAAAAGAAATACATAATTCGTGTATTAAACTGTTAAAACAAATACATAATCCATGTATTAAACTGTTATAAGAAATACATAATTCGCGTGCTATACACGGATCTACATAAAAAATTTCAAGTCTCTAGCTCTTATAGATTCTGAGATCCACGCGTTCATACATACGGACGCACGGACGGACAGGCTATATCAACTCAGTTCGTCGAGCTGATCTAGAATATATATATGCTTTATGGGGTCTGCCATGTCTCCTTCTGCCTGTTACATACATTTTAACGAAACCATTATGCCCTGATTTCCCATTTTCAATGGGTTCAAGGTATATAAAGATCTCAGACGTATGTGTGTGTGTATGTGTTTCCTCATAATGTATATGTCGGAGCGTCAGAGGTTCGAGAGGGCTGGCGCTGTGTAGGGGCGTTACAACAGTGTGCGCTACTGCGTCTTTGAGTACTGCGCAATATGATGGCATTGGGAAGTCCCGTTTTAGCGGGTCGACAGCGTGTTGGTGCGTAATAAGAACACGTGTGCGTTGGTGCGTCTTTAGACGCGACAGCGTTGCGTCGCTGTCGCCGAGTGTGGTTCGGGGGTAGGTTCGAGAGAAATTAGAGACACAAGAGTTAGTTGTGTTTGAGTTCTCAGAGCGACCGAAACTCGTTGCGCTAAGTAATGGAAACTAAGAAGTGGGATCTGGCTCACTACCTAAAATAGAGAAATGATCCATGGCGAGTGCCGTACGTGTTAGTAGGAGTTCGCTAGCAATTTGCTTCGCATCAATTTATCGTGCGCTTACGTCGTTGTGTGAACATAAAGTGTAGCAATAATATTGAAAAGATCTTGTTGGCGCCGACGCATCCGCGTGGTGTGCTACAGTAAATATAATTCTGGCGGAAAATAACATAAAAGGCAGTGCGTTGGTGATGGCTTTGAGCGCAACGTCGCAGTGGCTCTTACAAATATGTTATCCTGACATAAATTGGACCGAGTTTAAGGAAATTTTTTTACAGCGCTTCACCAGTGTAGAAACACCAGCAGCTATGTTTTTGACAATGTTTGACTCTGGAGCGGAATGTTCGTTGATTAAACAAAAGATAAGTACTCAGTTAGCCGGTAAAAGAATTTACAACGTAGTCATGTTAAAGGGTATTGGGAATGACAGCATTTGTAGTACATTGCAAATACTTGGCAACGTAAAAATTAATTAATAATTATCATTATATTGAGATGCTGTTCCACGTTTTGGGCGATCAGTATTTGGAGAGCGACATTGTGATTGGTCGAGAATTACTGTGGCAGGGTTTTCATGTCATTGTGTCACCGGGAAAATTTGAAATTGTTAGCCCAAAATCTGTAAACTGTTGTTCAAATGATGATATATTTTTTATCTTGTTGGCGAAGATAGGGATAAATTAAACGATTTATTAGAAAATTATTCAAAATCTTTTATAAGGGGAGCGAAATATTTCATATGTCTAGATATGGCAAGCGGATACTACCAAATCCCTTTGCATGAAGAGTCAATAGAGTGTACGGCTTTTGTCACTCCAGACGGCCAATACGAATTTTTGTCAATGCCGTTTGGTCTTAAAAATGCACCTTCAGTTTTTCAGCGTACAGTGATGCATACGCTTGGGGAACTTGCAAATACATTTGTAGTTGTCTATATGGATGACGTATTGGTGGTGGCTACAAAAAAAGGTGAAGGTTTAGAAAGATTACAGATTACCCTTGATATTCTCACGAAAGCTGGATTTATGTTCAATATTAAAAAGTGTTTCGACAGTTCAATATTTAGGATACGTCCAAACTCACTTAAAGTTTCAGCGTTAACTGCTCTACCGCCTCCTCAGTCAGTCCCTGCTTTAAAACAATTTATTGGATTAGCGTCTTACTTTCGGCAATTTATGCAAGGATTTTCCTGCTTCACGAAGCCTTTGTATCTTTTGACATCGGAAAAGAACGAGTTTGTTTGGAAGCCAGAACATGAACAAATAAGACAAAAAGTTATTTCTTTACTTACACAGAAGCCAGTTTTAGTTATTTTTGACCCTAAATATCCAATCGAATTGCATACTGATGCAAGTGCTCGTGGATGTGGAGCCATCTTGCTACACAAAATCGATAACAAGCCGCATGCTGTTGAATTTTTCAGTAAGGCTACTTCACCTGCAGAAACACGATACCATTCTTTTGAGTTGGAGACCCTTGCTGTTGTCATGGCTATAAAGCATTTTCGTCATTATTTGATGGGTAGAGATTTTGTGGTTTTTACCGATTGCAACTCACTTAAAGCATCAAGAACTAAACGTGACCTATCTCCCAGAGCACAAAGATGGTGGGCTTATTTACAGTCGTTCTCATTTGATTTGCAGTATAGAGAGGGTTAACGAATGGCTCATGCTGATTTCTTTTCCAGAAATCTCTCATCTGCTGATGTGATTGATACTTCTAAAGTTCCTGAAAAACGAGTTAATTTGGCAGAGATATCTAGTGATTGGCTTATGGCTGAACAGCGGAAGGATTTCGATATTATCAATATTGTGAACAAACTGAAGGACAATTCTCTTGCCGAGGACATTGCAAAAACTCATGAGTTGATAGCAGGATTACTTTATCGAAAAATTCAGAGATATGGTAGAACTCGATCTTTGCCAATTATTCCAAGGGCATTCAGATGGTCTGTAATAAATCAGATTCACGAGACAATCATGCACTTAGGTTGGGAGAAGACTTTAGATAAGGCCTATGATAATTATTGGTTCGATGGCATGTCTAAGTATATACGATAGTTTGTTGAAAACTGTATTACTTGTAAGATGTCAAAGTCATCCTCGGGTAAAATTCAAGCTAAACTTCATCCAATACCAAAGGTCAGCACACCTTGGCACACGATACACATAGACGTAACATGAAAGTTGAGTGGCAAGTCTGATCAGAAGGAATATGTTATTGTCCAAGTGGACGCTTTTACCAAATTTGTTTATTTAACACACATATTTAAGATCAGCAGCAGCAGTATATAGCAAGAAACGGTTTGATAAAACCAAGGCTAAGGTTGTTGGATACGAAGTAGGAGACTTGTGTTGTTAAAGAATGAAGCAAGGCATCAAACGAAGTTAAGTGCAAAGTTTAGGGGACCGTTACAAATAGCTGAATTGTTGGTCGGAGACAGATATATCCTAAGGGCATTGACACATAATAGAAAATACAAGACTGGTCTAAATATTCCATAGCCAAGTCGAATTTTAATATTTTAAATTCTCGGTGTTATGAGAATTACCTTTTTCGTTGCAAAAGGCAGTTTGTTCGTGATCCTAAGCAATTTTATTTATTCGTAAACAAAAAGCGTAAATCTTCTAGTTTATCTTCCCCATTTTTCCTTGGATTGGACAAAACTTGTAATGATCATGATTCCTCTGATCTTTTTGCATATTTTTTCCAATCCACTTACTCCTCGTTAGATCCCTATACCTCTTCATACCCTTACTTAATTTCTACAACTAATATTATTAATGCTTCTAATGTTTCCCCAGCTTCTCTGATTTCAGCCATTCGGGTATTGAAATCATCTTTTTCTCCCGGAGCTGATAATATTCCCAGTTGTGTAATTAAAGAATGTAGTGGTTCCCTTTCAGACACCATTGCTAAAACTATTTAATTTGTCGCTGGAAACCTCTGTTTTTCCGTCTATTTGGAAAGAGTCTTTCATCATCCCTCTATATAAAAAAGATGGGAGGTCTGACATTTCTAATTATAGAGGTATTGCAAAACTATCTGCTATTCCGAAATTATTTGAAAAAATAATTACATCTACCTTACAACATTTTTGTAAATCGATTATTTCACCATCTTCAGCATGGTTTTGTTCGAAATCGATTTACTTCTACTAATCTATTCGAATTTACTTCCCTAGTCAATGACAGTTTTTTAAATAATATGCATACTGATGTTATATATACTGATTTCAGTAAAACATTTGACTCAGTACACCATGATATATTACTTCACATGCTTGATCACTTAGGAATTTTCCCTAAACTTCATTCTTGGATTTCTTCCTATTTAAAGGGTAGAACCCAAAGAAGTGTGTTGAGAACAGCTTTTTCGAAACTTGTTTTTGTTTCGTCGGGTGTACCTCAGGGTAGTCACTTGGGTCCGCTACTTTTTTCCCTATTTATAAATGACCTTCCAAACCGTATTGTAACGAACCTCGGTTTATCCCGAGTTTAAGCCGGGCCGGACTCAGCCGACTGTGCGTTCGTGCCAACAAATTTATATGTAGCGCCTTGCGATAAATTATAATGCAGTGTGTTTTATGGTTGCGTTGGGTATATTTTCTCAATTTACAAGTTTATATTATTTACCAAATCTAGCGCTTAGTAAAGCACACCTTTCCACAGGCTCGCAGGTAGACGTTTAGCGCACTCTGGCGAATGGTAAGGCACTCTTGGTTCTCCAAGGATACGCTTGAGCACTCCAGGTGACGCCAGGATCCACACTGAATACTCCGGCGGTTCGCTCGGCTATTGCAGTGACTCCTACGGCTGGATACGCTCACAAGCACACCTTGAGATCTTCTCAAGCTACCGTCATCACTCTTACGCACAGCTACGCAAACGTTACCTTTGCTCCTGCTCCAGGATCCGCAACTAATGCCGTGCTGCACCAATTTCCTGGTTGGTGGCAGCTGATGTCCTTCCGGTGTCCGCGTCTCGAGCCTATGTCCTCAATAGGCGTCCAGGATATCCCTCGTAGATATCCTTCCAGCGAGGTCCTTCCTCTCGAAGTCCTTGGCAGCGATGTCCTCCCTCTCGAAGTCCTTGGCAACGATGTCCTTCCTCTCGAAGTCCTTCCTGGTCACTTTTCCACTCGCGTAACTTGTTTCGTCGGCACTCAATATTTCCACTTTTTACTTTCTTTGACTGTCCAGGTGCCGAGTTGCGGGCGCCTTTTTATAGCAGCGACGCAGGACCTGCTTCGCGCTATGACGGCGCCGGCTCGGCTCTGGAGCGGGGCCTGTCTGCCGCTCGTGTCCGCGAAAACGGCACTATCACGTGATTTAGCACGACGCCAAATCGCCGAAATCTGCGTGGCAGCCTCTCATTGGCTAAAGCACCGTTATTGGCATACGAGTGAAAGTGTACACTACTTTCTCGCAGCCACAAGCGGTACTTCGGCCAACGGTCGCCGATGATCGCCGTGAGAGCGACGCGAGCAATGCGCTGAACACATAAGAGCGACAGAGACAGACTACGTCGGTCTCTGCGCCCTTTCCAGTAGCGAGGGTCGCTACTATCGTACTCGCGTCGCTGTGTGGAACAATACATGCAGGCACGCATATATGCATAAGTGCACAGCAAATACATGCACTTATACATACACTACCGTCTATATTGTTCCTCACACTCCCCTCTTCCTTCGGGAAACACGAAGCCTTCGTGTTAACATCGGTCCGGGACTCACTTTTGGCGCTCCCTTTTGTTTGCACTGCTTGCTTTTCTTCAGCAAGCAGTTCGCCGCGCTCCTCCAGCTGCAAGCTGTGCTACGCACAGGGCCGCTGTTAACAATCTGTTGTTAACAGCGCCGCTGCTACGCAACTCTGCGTACAGCTGATCGCTCCAGCCTCCAGCAACTCTGTGTGCTGCAGGTAAGTGGCTGAAACGTGTTAGGTAAATCTTCTCAGAAATTTACCAATTTTCTTCCAAATCTATATAGCGCGATCCTCTCCATGTTGTCCCTCTCCTGGACCGTGTTGCATTCTCCTCTGGCCACGCCCGCCGCTGCAGAAAAACTCCTGTTTTCCACTGCTTTGCCAGCCTCCGTGGCTACAATGCGGCTGCGTGGCTGCTGCTGTCCCGATGTCGCTGCTGTCCCTTGTTGCTGGGATGGTGGTAGCGAAACGATCTTCCGTTGCAGATGCCGTTCACAACTGACCCGGGTCCGGACATCGGATATCGGTGGGGTTGTCGGCTCACTCCTCATTCGCGCACAGCTCCAGCGAAGTCGCTGGCTAATGCGCGAGGATCGGCCGGTCCGCCCTCCTGACACCTTTGCCGGACCGCTGGATTTCGCCAGTCATGTGGCTCGCATCTGCCGCGGCTGACCTCCCTGTACCCCACCCCATCGTCGCAGTAAGTACGCAGCGATGAAAAAATTATTTTTAGACTGTGGCGGCGACTGCGGCTGCTGTGGTGGCTGCTCCTCAACTTCTTGGCTGCTGCTGCTGCTGCTGCTGCTGCTGCTGGTCACCGCTACTCCTCTGGTCGCCGATGCTCCTCTGGCCGCTGCCAGTGACTGTAACTGGGCTCTGTTGGAGAATTCTTCTACTATAGACGACGTTCGAGGCTGGTTCCGGCGCGCCGACACTTTGACGCCGGTTGGGAAATCCTGCTCACTCCTTATTCGCGCACAGCTCCAGCGGAGTCGCTGTCCAGTGCGCAAGGATCGGCCGGGCAAACCCTTCCGACGTCCAAGTCCGGACGGCCGAGAAATCCAGCTACGTAGCAGAAGTCTATAGAGTTGAATTTCCACAAAAGCCCTGCTCATATGCATGAATGAACTTTTATACCCTCTGCTGCAGCGCTGCCGCCAGCGGAGTGTCGGAAATTAACGGATCCTGCACCAGCTAGCTCTCTCACTCTCTACAGGTCACGCTCTTCCAACACTCTGGCCTTATGGCTGAACACGAGGCATTTTTGTTGCATCTCTAATGCATTTCGCGCACACTCTCTTTTTCCTTTCGCATATATGTATGAGTGCACAGCAACTACATGCACTCATACATACACTGCGTGCCCTATTTTGTTGTTGGCCGTTTTGCATGTCGCTAGCATCGACACCTTCGTGTCATCTCGTGCGCTAGCGATCGTGCGTAGCCGACAAAGTTCAGTAGCCTTTGGGCGCTCTGCGTTGTTGTTGCCTACCACGATCATCGTGATTTTCGTCCCATTTTTGCGCATGCGCTGACCACTGTGCGCCTTTCATGCTGTCGCTGTTTTCGTTCTGCGTGTGTGTGCGCTCTTTTTCGGCTCGGGTGCGTGATGTTATTGTTGTTTTTGCAGGGTGCGCGCGCAACTTAAACGGTTTCGGCCGTGCCTGTTGTTGCTGTGCAGTTTCGTAGCTGCCGATTATTTTGCTGCTGCGCATGCTCCCCCGTTTCGTGTGTGTGCGCGCGCAAATTCAAACAACTTTGTTGTTGTGCTCACAACATTTGTGCGCGCGCGCACATACAATCAACTTTGTTGTTCCGCTCACAACATTTTAGCTGTTTTTGCCGTGGATTTGATTTGTGCGGCCGATGCTTATGTTTACAAAAACTTTTCCCCCTACATACATATATAGGTTTTTAACTTTTCCCCCTACATACATATACAGGTAACCCTCCTACAACGCGGTTAATTGGTTCCTGAAAAACTCCGCGTTGTAGGAAAATCGCGTTGTAGGAAACTTTTTTTTCCTCCATTTTTCCTTTTCTTATACAATATCACGCACGTAATATGTTAAAGTTTTCTCAGGCGAATAAATTATATTAGACCTTTCATCGAATAAAAAAAATTTATTTTTTCAAAGATATTTTTCTATTTGTCTATTTCAACATAATAACATAAATTAATTTATTTAATTAACCAGCAAAAAGCAATTCATTTATTTAAATAACATAAAACTAAGGAAAATAAAATCTGGGAAAAATAGACACGGATTTTCAAATCTACATATTTTAGAGGATTTTAAATCTCAACCTTCTACAAATCCGCTTCCTCGTCCTCGCTTATTATAATTTGCTTCAAACGTTTTGCTCTTGGTCGTCCTATTTCAAAATCCGAGCTTGACCCACTATCACATTGATCCGGTTCAGCTATTATTGCTGGTCTTAAAAAATCTTTTATTGATGTCTGCTTTGTCCTACTTCGTAAATCTTTATAGATTTCCTTGTAGGCAGATAAATCATGTTCAAGATTTCTTTTGAACATTTCTGCTCTACTATTTAGAGGATCGTTTTCCAAAACATACTCTTCCAACTCCTTCGCCAGATTTAAAAGTTTCTCCACACTTTTTAGCGAAAAGTTTTTGATTTCGGTGTCAGAGAGGTCGTCAGAGCTTTCTTCAATCGATAATGCTTCACTTGTCATTGCTGCTAAATCTACTTCATTTAATTCGTCGTCCTCAACTAATTGTCGAATATCAGCCACATTTATTTCGTCAAATCCATCGACTTTTATTACGTTTGCCAGTCTCACTACGTTTTCATATTCATCCTCAACGAGATTAACAACATTTTCCTGTACTACAACCTCTGGCAAAAGTGCTTTCCAGCAAGCTCTCAGTGTTGATTGACGAATGTCTTTGAGTGATTTGCCGACGATTTTATAGCAATCTAAAATTGAGAACTGTTTCCAGACTTCTTTGACCGTTATATTCAATGATTCTATCTTCTCTAATATTAATTCAAATGATTTGCGTATGTAGTATGCTTTAAAGGTTGATATTATTCCTTGATCTAAAGGTTGTAATATTGATGTAGTATTGGGCGGTAAAAACTCAACTTGAATATTTGGATGACTTAAATCAGTTGCATGAGATGGTGCATTATCTAAAAGTAGCAAAACTTTAAATGCCAAGTTCTTTTTTTTTAGATAGTTTTCTACGTCGGGAACAAAGCAATGATAGAACCAATCATTAAATAGTTTGGCAGTCATCCATGCTTTTTTGTTCGCTCTCCAATACACTGGGAGATTGTTTTTATTGTTTCCTTTCATGCAACGTGGATTTAATGACTTGTTAATAAACATTGGTTTTGTTATAAAATCACCAGATGCATTACTGCAAAGTAACAATGTTATTCGGTCCTTAAAAACCTTAAAGCCAGGAGGTCTTCTTTCGTTCCTCGAAATAAAAGTTCTTGATGGCATTTTTTTCCACCACAAACCTGTCTCATCAGCGGTAAATATTTGATCTGGCAAATAACCATGTTCTTCAATAATTTTTATGAACTGTTCAGGATATTTATTCGCCGCATCAGCATCTGCGGATGCTGTTTCACCCTGAATTTTCAAATTGTGTAGAGCATGCCGTTTTTTGAACTTTTCAAACCAACCTTCGCTAGCCACGAATTGGTGGTTATCTTCGTCGGTTGTTGATTGTCCTGTTTCCTTTAAATAATTGAATATTTTTAATGCTTTCTGTTTAATTATATTCCCATCAAAAGGCAACCGCTTTTGCGTCATATCTTATATCCATACCGTTAGCGATTGTTCCATTTTTATACCCTGAACCCCTTGAAAATGGGAAATCAGGGTATAATGGTTTTGTTAAAATGTATGTAACAGGCAGAAGGAGGCGTGGAAGACCCCATAAAGTATATATATTCTTGATCAGCTCGACGAACTGAGTCGATATAGCCATGTCCGTCTGTCCGTCTGTCCGTCCGTCCGTCTGTCCGTATGTATGAACGCGTCGATCTCAGAATCTATAACAGCTAGAGACTTGAAATTTTTTTATGTAAGTCCGTGTATAGCACGCGCAGATCGAGTTTGTTTCAAAAAATCGATAAATTTGATCGTTTTAAAGTTATCGATTTAAAATGTTATCGAAATTCAGCTATAAATTTATATCTCCCACATCTTTAGAGTTAGAGTCTCCAAATTTTGTATTTAGTATTATGTGGAGTTTATACAATTTTGATTTTTGTCACATTTCGGATACCATCCCCCTTTCCTTCCCTTCCCCCCAAATTTGTAAAAACCGTATTTCAAATACTAGAGACTTGTGCTTTGGCAATTACATACATATGAATGACATTATTACTCTCTGAAAGTTTGGTTAAGAAAGTCCATCTACAAAGAAACTTATTCAACAATTAACTTCCCATAATATAGCCATACTGCAGCCCGAGCGCAGTCGCTGCGCTAACTGCGCAGTCAGCAGGGCGCGTGCTTATGCGTATGTGTATGTGTGTATGTGTGTGTCCATGTATTGCTCGTATACATGTATATGTAAAATAAGCATAGAATGTTTGGAGTATCGGCTCTTCGCAGGGTTCAGGGGATCTCCTAGTCGGGTACCGCCGACTAGAGCTTTCTTACTTGTTTTTTTATGGTTCTTATCGTGGACTCGTTTAATTTAAAATGTCTAGCAACATCAGCTATTCTCTCTTGATTTTGAATCCGATTCAAAATTTGAATTTTGGTTTCAATCGTGATAAATTTTCGTTTTAATGATGCGTTTCCCTTTGCTTTTGGCATTTTTATGGCCTAAATTACAAATTAATTGATTTAAGTTATAAAAAAAGTTTAACAGAAACTCACCGATTATAAAATCTATTTATCTTGATTTTTACAAAATTATTATTATACGAAAAATGGTTTCACAAACGTTTTAAAATTTGTTTCAACTCCTCTTCACGACTTACTGTGAATGACTAAACCAAATCAAATTTCCAAAAACATTCTCAAGAGTTAATTTTCGGGGAAACCCCTTGTTTTATCTAAAAACGTGTAAATGTTTGAAAAAATTGCGGTTTGCCAAATTCCATAGTGCATACAAACATTCAAACACTTTTAGTATGTACATATGTATAATACAAACATATTATTCTTTCTTTATGAGACTAGGAATAATAGATATACACATATACACAAAAAAATTTGTGATAATTGTGTGTTTATAGAATAGTTTATAGAATATTTATTTAAAAAATGCTTAAAAATCGCGTTGTAGGAGTCGCGTTATAGGAAACATTCCGCAATTCGCAAACCGCGTTGTAGCGAAATCGCGCTATAGAAGTAGCGCGTTATAGGAGGGTTACCTGTATAGGTTTTTGGTTAATACACATAGCTATGTGTATTCACTCCCTTTTTTTTTTTTTTTTTTTTTTTTTATAAACTGGCTGGCAACTCACCCGCTTCTGCTCGATATGGCTTGAGGTCCGCCACATGAGCCGTCCTGCTCCGTTTATCTGCCTCTGAAGTGATCCGGCAGATAACCGGGGAGATCAAACTGACCACCGTATATGGTCCTTCATATCGTGGGGCCAGTTTCGCTGCAACTCCATCCGCGGCATTGGACAAGTGGCGTTCCTTTGCCCACACCTTGTCCCCTACGGCCGGCTTCCACTGCCGCCTCCGTAGATTGTAGTGCCGCGTCTGATCCTGAGCAGCTTTGGTTGCTCTCTCCTGTCCTGCTTCTTGGAGTTGTCTGTTATTGCAGCGCTGACACAGCTCGCACCGCCGCACATATGCCCGCACGTCGCGGTACATACCCGGCCAGTAGTGAATCGCTGCCACCCGAGCAATTGTTTGTCGGCTCCCAAGGTGGCCAGCGTTGGCTGCGTCGTGGTTCTCCTTCAGAACTTGTTTGCGCCGCTCCGTCGGCACACACAGTTTCCACGCAGCCACGTCCTTGTGGCCGGCTTGGTGCGGGATGTGCCGGTAAACCTTTCCGGCCTCTTCCCTGTAGCCCGAAAACTTTGTTGGGCTTCTGCGCAGGTCCTGGCACAGCTTAGCAATCCAGCGACATCCTGTCCCAGCTGGTTTGCCTTTGCTCGTCACCAAGCGGCACGCCTCTTCGCCCAGCGACTGCCGTGATAGCGCACGTTTCGTCGTCTCCATCGGCGTCTGTGGTCTCATATTCATCCTGCCGACCGCCACTGACAGCCTCTCCTCCAGCTGCCCGCTTAGCTGCGGATTTCTCGGCTTGATTCTCAGCTTCAAGCCACCGCACTCCAGCGCGATGCCCATGCTGGCCAAGAAATCCCAGCCCAGCACCAGATCGTCGATCATGCCTGGCAGCACCAGCAATGGAATGAGGATCTGCTGACTCCCCACCGTGATCCTCGTCTCCAGTTGCGAGTCCACCTGACTGCAACTGCCGTCTGCCAGACTTACGCGTCTTTGTGTGGCGCCTCTCACGCCCACTCCTCGGAGCCTGTCGGCCAGCTTTCCGCTCACAAAGCTGCTGGTGGCTCCAGTATCGATGGTGGCCTTATGCTGATCAGCTTCAATGACCACCATCGCCGACAGCTGGGTGCCTTCATCCACAAGACTACCCACTAGTGTCTGGGGGCCGTGACGCTGCTCCCGCTCGCCCCTGGATGGCGGGTGCCTCTAGGCGTTTTCCGACTGGCAGCAAGTCGCTGTTCGCACGCCGATGCGCCCACATTGCCAGCAAAAGTCCAGGCGCTCGTTGCGGCACTTAACGGCGTAGTGGCCCTCTTGGCCACATATCCGGCATGCCCTGGCGGGGTTCTGGACATGTGTCCTTGGCCCTGCTGTGCATGTCCTGGGCGCGGGTCGAGGTCTCGTCCCCTCAACGGCCATGCTCCGGTGGTATTCCTCATCATCCGGGCTCCCGGCATCGTCTATGACCATCAGCCGCGTATTATTGCCTCGCTGTTGCTGCCGCAACTTTTCCCGATCCCTTTCCAGATCCTCGAACTCGTTCGCCAGCAGCATCAGCTCCGTCAGGTTACAGAACTGATATGGGCGCAGATCGGGCAAACTATTGTTGTAAATAGTTTTTAGCTCGCGATCTGCCGCATAGCGTAGTGGCCGCATCAAGGTTTGCATATCCACCATGTAAACCTTGAAGAGCTCGCCCATCATCTATCTCCGTCGAGCAACTTCGTCCTTCAACTCTTCCATATAGTCCCTTGGCAGAAAGAACTCCTGGAAGCTTCTGACGAACGTTTCCCACGCTGTCCAGTGTCTGTTGTTGGCCACGTACCACTTCAAGGCCATGCCTTTGAGCAGCTCTGGCATCGCCCTCGGGATCAGGTCCAGATCCAGACCATATGCGTCGGCCGACCACTCCACTTGCTCCAAAAACTCCAGCGGCTTCGTTGTGCCATCAAAGCGGAAGCCCCATTCTCGCACCTGCTTGGCGATTTTTGGGTACTCCAGCGCTGTGCAGCTCGGCCCTCGTGGCCTTATTTCTGGTTGCGGGGTGGATGTGGCTATCCACGATCCTCGTTGCATCTCTTGCAGGCGGGCGGCGGCGGCACTGGTGGATGGCAGAGACAATCGTGCCACGTTCACGATCTCATCTTGCTCACCCAGCTCGTTTTCCTCGACGGCGGTCAGCGCTTCGTCTCTCAGCGGCGAACGGCGTCCATGCAGGTTCGCAATCTTCGCGATCCTGATAGAATAGGA
This sequence comes from Drosophila nigricruria, assembly GCA_037075265.1. Classification (NCBI taxonomy): domain Eukaryota; kingdom Metazoa; phylum Arthropoda; class Insecta; order Diptera; family Drosophilidae; genus Drosophila; species Drosophila nigricruria. The sequence continues at coordinate 1,677,800 of JBAMCI010000158.1, read as the reverse complement.
AATCCTTCCCTCATTCATTGTGACCCACTCGCCGAACTGCCTCCGCATTGCGTCCAGAGTGCCAGTCAAACTTATGCCGAACTCGATCCCGTAGCGCAGCACATCATCCTTCTTGAGATTATATACCCAAGCTCGCACCATTTTTCTACACTGACTATATTATGACTGTATTTATCGCAGGGCCCCACGTTGGGCGCCAGTTGTAACGAATCTCGGTTTATCCCGAGTTTAAGCCGGGCCGGACTCAGCCGACTGTGCGTTCGTGCCAACAAATTTATATGTAGCGCCTTGCGATAAATTATAATGCAGTGTGTTTTATGGTTGCGTTGGGTATATTTTCTCAATTTACAAGTTTATATTATTTACCAAATCTAGCGCTTAGTAAAGCACACCTTACCACAGGCTCGCAGGTAGACGTTTAGCGCACTCTGGCGAATGGTACGGCACTCTTGGTTCTCCAAGGATACGCTTGAGCACTCCAGGTGACGCCAGGATCCACACTGAATACTCCGGCGGTTCGCTCGGCTATTGCAGTGACTCCTACGGCTGGATACGCTCACAAGCACACCTTGAGATCTTCTCAAGCTACCGTCACCACTCTTACGCACAGCTACGCAAACGTTACCTTTGCTCCTGCTCCAGGATCCGCCACTAATGCTGTAGATTTGGCCGTTCTGCACCAATTTCCTGGTTGGTGGCAGCTGATGTCCTTCCGGTGTCCGCGTCTCGAGCCTATGTCCTCAATAGGCGTCCAGGATATCCCTCGTAGATATCCTTCCAGCGATGTCCTTCCTCTCGAAGTCCTTGGCAGCGATGTCCTTCCTCTCGAAGTTCTTGGCAACGATGTCCTTCCTCTCGAAGTCCTTGCTGGTCACTTTTCCACTCGTGTAACTTGTTTCGTCGGCACTCAATATTTCCACTTTTTACTTTCTTTGACTGTCCAGGTGCCGAGTTGCGGGCGCCTTTTTATAGCAGCGACGCAGGCCCTGCTTCGCGCTATGACGGCGCCGGCTCGGCTCTGGAGCTCGTGCCGCAATATATGGAATAGTACGACAGAAGGTCATTGTCATACATTTAGAAGAATTTAAATGCAACCGATTAGCCACACACCAAAGTTGAAAGGAGTTAGGATCATCTTGTAGGCGTAGATGATTAAGTGAATTAGAATATGAAAGACATAGTTTTACGTCATCTGCATACATAAATATCTTTGAATTCAATATACTGTGAGGAACAATATAGACGGGCACGTAGTGTATGTATAAGTGCATGTATCTGCTGTGCACTTATGCATATATGCGTACATATATTGTTCCACACAGCGACGCGAGTACGGTAGGAGCGGCCCTCGCGACTGGAAGCGGTGAGATTCCGAGTTAGCCTGTATTTGTCACTCTTACGTAATCAGCGGTTGGATCGCGTCGCTCAAGCGACGTTATTGGCTGCGAGAAAGTAGTGTATGCTTTCATTCGTATGCCAATAACGGTACTTTGGACAATGAAAGGCTGCCACGCAGATTTGGCGCGATTTGGCGTCGCACGAAATCACGTGATGCTGCCGTTAAAGAGGACCCGAGCGGCAGACAGGCCCAGCTCCAGAGCCGAGCAGGCCCCGTTATAGCGCGAAGCAACCCAGTGCCGCTGCTATAAAAAGGCGCCCGCAACTCGGCACTGGGAGTTAAAAGAGTTTTAAATCTGTGGGGTTAAAAGGAATTAAACAGTCTAAAAGAAAGTGAGAGCGCGAGTACTAAATGCCAAGGAACAACGCGAGTAAAAGTGATCAGCCAAAAGGACAGTGATATCGAAGGATATTAGGACATCGTGGAAAAGTCACAGTAAATCTACAAGGGATATCCCTGGCGCCTATTGAGGACGGAGGACAACCGCAAAGGACACAGGAAGGACATCAGCTGCCACCAATCAGGACATTGGTGCAGCACGGATGAACATATAATATTAGTGACGGATCCTGGAGCAGGAGTCACTGTAGTATCCTAGCGAACCGCCGGAGTACACAGTGTGGATCCTGGCGTCACCTGGAGTGCTCAAGCGGATCCTTGAATACTCCAGAGATCAGCACCATTCGTATAGCCAGAGTGCGCTACACGTCTACCTGCGATCCTGTGTAAAGGTGTGCATTAAAATGCGTTAAATTTACATTACACTTGAAATTTTAATGACCCTCAAATAAGTGGAAAAAATATAAAGCGCTCAAACATTTTAACACTGTGACTTTATAATTTATAGCAGGTGCTACATATAAATATGTTGGCACACACAGTCGGCAAAGTTCGGCCCGGCTTAAGCTCGGGATAAACCGAGGTTCGTTACAATATCTATGAATTGGGGCATAGCTGCCCGGATTGGCAAATAAAATACACCATATTATTGAAATATTTATACTCATTCACAAAGTGAAATGAGTATATTGGTTTTGTGCAATGTCCGTCACGCTGTCCGTCCGTCTGTCCGTTTGTCCGTCCGTCCGTCTGTCCGTCTGTCCGTATGAACGCAAACCATTTGCACAGTTTTGAAGCTAGAGAGTTGAAATTTGGAATATATACTCGTGTATACCCTCGATAAAGTGTCAAGATTTTCCCGATACTCCCACTAGGGGCGTGGCAAATCGGAAAATGCATTTTCCGATATCCCAGAAACATTGCTTCTAGAAACGCTAGAGTTGCAATTTGGAATATAGACTCGTGTTGACAACTCAAGATGAAAAAGCTATGGCGGATATACCTACGCCCATTAGGGGCGTGGCAAATCGGGTAAAACCGTATCTTCTACAGTTTTAAAGCTAGAACGCCCAAATTTGGCACGTAGGTTACTGATCGACCAAAAAACTATATATCTACGCCTTCTAGGGGCGTGGCAAATCGGATCTGACTATATAGTGATTTTTCAAATTCTGTAATCTTTTGAGCACCATGAATGCTAGAGACTTCAAATTTGGTATATATACTTGGGTTGACAACCCAAGATGAAAAAGATATGGCGGATATATCTACGCTCATAGAGGCGTGGCAAACCGCAAATGCTTATAGCTCCTACAGTTTTAGAGCTAGAAATTGGACGGTCGAGTTACTGGTGAGCTCCTCTATCGATGACCCGAAAATAATTTTTACACCTCTTTTGGGGCATGTCCGGCTATAAAATACCCTGTAATTTTCGCATTTTTCGAATGTAAGCATCCGAATTTCACAATTACGTTACCCCTCACTTACCCCTTCTAAAAACTGGCCAAAAATTATATGTCTACGCCTACTGGGGGCGTGGAAAATATTGAAAAACTGTACGTTTTTCCGATTCTCAGTGAGAAAATCAAAATTTTATAACGATATTCCTGCTTATCTCCTCTATTGATTTCCAAAAAATTATATACGAACAAACAATTGTGGGTGTGGCATTGGGCGTGATCTCTGTGGGTGTGAATGAGTATCCTGCAGTCGGTAGCGCCCGACTGCAACGTTCTTACTTGTTTTCTATTCTTTTAGCCAATACAACTTAGTTTGTTACCTGATCTTTAAGTTTTTTTTTTGTCAATGTCATTTTTATACCCTGAACTCATTGAAAATGGGAAATCAGGGTATAATGTTTTTGATAAAATATATGTAACAGGCAGAAGGAGGCGTGCAGACCTCATAAAGTATAGATATTCTTGATCAGCTCGATGAGCTGAGTTGATACATCGCTGTCCGTCCGTCCGTGTAAACGCAGCGATCTCGTAAACCACAAAAGCTAGAGATCTAAAAATTTCACTCGTGTATACCATACGCGTTTTTTTTAGATTTTCGATAAGTCATCCCGTTTCCTTATTGTCGATAAAAATCAATACATTTTCTTCGTTTTTGTATACCGTAAGAGCTAGAGACTTCAAAGACTACTCTACTCTACTGTGTAGATCCGTGTAATGGATACAAAGATTTTGTAATTTTTTGATTTTTGATACCACGCCGCCTTCGCACCAAATTTGCAAAAAACTTATTTCAAATACTAGAGATTTGTGCTTTGGCAAATACAAAATACAAAAATACAAAATCTATACAGTAAATTTGAAGTCTCTAGCTATTACGGTATACAAAAACGAAGAAAAGTTATCGACTTTTATCGATAATAAGAAAACGGGATGAGTTATGGAGATCTAAAAGAAACAAGTAAGAAAGCTCGGGGATTCCCGACTAGGAGATCCCCTGAACCCTGCGAAGAGCCGATATTCCAAACATTTTATGCTTCTTTAACATATGTATACAAGCAACACATGTACACATACATACACACGCACGCATAAGCGAGCGTTCTGCTGACTGCGCAGTTTACGCAGCGACTGCGCTTGGCCTGCAGTAAGGTTACTTAATTGTTGAATAAGTTTCTTTGTAGATGGACTTTCTTAATCAAACTTTCAGGGCGTGATTATGTCATTCGTATGTGTGTATTTGCCGAAGCACAAGTCTCTAGCACTTGAAATGTGGTCTGCCACGCCTCCTTCTGTCTGTTACATACATTTTAACAAAACCATTATACCCTGATTTCCCAATGGGTTCAGGGTATAAAAATAGTACTGCGTATGGTATACACGAGATCGCTGCGTTCATTTCAACTCAGCTTATCGAGCTGATCAAGAATATATATATACTTAATGGGGTACGCCATATCTCCTTCCGCCTGTTACATACATTTTCACAAAAACATTATATCCTGATTTCCCATTTTCAATGGGTTCAGAAACCAGTATCAACGGAACATATCTCATCCCGTTCAAACGCGCGTGGTGTACGTAAATGGCACCTGATTCGCCAATCTCTGGCTCTGCATCGTCGCCAACGGTTAACGTCACTGAGCACCAAAATATTTAGCACCTTTCCTACACCAGGAACGAGGAAAACGGGGGAGCTGAGTTCTCAGTTAAACGAAAGGCCAGTAATAACGACATTCATTTGCTTCATTCTATGTAGTATAGAGGAAGATCGACAAAGCAAGGACTTAATTGTAATAATAGAATTATCTTAAGTTTTAGTTTTAGTTCTGAATTCAGACAGACTCGATTGCGCTGCTCAATGAATATAATTAAACTTAACAGTTAGAGTGTATTCAATTTGTCAAGACGACAACTAGAATAACTTTTATATTAAAGATGAACTGAGTAATTGCAATATCGTCTCTTTTCAAGGGATCTCCCAGTTGTGAAGTCTCAAGACCTAGCACTTAGAGCACTTGATTAATATTATAGTAATGGTTGGAATTTTTTAAACTTCACTGTACGAAAAGGCTGAATGTCAGTTGATAACATTTCAGCGAGAGCTTTATCGAGGTTCCATAAGTACGATTGCATATTTAAAATTTACCTGATTTTTGTGCATAATTTTTTTCAAGCTGTGCAAGTTGATGAAAACGTTTTAAGGTATTTCCAATTGTTCCATTTAACAAAAAGGTGTGTACTTATTAAAAAGTAATCTGATATTAATGTAATTATAATTTGTTTTGTTTGTAAAAAATAAGTAAGTGCTATGTCGAGACTGCTCAAACTACGAGATCGCCTTTACCCTGCAAAAAGCCGATATTCCAAATTTTGTTTGATTATTTTACATTTATGTTCCATTTCGTTGAACATAAACGGGATGAGCTTTCGAAAAAAATAATTTACGTATAGCGTATGGTATGCCTGTAAAAAATGCATGTGACGGGAAGAGGCGGTGTGTCACACCCAATAAATGTAAATATTTTCTTGATCAGGATAACGTCCTGTGTTTATTTAGCCGTGTTGGCAAAACACAGACATGAAATTTTAAATTTGTGTTCTTTAAACATATATTAGTAATGGTTAATACTTACAATATCGCAAGTTTTTGATAAAGCAAAAAATTCCTTTAATGCAAAGTGTGAATTGTGTGCCATGTTTCGAAACTTCCAAAATGATTCAAGTTTGTTGCGGCAATCGTGACATATAACAGAAGGGAAGCCATCATTTGGAAAAGGCTGAAATTTATGAAAATTAATAAAGGATTAAAAATTTGAATACTACATTTTATTAATTAATATTACATATATTTTATATTCTGTAGTTTATAATTTAATAATTATAAATACCTATCTGACATGTTTAAACAATGAGTGCTCTAGTCGAGACCAGTTGATTAAGAAACCTCTGAATCCTGCGAAGGGTTCTCAAGAATGTACATAGTATTCTCGTAGCTAAATCAACGTTATCAATGGTCAGCGAAAGCGCTTTTAAGTCCATCGACATCGACGACTTGTAGAGTCAAGTGAGCGTCCCGCAACTACGTTGCACCACATCCGCCCGGTTATACGATACCATACTCGAGACCGCAACGCTGAAGTTCAACAGTGTGACTACCAAGAGCGAGCGATAGTAGCAGCAGCACTGCCGACAAGCATAGAGTTGATATAAACAGTACATGCTTTGTACTCTTAGATTGTAAGGGCGTATCGCTCTTAATAAATATTAGTATATGTCGCCTAGTTCCCGCGACTCATTCTCAGTGAATCGGGTCACTATTCTAAATAATTTGCGCCCAACAGTGAATACTCACACTGAATAGACATGATCTATCCGGCTCGACGGACCCTGAACACACTTGCTCTATCTGGCTCGACGGACCTTGAACATACTCGCTGCGTTGGTAGTATATTAATTTTATTCTTCTGAGCCAGTGTTTTTATACCCTGAACCCATTGAAAATGGGAAATCAGGGTATAATGTTTTTGTGAAAATGTATGTAACAGGCAAAAGGAGACATGGCAGACCCCATAAAGTATATATATTCTTGATCAGCTCGATGAGCTGGATTGAAATAGCCCTGTCCGTCTAGAGGCAGGGTTTGAGGTTCAGTGTATACTCGTGTGTATCCTACGCAGTACGAGTTTTTTTTTAGATTTTCGATAACTCATCCCGTTTCCTTATTACCGATAAAAATCGACAACTTTTTTTCCTTTTTGTATACCGTATGAGCTAGAGACTCCAAATTTACTGTGTAGATCTGTGTAATGAATGTCGAGATTTTGTAATTTTTTTATTTTGGATGCCACGCTCCCTTCGAAACAAACTTTTGCTTTGGCATATACATACATATGAATGACATAATCACGCTGTGAAAGTTTGATTTAGAAAGTCCATCCCAAACAAAAGTTATTAAACATTTAATTTCCCATACAATAGGCATATTGCAGCCCGATCGCAGTCACTGCGTCAACTGCGCAGTCAGCAGAGTGCGTGCTTGTGCGTGCGTGCGTTTTCATGTGTGTGTGTGTGTTGCTCGCAATATTTGTATATGTAAAATAAGCATAGCATGTTGGGAAGATTGCCTCTTCGCAGGGTTCAGGGTATCTCGTAGTCGAGCCGGCTCGACTAGAGCACTCTTACTTGTTATATACTGACTCATGTATAATTTAAACCCTTAAATCTAGCTTATCTATTGCTCGGTTTGTAAGGCTCAGCGTTGGTGTTTACCTATTCTTAGCCTATCGCAGAGTTTGTAAGGCACAGCCTTAGCAAATTTATATATTCCAAACATGTGACCCTTACCATTTGTTGAGTGCGTAGATGACATGTTTATGATCCTCGGCTATTTGTGTATGTTCATACCTGACAACACACTGTTATTAGTTTTCGCGTACGCGTACAACAGAAAAATATTTTATTATCAAGATAATAAGAACAAACAAGTAAGTAAATCAAGTAGTTTGTAGGGTCCGCCACGCCGTGACAAAAATAAAAATTGTATAAACTACACATTATACTATGTACAAAAATTTGACCCTAGCTCTAAAAATGTGGGAGATATAAATTTATAACTGAATTTCGATAACGTTTTAAATCGATAACTTTAAAATGATCAAATTTGTAGATTTTTTGAAACAAACATGATCTGCGCGTGCTAAACACGGATCTATATAAAAAATTTCATCGACCCGCTCACACATAAGGACGGACTTGGCTATATCGACGCAGTTCGTCGAACTGATATAATACATATACTTTATGGGGTCTGTCACGCCTCCTTCTGCCTGTTACATACATTTTAACGAAACCATTATACCCTGATTTCCCATTTTCAATGGGTTCAGGCTATAACAAGTAAGAGTGCTCTAGTCGAGACGGCTCGACTACGAGATACCCTGTACCCTGCGAAGTGCCAATCTTCCCAACATTATATTCTTATTTCACACACACACACATGCATACGCACGCACGCATAAGCAGACGCTCTGCTGACTGCGCAGTCATCGCGGCGACTGCGCTCGGGCTGCAATTAAATGTTTAATAACTTTTTTTGTGGATGGACTTTCTCTATCAAACTTTCACAGCATGATTATGTCATTCATAATCTCATAATCTCATAATCCCTAGTATTTGAATTTAGTATTTTGCAAATTGGGGGCGAAGGGGGCGTGGCGTCTACAATCCAAAAATTACAAAATCTCAACATTCATCACACGGATCTACACAGTAAATTTGAAGTCTCTAGCTCTTACGGTATGCTTAACCCAAGAAAAGTTATCGATTTTCATCGATAATAAGGAAACGGGATGAGTTATTGGAAAGCTAAAAAAAACTCGTACTGCGTAGGCTATAGACGAGTATTCTCTGAAAATTTCAGATATCTAGCTTTTGTGGTTTACGAGATCACTGCGTTCATACGGACGGACGGACGGACAGACGGACAGGGCTAATTCAACTCAGCTCATCGAGCTGATCAAGAATATATATACTTTATGGGGTCTGACATGTCTCCTTCTGCCTGTAACATACATTTTCACAAAAACATTATACCCTGATTTCCCATTTTCAATGGGTTCAGGGTATAAAAATTGACTAGTTATGAAGACGATCGAAGTTAATAAAGATGGAATGATTGTTGTTCGGTGTAGCAGCTAATACTTTCACAGTGTAATTATGTCATTCATATGTATGTATATACCAAAGCACAAGTATGGGGCGAAGGGATACAAAATCAAAATATTACAAAATCTCCAAATTCATTACACGGATCTACACAGTGAATTTGGAGTCTCTAGCTCTAACGGTTTACAAAAAGGAAGGAAGTTTCGATTTTTATCGATAATAAGGAAACGGGATGAGTTATCGGAAATCTAAAAAAAAATCTCGTACTGCGTAGGATACACACGAGTATACACTGAACCTCAGAGCTTCAGCTTTTGTGGTTTACGAGATCGCTGCGTTCACACGGATGGACGGACGGACAGACGGACAGGGCTATTTCAATCCAGCTCATCGAGCTGATCAATAATATATATACTTTATGAGGTCTGTCAGGCCTCCTTCTGCCTGTTACAAACATTTTAACAAAACCATTATACCCTGATTTCCCATTTTCAATGGGTTCAGGGTATAACAAGTAAGAACGTTGCATTCGGGCGCTACCCACTGCGGAATTCTCATTCACACCCGCACAGATCACGCTCATTGCCACGCCCACAATTGGTTTGTACATATATACATTTTTTAGAAATCAATATAGGTGATCAGCAGTAATATCGTCATAAAATTTGGATTTTCTCACTGAGAATCGGAAAATCGTACAGTTTTTCCCGATTTGCCACGCCCCCAGTAGGCGTAGATGTATAATTTTTGGCCAGTTCTTGGAAGTAGTGAAGGGTAACGTAAGTTAATTTGGATGCTTACACTCAAAAAATGCGAAAATTATAGGGTATTTTTTAGCCGGGCATGACCCATAAGGGGCGTAAAAATTATTCTTGGGTCAGCGATAGAGGAGCTCACCAGTAACTCAACCATCTAATTTTGAAGCTTCTAGTTCTAAAACTTTAGGAGCTATAAGCTTTTGCGGTTTGCCACGGCCCCTATGGGCGTAGATATATCCGCCATATCTTTTTCATCTTGGGTTGTCAACCCGAGTATAAATATCAAATTTCAAGTCTCTAGCTTCAAAACTGTGCAAATGGTGGCATCAATAGTGCTCAAAAAATTATAGAATTTGAAAAATCACTATATAGTCAGATCCGATTTGCCACGCCCCTAGTAGGCGTGGATATATAACTGTTTCGTCGATCTTCATAGGATCGTAGCAGTAACCTACGTGCCAAATTTGGGCGTTCTAGCTTAAAAACTGTAGAAGATACAGTTTTACCCGATTTGCTACGCCCCCAATGGGCGTAGATTAATCCGCTATAGCTTTTTCATCTTGAGTTGTCAACACAAGTCTACATTCCAAATTGCAACTCTCTAGCGTTTCTAACAGCAATGTTTCTGAGATATCGGAAAATGCATTTTCCGATTTCCCACGCCCCTAGTGGGAGTATCGGGAAAATCTTGACACTTTATAATTCGAGGGTATACTTTATAATTCGAGGGTATACTCTAGTATATATTCCAAACTTCAACTCTCTAGCTTCAAAACTGTGGTTTGCGTTCATACGGACAGACGGACGGACAGCGTGACGGACATTGCACAAAACCAATATACTCATTTCAGTTTGTGAATGAGTATAAAAACGAGTTATGAAGACGATCGAAGTTAATAGAGATGCAATGATTTTTGTTCGGTGTAGCAGCTAATACTTGCTCTTGGAATAAGCTGTCTTAAGTTTATCTTCTACTTTTATATGTACTTCTCACTTTCTCTTATACACATAAGCACTCATGCACATACGCAAAAGAAACACACATATAGTTGTAGTCATAAAACATAATTCGAATAAAACGGTAAATTTTCCGATTTAAAGTTAGAAGATGCTTAATTATACTCATTCACAAACTGAAATGAGTATATTGGTTTTGTGCAATGTCCGTCACGCTGTCCGTCCGTCTGTCCGTATGAACGCAGACCATTTGCACAGTTTTAAAGCTAGAGACCTGAAATTTGGAATATATACTCGTGTATACCCTCGAATTATAAAGTGTCAAGATTGTCCCGATACGTTCACTAGGGGCGTGGCAAATCGACAAATGCATTTTCCGATAGCTCAGAAACTCTACTTCTAAAAGTGCTAGAGAGTTGCAATTTAGAATGTATACTCGTGTTGACAACCCAAGATAAAACAAGTAAGAACGTTGCAGTCGGGCGTTACCGACTGCGGGATACTCATTCACACCCGAACAGATCACGCCCATTGCCACGCCCACAATTGGTTTGTACATATAAAAATTTTTGGAAATCAATAGAGGAGATCAGCAGTGATATCGTCATAAAATTTTGATTTTCTCACTGAGAATCGGAAAATCATACAGTTTTTCCCTATTAGCCACGCCCCCAGTGGGCGTAGATATATAATTTTTGGCCAGTTCTTAGAAGTAGTGAAGGGTAACGTAACTGTGAAATTTGGATGCTTACACTCAAAAAATGCGAAAATTACAGGGTACTTTTTAGCCGGGCATGCCCCATAAGGGGCGTAAAAATTATTTTTGGGGCATCGGTAGAGGAGCTCACCAGTAACTCAACCATCCAATTTTGAAGCTTCTAGCTTTAAAATTGTGGGAGCTATAAACTTTTGCGGTTTGCCACGGCCCCTATGGGCGTAGATATATCCGCCATATCTTTTTCATCTTGGGTTGTCAACCCGAGTATAAATATCAAATTTCAAGTCTCTAGCTTCAAAACTGTGCAAATGGTGGCATCAATAGTGCTCAAAAAATTATAGAATTTGAAAAATCACTATATAGTCAGATCCGATTTGCCACGCCCCTAGTAGGCGTGGATATATAACTGTTTCGTCGATCTTCATAGGATCGTAGCAGTAACCTACGTGCCAAATTTGGGCGTTCTAGCTTAAAAACTGTAGAAGATACAGTTTTACCCGATTTGCTACGCCCCCAATGGGCGTAGATTAATCCGCTATAGCTTTTTCATCTTGAGTTGTCAACACAAGTCTACATTCCAAATTGCAACTCTCTAGCGTTTCTAACAGCAATGTTTCTGAGATATCGGAAAATGCATTTTCCGATTTCCCACGCCCCTAGTGGGAGTATCGGGAAAATCTTGACACTTTATAATTCGAGGGTATACTTTATAATTCGAGGGTATACTCTAGTATATATTCCAAATTTCAACTCTCTAGCTTCAAAACTGTGGTTTGCGTTCATACGGACAGACGGACGGACAGCGTGACGGACATTGCACAAAACCAATATACTCATTTCACTTTGTGAATGAGTATAAAAACGAGTTATGAAGACGATCGAAGTTAATAGAGATGCAATGATTTTTGTTCGGTGTAGCAGCTAATACTTGCTCTTGGAATAAGCTGTCTTAAGTTTATCTTCTACTTTTATATGTACTTCTCACTTTCTCTTATACACATAAGCACTCATGCACATACGCAAAAGAAACACACATATAGTTGTAGTCATAAAACATAATTCGAATAAAACGGTAAATTTTCCGATTTAAAGTTAGAAGATGCTTAATTATACTCATTCACAAACTGAAATGAGTATATTGGTTTTGTGCAATGTCCGTCACGCTGTCCGTCCGTCTGTCCGTATGAACGCAGACCATTTGCACAGTTTTAAAGCTAGAGACCTGAAATTTGGAATATATACTCGTGTATACCCTCGAATTATAAAGTGTCAAGATTGTCCCGATACGTTCACTAGGGGCGTGGCAAATCAACAAATGCATTTTCCGATAGCTCAGAAACTCTACTTCTAAAAGTGCTAGAGAGTTGCAATTTAGAATGTATACTCGTGTTGACAACCCAAGATAAAACAAGTAAGAACGTTGCAGTCGGGCGTTACCGACTGCGGGATACTCATTCACACCCGAACAGATCACGCCCATTGCCACGCCCACAATTGGTTTGTACATATAAAAATTTTTGGAAATCAATAGAGGAGATCAGCAGTGATATCGTCATAAAATTTTGATTTTCTCACTGAGAATCGGAAAATCATACAGTTTTTCCCTATTAGCCACGCCCCCAGTGGGCGTAGATATATACTTTTTGGCCAGTTCTTAGAAGTAGTGAAGGGTAACGTAACTGTGAAATTTGGATGCTTACACTCAAAAAATGCGAAAATTACAGGGTACTTTTTAGCCGGGCATGCCCCATAAGGGGCGTAAAAATTATTTTTGGGGCATCGGTAGAGGAGCTCACCAGTAACTCAACCATCCAATTTTGAAGCTTCTAGCTTTAAAATTGTGGGAGCTATAAACTTTTGCGGTTTGCCACGCCCCCTATGGGCGTAGATATATCCGCCATATCTTTTTTAACTTGGGTTGTCAATCCGAGTATATATACCAAGTTTTAAGTCTCTAGCATTCATAGTGCTCAATATATTACAGAATTTGAAAAATCACTATATAGTCAGATCCGATTTGCCACGCCCCTAGTAGGCGTGGATATATAGTTTTTTAGTCGATCTTCATAGAATCATAGCAGTAACCTACGTGCCAAATTTGGGCGTTCTAGCTTTAAAACTGTAGAAGATACAGTTTTAGCCGATTTACCACGCCCCCAATGGGCGTAGATATATCCGCTATAGCTTTTTCATCTTGAGTTGTCAACACAAGTCTACATTCCAAATTGCAACTATTTAGCACTTCTAGAAGTAGTGTTTCTGAGATATCGGAAAATGCATTTTCCGATTTGCCACGCCCCTAGTGGGCGTATCGGGAAAATCTTGACACTTTATAATTCGAAGGTATACACGAGTATATATTCCAAATTTCAACCCTCTAGCTTCAAAACTGTGCAAATGGTTTGCGTTCATACGGACAGACGGACGGACGGACAGACGGACGGACAGCGTGACGGACATTGCACAAAACCAATATACTCATTTCACTTTGTGAATGAGTATAAAAACTATGGCGGATATATCTACGCCCATTGGAGGCGGAGAAAATCGAGTAGAACTGTATCTTCTACAGTTTTCAAGCTAGAACGCCCAATTTTTGCACGTAGGTTACTGCTACAATCCTATGAAGATCGACTAAAAAACTATATGTCCACACCTACTAGGCGAAAATCGGATCTCACTTTATAGTGAGTTTTCAAATTCGGTAATATTTTGAGCACTATGAATGCTAGAGACTTGAAATTTGGTATATATACTCGGGTTGACAACCCAAGATGAAAAAGATATGGCGGATATATCTACCCCCATAGGGAGCGTGACAAACCGCAAAAGTTTATAGCTCCTACAGTTTTAGAGCTAGAAAAATTTATTGATGATCTCTATCGATGACTCAAAAATAATTTTTACGCCCCTCTTGGGGCATGCCCGGCTAAAAAATACCCTGTAATTTTCGCATTTTTTGAGTGTAAGCATTCAAATTTCACACTTACGTTACCCTTTACTACTTCTAAGAACTAGCCAATAATTATACGTCTACGCCCACTGGGGACGCCCGACTGCAACGTTCTTACTTGTTTTTATTTAGAATAGGATGCAAAGAGAATTAAAAATTGATCCCGTTACTTTCGGTCAGAATTAATATATTTTTGACGATTTAAGAAAGATGCATTGAAAATCGGCTGGTCAAATAGTAGCTACTAAAAAAGCCGACGAAAATTTTTTAACATCAGTCAAACTCTATATATTATGATTTATAAATATTCTTTGGCCAATTACTTAGCTCTACATTCATTATTATACCCATATAAAAAGGGGAAATCAATGTATAATGTTTTTGTGAAAATGTATGTAACAGGCAGAAGGAGGCGTGCCACACCCCATAAAGTATATATTCTTGATCAGCTCGATGAGCCGAGTTGATATATCCCTGTCCGTCTTTCCGTCCGTCCGTCCGTCCATGTGAACACAGCGTGAACACACGACAAAAACTAGAGATCTGAAATTTTCAGTGTATACTCGTGTATACCCTACGCAGTGCGAGTTTTCTTTTTAGATTTTCGATAGCTCATCCCGTTTTCTTACTATCGATAAAAATATATAAATTTATTTCGTTTTTGTATACCGTTAGAGCTAGAGACATTTGCTGTGTAGATCTGTGTAACGAATAACAAGATTTTGTAATTTTTGGATTTTGGATGCCACATCCGCTTTGCCCCAAATGTACAAAAAACGTATTTCAAATACTAGAGATACTTGTGCTTTGGCAAATACACGCATATGAATGACATAATTACGCTGTCAAAGTTTGAATAAGAAAGTCCATCTACAAAAGTTATTAAGCATTTAATTTCCCATATTGCAGCCCAAGCGTTGTCGCTGCGTCAACTGCGCAGTCAGCAGACCGTGTGCTTATGCTTGCGTCCGTATGCATGTGTGTGTGTTGCTCGCAATATTTGTATATGTAAAATAAGAATATAATGTTGGGAATATTGGCTCTTCGCAGGGTTCAGATTATCTCTTAGTCGAGCAGGATCGACTAGAGCACTCTTGATTGTTTTTTAGTACGGCTTGCGACCTGCGTGGCATTTAGCCGATCGACCCTTGCGCCGCTTCAGACAAATTTGGTGCCACACCTAAACTATTTGGATTTTAAGTTCTCACAGCTCTCTTAACATCGCCTCATAGGTTTTCAGTCGGATATAGATGTAAGGACTGTAAAGTAATCTTGAGCAAAGAACTCGTTTATTTTGGGTCCTTATCCGGCTGAAACGTCCACTTCAAAGACATTTCCTAACTGTTATATGGTGGCACAGTATTTTTTTTGTCCACGACTCCATTTAAATAGAGCTATTTTACTCTATGGCCCTCTGATGATGGGGCCATTGATGGTTTCCATGAATTTTTGCACATTAAAATTTTTGCAGCATGGCAATTTTTAATGAAAATTGGTCCTTTTCAAGGACTTTTAGCAGATGAATTATGTTGCTAAAGGCGAGAACGAACTTTCACTATCACTAACAGGCAGATCTAATTCGTTTTTAACTTATTTTGCTTAAGTCTAAGTCGCAGCGTAAGCTGCGCAGTTAGCAGAGCTCGTGCTTAAGCTGATATTAGTAAAGCATTTGACTCAGTACACCATGATATATTACTTCACATGCTTCTTTCTTGGATTTCATCCTATTTAAAGGGTAAAACCCAAAGAGTTGTGTTGAGAATAGCTTTTTCGAAACTTGTTTTCGTTTCAGCGGGTGTACCTCAGGGTAGTCATTTGGTTCCGTGAGTTTTTTCCTTATTTATAAATGACCTTCCAAACCGTATATCGAATTGAAAGATATTTATGTATGCAGATTACGTAAAACTATGTCTTTCATATTCTAATTCACTTAATTATCTACGCCTACAAGATGATCCTAACTCCTTTCAACTTTGGTGTGTGGCTAATCAGTTGCATTTAAATTCTTCTAAATGTATGACAATTACCTTCTGTCGTACTATTCCATATATTGCTAATTATTCAATTAATAATTATTCCTTGCAACGTATTTTTTCAGTCAAAGATCTTGGTGTACTTTTCGACTCAAAACTAAATTTAAATTCTCATATCTCAAACATCATAAATGAATCCAAAAGTGTAATTGGATTTATTAAGCGTTGGGCAAAATAATTCAAGGATCCCCTCATAACCAAACTTCTTTATGTTTCGCTGGTACGACCTATTTTGGAATATTGTTCAATTATATGGTCTCCACAGCATAAATTGTATCAGGATCGTATTGAATCAGTCCAGAAACAGTTTCTACTTTTTGCCTTACGAGATATAAACTGGGACCACAATCTTCGTTTACCGTCTTATCTTAGTAAGTTTCTTCTTATTGATCTTCCATCATTAATTAATCGTAGAACTATCCTGGGGATTGTTTTTCTACATAATTTGATTATTGGTAATATTGATTCGTCCTGCTTGTTTTTGTAACTTAATTTTTCTGTTCCTTCCAGAACAACCAGACACTTTCGTCCGTTGTATTTACCATTGTGCACTTCGGATTATCCTTTGCATAGCACGTTTCACGTTTTATATGTTACCTAAAATAAATTTTATCACGTGTTTTCCTCTGAACTCTCTCTACCTTTAATTAAATCCTTGCTTTCAGGTCATCTTACACACAGTGCCCAGGAGTGAGCGAATTTGATGACCTGGAAAACCTTCAACATTGTGTAGTGATTTCCCATCCTTTCTATTCTTTGTTTTTCTCTCTCTTCTTATTCTGTTTGCTTTTATTAATTTTTTCAATTTTCTTTAAATCTTTACTTTTATAGTTATTATTTAATAATTATACTTAACAGTCTATAATAATATATTATAACTTTCTATTAACACTTCCTATCTTTTGTAGTTCAATAATATCACTGACCATACATGGCTATGAATTGGGGCATAGCTGCCCGAACTGACAAATTAAATACCCCCATCGGGTTGGTAGTATTATTGAAATATTTTTCTGTTCTTTTAGGCTATATAATTTATTTGTTTAGTTTATCTTTAAGTTTGACTCTCGTTTTGTCAATGTTTGTTTTTAAATAAATAAATAGGATTTTCCCTGATTTTTAGTTCTAATAGGTAAAATTGTGTATTCTGCTGAGCAATGTTTTCCTCTCCCACTAAAATCAAAAATTACTTAAATACAAGATACTTAATTACATTTCTTGTCGATAAATTTTTTACTATTGATATTAATTTTTTTACTTACGTCCAGCACTACCATTTTAATGAACAGCCGATGTTCAATGCATCTCTCGGTTCGGTTTATATATTGTGTAGTGCAGCGACTGCTCTATCTACTATTAACTTCTACTCTTTTTTGAGTTTTTCAGTTCGAAACATCTCTAGCATAAACATATTTTTTGCCTACACTAATGCTATCCGGTACTAAATTAATAAATAATAATTTAATTTAAATATAAACAACATATAATTATAAAGAGCGTCTGCATAGAAAGCCTACGAATCCGAAAATAACTGTCGATCATAAGAGACATATTCACATACCTACATACATATGTATGTATCTTGACATTAAAAGTGCCGCTTGATTGTATAGTTGGAACTATTAGTTTTTACAATAACTCTGTAATTGCATGTGTTTCGGAGAGTACGTATAACCACATTGCAATTTGTGATCAGTAAAATTAATAGCTCCGAATCTGATGCTGATCAAATGCCGCGGCTCAGGTTACGTTCTTCAAGCTGACTAGAGTTATTTTAAATAAACTTGAAAGCATATGTACGTGCCGAGTTTGACGTTGACATTTAAGCCAGATGGCCTGTGAGCTATGTATGCTTTCGGACTCAAATGTTAATGAAGTTCACACTAGCTTAGAGGAAGCAGATTTTCGTTCCATATCAAGTGACTTACCTGCCAGACTTGAATTAGCATTGCTGAAGTTGAAAGCCCTACTACAGCATGAGCTCAGCACTCGACCAAATCCACAGCTGCTGAAATTTATTGGAATCTATACTCTATGTTTAAAACAGTCATCGATACGGATCATGGTCTCAACCCCATTGAGAAGTTCCAGCATTTGCGTTCCTTCTTAAGTGGTGCTGCTTTGGAGACTATCAGTTCGTTGAAAATATATAAGGCTAACTATGCGTCGCTCTGAAAATTCTGAAAAACCGTTTTATTTTAAAGGGACACATCAGAGCGATATTTGGGCTAGAGAAGGCTGATGAATCTGTGAGCAGGCTGAGACAACTGACGGATAAGGTCACGTAGTACTGCAGAAGTTAGACAATGTCACTCAGATCAAGTAGTTGATAATGTGGATCAAGTCGTTTTGGATAGTCAAGTTGCTATCAAAACTCCTATCCTACAGATCACATGATTTTTTTCGTCAATTGCAGGTCTTAAATGAGGCCAAGAGATTTGCTCTGTGCCTCAATTGCCTAAGAAATGGGCATCAGCTGAGAGATTGCATATCTTTTTCATGCCGCGGTTGCCAATCGAAGCACCACATTCTATTGCATTACAACCGGTCATCAATAGACATCAGAAAGCCCAACACATCCCACTGTCATGGTTGTAATGTCATCTTCTCTGCCTTAACTCCCCAAAATATATCTAAAAAGTTCAGTTATCAGCTTCATTTCGTAACTAGTCACTTCGCACATCAACTTCAACTAGGAAACAAGTGAGAAAGCTCTAGTCGGGAGTAATCGACTTGGAGATCCCCTGAACCCTGCGAAGAGCCGATATTCCAATTATTCTACACTTCTTTTATATATACAACATACACAAAAACACACACACATACACACGCACGCATAATATAACAAAAATCAAAGTTGAATAAAATACATATAAAACTAAATGCAAAATTTGGAGACTCTAGCTTTAAAGATGTACGATGTACGAGAGATTTCGTTTTTAATCGATAACACTTAAACGATAAAAATTATCGAATTTTTGAAACAAACTTGATCTGCGCGTGCTGTGTACGGACCTACATAATAAATTTCGAGTCTCTAGCTCTTATAGGTTCTGAGGTCGACGCGTTCAAACATACGGACGGACAGACGGACATGGCTATATCGACTCAGGTCGTCGCACTGATCAAAAATATATGTACTTTATGGGGTTTGCTATGCCTCCTTCTGCCTGTTACATACATTTTAACAAAACTTGTATACCCTCTTTTCCCATTTTCAATGGGTTCAAATCACTGACTGCACTTTCTAGCATTGGAGATGCCAGCTTCTTAATAGAAAATTACTCAGTCAATCCCGTTCTTAAATCGAAGATTTCAGATTATTCTAGAAACGTACTTGCAATCATCGATTACTAACAA
The DNA here is from genome assembly GCA_037075265.1 of Drosophila nigricruria. NCBI lineage: Eukaryota > Metazoa > Arthropoda > Insecta > Diptera > Drosophilidae > Drosophila > Drosophila nigricruria. The sequence goes on along the minus strand of JBAMCI010000158.1, from coordinate 1,658,159 downwards.
TTAATTGGAATATAGCCTCGAACGTACAACTAGCTGATCCTTTGTTCCATAGACCACAACGGAATAATCTTCTCATCGACGCCAATCAAAGCATTTGACTTGATGATTTTGTGCGCCAATTTTGAGAAGTGGAGCACGTCTTTAAGTCAATCGTCCATTCATTGCAACTAGCATTTCGTACAAAATCATCGTCTATTACCTTCAGGCGAATCTTCAATATGCTTGCCAAAAAAGCTAGACGTGGAATAATTAGGCGATTTCTACTTGCAGGCCAAGCATCGACTGGAAACCCTAGAGCGCAAATAAAATTTGTAAAGGAAAATACTCCGAATTTATAAAAGCATATATTAAATTCAACCACATGTCATTTTTCCCCAGCGCCTATAAGTCTATAAATGTAAATATTTCTTGCCTCAGCATTAATCCCAATTGCCAATATGACATGCTACAAAATATCATGTAATATTCGGCAAGTGGCTGATTCTGCAAAAGTGCAATTTGTTAGTTACTGGTTGTGTGAGAATATAATGCTACATTTTTTAAAACAGTAATATTTCAAAACAGTTACCTAGTGACCTAGAAATTGGTGAAAGTATATAAAATTAGTATAACTTTAAAACTCCACTGCCTTCCGTACCAACAGTCTCCAAAATTTATTGGTGCGTTCCTCCTTGTTCCACCCTACTTTCTAATGAGTTGTCAGATAACTTGTCAGATCACTTGCCAGATGACTTGTCAGATGACTTGTCAGAGACACCTGTTGCTAGTGTTATAATAGACACTCAAGAGCCTACACAGGTTACTATCTCAAAATTAAAAACTTCCCTGATTGTTGCTCAACCAATGAATAATATATCGACCTCTTCTCCCACTCTTACTATACGCACTTTATCTGTCGTTTGACCTCGAAAGCAAATTTTCCTATCTAGGCTTTCATCTGACAGTCAATGGTTTTATTTCGAAGTTTAATTTTGCGACTCCTCGTGAAATTGGTTCAAAATCAACGTGCCCGCTGAACTTTTGACAACTATATGTGACTCCAAATTTTGACCACCTAATGTAGTTGTGCATGAATTCAAACATAAGAATCGAAATAAGTTGTGTGTATTGGCATTAACATACATAAATAGTCTAAGATCGTAAACATATCATCTACACACTCAGCGACCAGGTTGAAGGACGTAGAAATAAATAAGGAGCACATGTTTGGAATCTATAAACACCAACGCTGAGCCTTACAAACTCAGCGATAGGCTAAGAATAAATAAACAACAACGCTGAGCCTTACAAACAGAGCAATAAATAAGCAGATTTAAGGGATGAAGTTATACATGAGTCAGTATATAACAAGTAAGAAAGCTCTAGTCGGTGGTACCCGACTAGGAGATCCCCTGAACCTGCGATGAGCCGATATTCCAAACATTCTAAGCTTATTTAACATATACATATATACAAGCAACACATGCATGCACACACACACACACACATACGCACGCACGCATAAGCGAGCCCTCTGCTAACTACGCAGTTACGCAGCGACTGCGCTTGGGCTGCAGAAGAGCTATATTATGGGAACTTAATTGTTGAATAAGTTCTTTTGTAGATGGACTTTCTTAATCACACTTTCAGAGCGTGGTTATGTCATTCATATGTGTATTTGCCGAAGCACAAGTCTCTAGCACTTGAAATACGTTTTTTGCAAATTTGGGGCGACGGGGGCGTGGCATCCAAAATATAACAAAAATCAAAATTGTATAAGCTCCACATTATACTAAATACAAAATAAGGAGTCTCTAGCTTTAAAGATGTGCGAGACATCATTTTATAACTGGTTTCCGATTTCGTTTTTAATCGATTCAATTTCAAGTCTCTAGCTCTTATAGATTCTGAGATCGACGGGTTCATACATAAGGACAGACGGACATACGGACAGACAGACAGATAGGGCTAAATCAACTCAGCTTGTCGCCCTGGTCAAGAATATATACACTTTATGGGGTCTGCCACGCCTCCTTCTGCCTGTTACATACATTATAACAAAACCATTATACACTGATTTCCCTTTTTCAATGGGTTCAGGGTATAAAAACACTGGCTCAAAAGAATAAAATTAAATATATAATTAAATCCAACTTCGTTACAACATTCATTGAATATTGTACCAAAAAACTAAATTTTGCACAATCTTCTTAGTGTTCAATTTTATATTATTTCTCTCACATAAATGACTTCACTACTTACAGACACGACCGATTGATACGTAGAGGTGGTGGTGTCTTAATTGGTGTTAAATCCAATATCATCTCTGAATCTTTTAATTTTTCGTCAAGTTTACTTTGTGACATTACACAAGCTAGAAACAGATTTAAATATATCAAATGTTCTATAAAATCGCAGGGATCATTGAGCAGTCTCGACTAGAGAAGGCTTACTTGTTAAAATCTTTACTTTTATAACCCTGAACACATTGAAAATTGGAAATCTGGGTATAATGTTCTCATGAAAATTTATGTAACAGGCAGAAGGAGGCGTGTCAGGGCGACGAGCTGACTCGATATAGACATCTCCGTTTTTCCGCCCGGCTGTATGAACGCAGCAATCTCGTAAACCACCAAAGCTATTGATCAGAAATATGACATGTATAAACTCGTGTATACCACACGTAGTACGAATTTATCTTATTATACCCTGAACCCATTGAAAATGGGAAATCAGGGTATAATGTTTTTGTGAAAATATATGTAACAGGCAGAAGCAGACATCGCAGACCCCATAAAGTATATGTCGGCGCGTACTAAGTTTGTATGTGTGTGGTTGTAGTTTTCGGTATTTCACAATGATAATTTCATCATAATGTGTCGGATTCTAGTTATGCGTATTGGTGCGTCTTTCGATATTTCGCAATAATTATCTTCAGCATAAGCCTTTGTAAGGGCTGTGATTGGTTGATTAAGTTGTCGGTTCTAGGAAGTCCTGTTTTAGCGCGGCGGCAGCGCTGCGTCGCTGTCGCCAAGCGTGGTTCGGGCTTGAGAAATAAGAGACACAATAGTTAGTTGTGTTTGAGTTCTCAGAGCGACCGAAACTCGCTGCGCTTAACCATGGAAAACAATCTTAACGCTACAACATCAGAAGTGGGATCTGGCTCGCTACCTAATATGCCAACTGATCCTTGGCGAGCGCTAATGGAACTTGCGAAAGCACTACAATCAACGACGTCAAAAACAACAACTAGTAAAACAGTCGTGTTGCCGAAATTTAACGCGGATCGTGTTGGCACCGACGCATCCGCGTGGTGTGCTACAGTAAATATGATTCTGAAGGAAAATAACATAAAAGGCAGTGAGTTGATGATGGCTTTGAGTGCAGCGTTGGAAGGCAGTGCGGCGCAGTGGCTTTCACAAATATGTTATCCTGACATAAATTGGACCGAGTTTAAGGAACTTTTTGTACAGCGCTTCAGCAGTGTAGAAACACCAGCAGCTATGTATTTGACTACGTTATCAACTTGCCCGGACGAAGGAGAATGTCTCTCTAATTATGCTAGTCGCATGGTGACAACACTCGTCACTAAATGGCGTGAGATGAGTGTGGAAGAGATTGCTGTTTCCGTGACACTTGCTCACTTGGCTCATATGGATTCCAGATTGCAACGTCTAACTTTTACATCGAACGTGCACACTAGGATTGAACTGCAGACTGAGCTTAAAGCCTACACCTTCAACAAACGAAAGAAATTTGTACTTGACGAAACCACTACATCTGACATAAAACGGCAGAAGTTGTCAACAATAAAATGTCATTATTGTGGAAAGTTGGGTCACAGGATGGTTGAATGCAGAGATGGACAGCAGCAAAATTCTCTTCCCTGTGTTGCAGAGCGTAGCGGCAAGACCATGTTTGGTCACCATCAGCGATCAAATGTAACCTGCTTCAAGTGTGGCGAGGTTGGACACATTTCAACCCATTGCAGTAAGCTCAAAAGTGAAAAGGATCCGCATCAGATGAAACGAGTGTAGCTTTGCAAAGTTGTTGAGCCCAAAGGAGAGATGGTCCATCAAGGCGAGACTTTTACGACATCGTTGACTCTGGAGCGGAATGTTCGTTGATTAAACATAAGATAAGTACTAAGTTAGTCGGTAAGAGAATTAACAACGTAGTAATGTTGAAGGGTATAGGGAATGACAGCATTTGTAGTACATTGCAAATACTTGGCACATACGTAAAAAAAAAAAAAAAAAAAAAAAAAAAAAAAAAAATTAATTAATAATTATCATTAATTGATTGATCGAGAGATACTGTGGCAGGGTTTGCTTGTCATTGTGTCACCGGGAAAATTTGAAATTGTTAGACCAAAATCTGTAAACCTTTGTTTAAATAAAGATATATTTTCTAAATTGGATACTGATCTTGTCGGCGAAGATAGGGATAAATTAAACGATTTATTAGAAAATTATTAAAAATCTTTTATAAAGGGAATTCCTTCTTATAGAGTCAGTACAGGCGAGATGAAAATTAAGTTAGTAGACCTCAGAAAAATTGTTCAAAGAAGACCATGCAGACTTAGTCCAAATGAAAGAGAGTTGGTACGCGAGAAGATTAAAGAACTAGTAGAATGCAATGTCATTAGGCCAAGTTGCTCACCTTATGCAAGTCCTATGATGTTTGTGAACAAATTGAAGGACAATTCTCTTGCCGAGGACATTGCAAAAACTTATGAGTTGAGAGCAGGATTACTTTATCGAAAAATTCAGAGAACTCGATCTTTGCCAATTGTTTCAAGGGCATTTAGGTGGTCTGTAATAAATCAGATTCACGAGACAATCATGCACTTAGGTTGAGAGAAGACGTTAGATAAGGCCTATGATTATTATTGGTTCGATAGCATGTCTAAGTATATACGAAAGTTTGTTGAAAACTGTTTTACTTGTAAGATGTCAAAGTCATCCTCGGGTAAAATTCAAGCTAGAATTCATCCAATACCAAAGGTCAGCACACCTTGGCACACGATACACATAGACGTAACAGGAAAGTTGAGTGGCAAGTCTGATCAGAAGGAATATGTTATTGTCCAAGTGGAAGCTTTTACCAAATTTGTTTATTTAACACACACACTTAAGATTGATGCTGACAATTGCATAGGTGCTGTGACATCGTCGGTATCTTTGCTTGGCTGTATCTCTCTTTGGAGTACCAAAACCGCATAATAGCAGACCAGGGTAGGTGGTTTGCTAGCTCTAAATTTAGTGAGTTTTGTTCTCAACAGAAAATAAGTTTGCATTTGATTGCGACAGGCGCAAGTAGAGCTAACGGACAGGTGAAACACATTATGAGCACTTTGAAAAAAACTTACTGACGGCAGTTGAGGCTAGCAGCCGATCTTGGCAAAACGCATTAGGTGAGGTTCAGTTGGCCTTAAACTGTACAGTAAGTCAAGTAACATAGGCAAGCCCTTTAGAATTGTTTATTGGCATTGTGAATTGTGATTTGGCAGAATCAAGAGCTCGAGCAGTGCAAAATATATCAGCGGCAGCAGTATATAGCAAGAAACGGTTTGATAAAACCAAGGCTAAGGTTGTTGGATACGAAGTAGGAGATTTTGTGTTGTTAAAGAATAACTGTTGAAAGAGACAGTATGGATGAATGAAGAAGCTGATAAGAAAAGTTGAAAGAATTGGTCTTATTGCAAGCACAAGTGCAAAACAAATGTTTTGATCATGGCGTGTGGCGCATAAGATGATGTAATGTAAAACCAGTTGAATTTATGATAATGAAAAGGATAGTGAAGAAAGTTGAATTGAGCTAAAGATTAATTTTATAGCACTTTAAGAATGAAACTAAAAGTTGAAGATAAAATTTTATATGAAGCCCTGAAACGGGAATAGTTGTGGTCAAAAGGGAAAATGTTAATCTTAAATTACTTTCGAAGGTTTATAAATGAAATGAATTATGCAGTAAGGCAGTTTTGTAAAAGTACACGAGGTCGTGTTATTGTCAGAATGGCCGTGTCGGCGCGTACTAAGTTTGTATGTGTGTGGTTGTAGTTTTCGGTATTTCACAATGATAATTTCATCATAATGTGTCGGATTCTAGTTATGCGTATTGGTGCGTCTTTCGATATTTCGCAATAATTATCTTCAGCATAAGCCTTTGTAAGGGCTGTGATTGGTTGATTAAGTTGTCGGTTCTAGGAAGTCCTGTTTTAGCGCGGCGGCAGCGCTGCGTCGCTGTCGCCAAGCGTGGTTCGGGCTTGAGAAATAAGAGACACAATAGTTAGTTGTGTTTGAGTTCTCAGAGCGACCGAAACTCGCTGCGCTTAACCATGGAAAACAATCTTAACGCTACAACATATATATATTCTTGATCAGCTCGATGAGCTGATGAGCTGAGTTGAAATAGCCCTGTCCGTCTGTCTGTCTGTCCGTCCGTCCGTCCGTCCGTGTGAACGCAGCGATCTCGTAAACCACAAAAGCTAGAGATATGAAATTTTCAGAGAATACTCGTCTATAGCCTACGCAGTACGAGTTTTTTTTTTAATTTTCGATAACTCATCCCGTTTCCTTATTATCGATAAAAATATATTGCAGCCCAAGCGCAGTCGCTGCGTCAACTGCGCAGTCAGCAGAGCGCGTGCTTATGCGTGCGTGCGCATGCATGCGTGTATGTGTGTACGTTGCTCGCAATAGTTGTATATGTAAAATAAGAATATAATGTTGGGAAGATTGTCTCTTCGCAGGGTTCAGGGTATCTCGTAGTCGAGCCGTCTCCACTAGAGCACTCTTACTTGTTTTTTTATTGATAACTCATCCCATTTCCCATCTCAACTAATCGAATTTCCTTGTTATCGATAATAACCGATAATTTGACTTCGTTTTTGAGAGCTTAGGTTTTACAACGTAAGAGCTAGAGATTTCATATTTACTATATGGATACTTGTAATAAATTTTGTAAGATTGTAATTTTCAGATTTTGGATTTTCTTACTTTTATTTTTACTGAAAATTGGAAATCAGAGTGTAATGTTTTTTTTTAAATATATTTAACAGGCAGAAGAAGACGTGGCAGACCTCATTTAGCCCTGTCCTTCTGTCCGTATGAGCTTGAGACTTGAGAATCAGAATTGTATAAAAAATTCTAGAACTATTATCGTTTTAATGTTGCCGAATAAATATATATTACTACCCTTTCAAACATTCCAAAACTTATCTAAGATTAAACAAGTAAGAACGTGGCAGTCGGGCGCTACCGACTGTGGGATACTCATTCCCACCCGCACAGATCACGCCCATTGCCACGCCCCACTTGGTTTGTACATATATATATTTTTTTGGAAATCAATAGAGGAGATCAGCAGTAATATCGTCATAAAATTTTGATTTTCTCACTGCGAATCGGAAAATCGTACAGTTTTTCCCGATTTTCCACGCCCCCAGTGGGCGTAGACATATAATTTTTGGCCAGTTCTTAGAAGTAGTGAAGAGTAACGTAAGTGTGAAATTTGGATGCTTACACTCAAAAAATGCGAAAATTGCAGGGGCGTAAAAATTATTTTTGGATCATCGCTAGAGAAGCTAACCAGTAACTCAACCATCTAATTTTGAAGCTTCTAGCTCTAAAACTGTAGGTGCTATAAGCTTTTGCGGTTTGCCACACCCCCTATGGGCGTAGATATATCCGCCATATCTTTTTCATCTTGGGTTGTCAACCCGAGTATATATATCAAATTTCAAGTCTCTAGCATTCATAGTGCTCAAAATGTTATAGAATTTGAAAAATCACTGTATAGTCAGATCCGATTTGCCACGCCCTTAGTAGGCGTGGATATATAGCTTTTTAGTCGATCTTCATAGGATCGTAGCAGTAACCTACGTGCCAAATTTGGACAATCTAGCTTGAAAACTGTAGAAGATACAGTTTTACCCGATTTGCTACGCCCCCAATGGGCGTAGATATATCCGCCATAGCTTTTTGATCTTAAGTTGTCAACACAAGTCTAAATTCCAAATTGCAACTCTCTAGCGTTTCTAGAATCAATGATTCTGAGATATCGGAAAATGCATTTTCCGATTTGCCACGCCCCTAGTGGGCGTATCAGGAAAATCTTGACACTTTATAATTCGAGGGTATACACGAGTATATATTCCAAATTTCAACTCTCTAGCTTCAAAACTGTGCAAATGGTTTGCGTTCATACGGACAGACGGACGGACAGCGTGACGGACATTGCGCAAAACCAATATACTCATTTCACTTGGTGAATGAGTATAAAAATGATTTTAGGTAAATTAACACAAACAAGTAAGAGTGCTCTAGTCGAGACGGCTAGACTACGAGATACCCTGAACCCTGCCAAGAGCCAATCTTCCCAACATGCTATACTTATTTTACATATACAAATATTGCGAGCAACGTTGTATGGGAAATTAAATGGATGGACTCTCTTAATCAAACTTTCACAGCGTGATAATGTCATTCATATGTATGTATTTGCCAAAGTACAAGTCTCTGGTATTTGCAATACGATTTTTGCAAATTGGGGGCGAAGGGGGCGTGGCATACAAAATCCAAAAATTACAAAATCTCCAAATTCATTACACAGATCTACACAGTAAATTTGGAGTCTCTAGCTCTTACGGTATACAAAAAGGAAGTAAAGTTATCGATTTTTATCGATAATAAGGAAACCGGATGAGTTATCGAAAATCGAAATCGTAGGATACACACGAGTATACACTGACAATTTCAGAGCTCTAGCTTTTGTGGTTTACGAGATCGCTGCGTTGACACGGTCGCGTTCAACTCAGCTTATCGAGCTGATCATTTTCACAAAAACATTATACCCTGATTTCCCATTTTCAATTGGTTCAAAAGTTTATAGCTCAGTTTAATAGCTAGAAGCTTCAAAATTGGCTGGTTAAGTTACTGGTGAGCTCCTCTATCAATGACCCAAAAATTATTATTACGCCCCTATTGAGCCATGCCCTGCTAAAAAAATACCCTGTAAATTTATCATTTTTTTAGTGTAAGCATCCAAATTTCACACTTTCGTTAGCCTTCGCTACTTCCAAGAACTTGCCAAAATTTATATATAATTTATAATTTATTTGCTGATCTTCTCTATTGATTTCCAAAAAATAATATATGTAAAAACCAATTGGGGCATGGCAATGGGCGTGAGCTGTGCGGGTGTGAATGAGTATTCCGCAGTCGGTAGCGCCCGACTGCAACTTGAACCCATTGAAAATGGGAAATCAGGGTATAAGGTTTTGTTAAAATGTATGTAACAGGCAGAAGGAGGCGTGGCAGACCCCATAAAGTATATATATTCTTGATCAGCTCGACGAACTGAGTCGATATAGCCATGTCCGTCTGTCCGTCTGTCCGTCCGTCCGTCCGTCCGTCCGTCCGTCTGTCCGTCTGTCCGTATGTATGAACGCGTCGATCTCAGAATCTGTAAGAGCTAGAGACTTGAAATTTTTTATGTAGATCCGTGTATAGCACGCGCAGATCGAGTTTGTTTCGAAAAATCGACAAATGTGATCGTTTTAAAGTTATCGATTTAAAACGTTATCGAAATGCAGTTATAAATTTATATCTCCGACATCTTTAGAGCTAAAGTGCTCAAATTTTGGATTTAGTATGATATAGAGTTTATACAGTTTTGATTTTTGTCACATTTTGGATACCGTCCCCCCATTCCTTCCCTTCCCCCTAAACTTATAAAAACCGTATTTCAAATACTAGAGACTTGTGCTTTGGCAAATACATACATATGAATGACATAATTACGCTGTAAAAGTTTGATTAAGAAAGTCCATGTACAAAATAAGTTATTAAACATTTCAGTTCCCTTAGTAAAGCCTATGAGCGCGTTCGCTTTTGCGTGAGTGCGTATGCATGTGTGTATGTGTGTGTGCATGTGTTGATTATATATATTTGTTAAATAAGCATAGAATGTTTGGAATATCGGCTCTTCGCAGGGTTCAGGGGATCTCCTAGCCGGGTACCGCCGACTAGAGCTTTCTTACTTGTTTTAATGTAAGATATATTGATAATGTAAAATATATTGGTACCAACGTATTTACTACTCTTTAAAACATTCCAAAACATATGTAGGATTTCAATATTGTAGTAAATTTGAATTTATTAGTGAATCTATAACAGTTAACATGCGCATATAATGTTGTACTAATATATATATATATATGTACGCTTATACTAGTAATAGAAGTATATTAGATTTATACTATAATATACGTACACTAACATGTAACCAGAACTGATTGCGCTCTCACTTTACAGCAAAATACAATTTAGACATTTCTTTTATTTTTAAATGTAATAACATCGTGTGTATAACTACACATTATATAGATACAAGTGTGAATGATTGAGAAACAACGTGAACGTACACATTTTTAAACATATATATACACATCTGTACGTACTAGTGTGAGTTTGTGTGTTGAATTAAAAACTACTTCGCCTTACCTTAATAGAGAGACAGTTAAATATCTGAATTGTAATGTGTGGTGATGAATCATCTTTATTCTCTTGGCTGTTCTCCTCGTTTTTTGAAGTATTTTCGTCACATTTATAAAAAACATTTTTTGTGGGAGTCGATTCAGCAGTGTCATAGCCCACATTCGATAAACTATGTATAATCTGATGCTCTCCGTGACCGATCGATTTAGATATTAATTTTGTTTTTAATTTTACATCATTTTTTGGTAATGCAGATTGAAAACGTAATGGTGTCGAATTAGTTTGTAACCTTTTTTTATTTGAACACAAGGAATCAAATATATTGGTTTCAATAGTGCATGGCGGGTTGGCAGAATCAGAAGGCACACTCGGTGTGTAATTACTTTTACGGAATTGATTAAATGAATCAATTTCATGATTATTTTGCCCTGCTGATAACAAGCTATCACATTGACAGCAACATGTTTTAGGGTCAAATATTTTACATACACATTTCGATACATTATCATTTATATTGCACGGTTTCACGCTATGATTATGATCGCTTTTAGACTTTTCATTGAGAATTTTTTCACTGTTATAAATTTGTAGATCTTCAATATCGCGCTCATTAACCAATGTGAGGCACAATCGACAAACTTGGCGATATTTGTGTGGTACATTATACATTATTATAAGTAATTAGTGTTTGTTTACACTGTTGATGGAATAAGCAGACCTTTCTCTGTTTTGTTATATTTAAAATTATAACTTTAAACCAAATTAGAAAACAAATTTAAACACTATTTATCAGTTTTTCATTTTTTTACAACCCACATTTAGCTCACCGAAAATAGCTTAGTTCTTTTAGCTTATAATAATTCGAGAACTACTAGTTCTTTCGTTACCAGGGCTACATAATCACTCCTGACGTCATGGATGTTTTTTTAAGATTTCACTTATCACGTTTAAAAAAATTAACAGCTTTGTCGAGGGTGCCTGAATAGCAGATGCCCTGAACAACGATTTATGTGCATTTTTATATCTTAGGGGTAGATTATATCTTTGAATTAATACACAATATTTAAGCAGCTATACTTGTACACGCTTGACTATATGTTTTTATGTATGGGAAAAAATCATAATACAATTTTCGACTTAAAAAGAAAAAATAAACAAGTAAGAAGGTTCCAGTCGGGCGCTACCGACTGCGGAATACTCATTCACACTCTCACAGCTCGCTGCCACGCCCCCAATTGGTTTGTACAAATATTTTTTGGAAATCAATAGAGAAGATCAGCAATATATATATAATATATAATATAATATATTATATATATATAATATATTATATATATATAATATATTATATATATATAATATATTATATATATTAAATATTTATGAATGTTCGCACCAGCAGCAGAGCACGAAAATTTAAATTTGCTCGCTGAGGTCCAATGTCTTCTCTTACGGGAGTAGAGTATACCAAACTGTTGAAAGCGTTTGCCATGCTCATGCAAAATGTTGACATTTTCATGGTATGAAAGCGTTGAGGCGCATATCGAGTATTTTTTCGCGACGAGCAAGCATACGATCGATCTTGTGAACACCTAAATCCACTTCACACATGTTGTATGTACATGCATTCATAAATACTTACAGCTGTATATTAATATAAATGTATCTACATATATCGTATACTACTAAAATTACTATAGTAACATAGAGCCATAAATAATTTCGAATCGAAAAAATCATAGCAGTGCTCTAACTAAAAAGTTAATTTAATTTTTTTAAATATATCGGGTAATAGGCTATAAGACATTTAAGTGGGTCATGTAACTCATATCTATTCAAAAATGTCATGATGCATCACACTATACCCTTTATTGCCAAAATTACTGCTGTGTACCATAAAAGCTCATTTAACAGTCACTCTACAACTCAAGCCATACAAAATTACCAAACTACTGAATCGCGACACACACGACATTTTCTACCTGCAGCTAAAGTTTCGCATACAGGCACAGAAATGCTCATATATGTGAGCAACTGTAACGGTAAGTGACTGTAAGTGTGTGTGCTTGCTCGTCGCGAAAACATCTTCGTTATGCGCCTCAACGCTTTCATACCCTTTCAACAAATAATCATGAAAATGAGCATGGCAAACGTTTTCAACAATTTGGTATACTCTACTCTCGCAAGAGAAGACATTGGACCTCAGCGAGCAAATTTAAATTTTTGTGCGCTGCTGCTGGTGCGAACATTCACATACATTTGTATGGTTAGTGATATCACTCTTCAGTTTCCTTATGCACAGTTCTGAGGATAATCGGTTGGGAGTAGAGGTAAAGAACTATCGATAGTCTCCGCCGTCGGTGCTACCGACTGCGGGATATTCATTCACACCCGCACAGATAACGCCCATTGCCACAACCACAATTGGTTTGTACATATATAATTTTTTGGAAATCAATAGAGCAGATCAGCAGTAATATCGTCATAAAATTTTGATTTTCTTACTGAGAGTCGGAAAAACGTACAGTTTTTCCCGATTTGCCACGCCCCCAGTGGGCGTAGACATATAATTTTTGGCCAGTTCTTAGAAGTAGTAAAGAGTAACGTAAGTGTGAAATTTGGATGCTTACACTAAAAAAGTGCGAAAATTACAGGGTATTTTTTAGCCGGGCATGCCCCAAAAGGGGCGTAAAAATTATTTTTGTTGCATCGATAGAGGAGCTCACCAGTAACTCAACCATCTTATTTTGAAGCTTCTAGCTCTAAAACTGTAACTATAAGCTTTTGCGGTTTGCCACGCCCCCTATGGGCGTAGATATATCCGCCATATCTTTTTCAACTTGGATTGTAAGCCCGAGTATACATACCAAGTTTCAAGTCTCTAGCATTAATAATAAAATATAACAGAATTTTAAAAATCACTATATAGTCAGATCCGATTTGCCACGCCCCTAGTAGGCGTTGATATATAATTTTTTGTTCGATCTTCATTGGATTGTAGCAGTAACCTACGTGCTAAATTTGGGCATTTTAGCTTTAAAACTGTAGAAGATACAGTTTTAACCGATTTGCCACGTCCCCAATGGGCGTAGATATATCCGCCATAGCTTTTTCATCTTGAGTTGTCATCAACCGTCCCGGAATGGCCTGAGGCCGATCTGGTCACCCTAACCTATGCGTATTGGCAGAGTTTCAAAACGGCTAAAGCTGTATCTCCTACAGTTTTAAGGGTAGGGCGGACGAAATTAGTTGGGATACTACAATTTCTACAGGCAGCGAAAGTTTCACTTACAGGCATAATAATGCTCATACATTTGAGCAAGGCTTTAAGTGTGTGTGCACGCTCTTATCGAAAACATATTCTGTATGCGCCTCTACGCTTTCATACCCTTGGCAAACCCTTTCAACAATTTGGTATGCTCTACACTCGCAAGAGAAGACTTGAACCTTAGCGAGTGAATTTTTGTGTGTTGCTGATGGTGCGAACATACATATATATTTGAGAGAGAACAGTGCGGAGAATAAATACATTTGAGAGAGAAGAGATCGGAGAATAAGCATATATAGTTGCATAGAAAAACTTCATAAGTAAACCGACTATCACGGCCGATGGTCCCTCGCAGCGGACTGATGTGTAGGTACTCCACATTTTCGTTGCTCGCACCTAACCGAAGCGCCCCGAGTACGACCGATGGTCTGTTGGGCTCTTATGCTCACTTTTTTTGCCGGTGAAACGATTGTTCTAGTCGTCCTATCTTTGTGTTGTATGGTTAGTGTTTTTTACCTACGTAAAAAATCCAAGTCGCTAGCTCCCGTATGTTTTGATATCGCCCCCCCTTAATATAGCCCTTACTTCAGCTTAAGCGTAATCGCTGCGTATACTGCGCAGTTCGAAGAGCGCGTTCGTGTTAGTATGTGTGCGTTTTTATGAGTGTGTGTATGTGTTGCTTGCTATTGTTGTGTAAAATAAGCATAGAATTTTTGGAATATTTCTCTATAAGCATTCAGAGGGGATCCCGTAGTCGAGCAATCTCGACTAAAGCATTGTACTTTTTATACTCATTCACAAAGTAAAATGAGTATATTGGTTTTGTGCAATGTCCGCCACGCTGTCCGTCCGTCTTTCCGTATGAACGCAAACCGTTTGCACAGCTTTGAAGCTACAGAGTTCAAATTTGACATATACCCTCAAGATTGTTCAGATTTTCCCGATACGCCCACTAGGGGCGTGGCAAATCGGAAAATGCATTTTCCGATTTCTCAAAAACACAACTTCTAGATGTGCTAGAGAGTTGCAATTTGGAATGTATACTCGTGTTGACAACCCCAGATCAACAAGTAAGAAAGCTCTAGTCGGTGGTACCCAACTAGGAGATCGCCTGAACCCTGCGATGAGCCGATATTCCAAACATTTTATGGTTATTTAAAATATATATACAAGCAAACACATGCACACATACACACACAGACACACACACACGCATAAGACAGCGCTCTGGTGGATGCGCATTTTACGGAGCGACTGCGCTCGGGCTGCAATAAGAGCAATATTATGGGAAGTTAATTGTTGAATAAGTTCCTTTGTAGACAGAATTTCTTACTGAAACTTTCAGAACGTGGTAATATCATTCATATGTGTGTATTTGCCGAAGCACAAGTCTCCAGCACTTGAAATACGTTTTTTGCAAATTTGGGGCGACGGGGGCGTGGCATCCAAAATATAATCAAAATCAAAATTGTATGAACCCCACATTATACTAAATACAAAATTAGGATTCCCTAGCTTGAAAGATGTGCAAGACATCATTTTATAACTGGTTTCCGGATCCGTATTTAATCGATAACATTAAAACGATCACATTTGTCGATTTTTTGAAACAAACTCGATCTGCGCGTGCTATACACGGATCTACATAAAAAATTTCAAGTCTCTAGCTCTTACAGATTCTGAGATCGACGCGTTCAAACATACGGACGGACGGACAGACGGACAGGGCTATATCGACTCAGTTCGTCGAGCTGATCAAGAATATATACACTTTATGGGGTCTGCCACGCCTCCTCCTGCCTGTTACATACATTTTAACAAAACCATTATACCCTGATTTCCCATTTTCAATGGGTTCAGCGTATAACAAGCTAGGACGGATATATCTACGCCCGTTGGAGGCGTGTCAAAGCGGGTAAAACTGTATCTTCTACAGTTTTCAAAATTGGATGGTTGAGTTACTGGTGAGCTCCTGTATCGGTGAGTTTCGGTCGCTCTGAGAACTCAAACACAACTGACTCTCATGTCTCTTATTTCTCTCGAGCCCGAACCACACTCAGCAACAGCGTCAAATGCTGTTGCCTCGCTAAAACGGAACTTCCTAGAACCGACAACTTAATCAACCAATCACAGCCCTTACAAAGACTTATGCTGATGCTGAAGATAATTATTGCGAAATATCGAAAGCCGCACCAATACGCATAACTAGAAGCCGACGCAATATGATGAAATTATCATTGTGAAATACCGAAAACTACAACAACACACATACAAACTTAGTACACGCCGACACGGCCATTCTGACAATAACACGACCTCGTGTACTTTAACAAAACTGCCTTACTGCATAATTCATTTTATTTATAAATTTTCGAAAGTACTTTAAGATTAACATTTTCCTTTTTGATTACAACTATTTTTGTTTCAGGGTTTCATACAAAATTTTATCTTCAACTTTTAGTTTCATTCTTAAACTGCTATAAAATTATTCAAATCCTCATCACTACTTTCTAACTCAACTGGTACATACCCTTCTGGCAATTTCCTTATATCGTCATGAGCATATTTGTATTTTCTATTATTTGTCAATGACCTTAGGATATATCTATCTCCGTCCAACAATTCAGCTATTTGTAACGGTCCCCTAAACTTTGGACTTAACTTCGTTTGATGCCTTGCTTCATTCTTTAACAATACAAATCTGTTGAGAACAAAACTCACTAAATTTAGAGCTAGCAAAACACCTACCCTGGTTTGCTATTATGCGGTTTAGTACTCCAAACAAAGATACAGCCGATGTCACAGCACCTATGCAATTGTCAGCTTCAATCTTAACTGTGTGTGTTAAATAAAAAAAAAAGTTGGTAAAAGCGTCCAGCGACAATAACATATTCCTTCTGATCAGATTTGCCACTCAACTTTCCTGCTATGTCTATGTGTATCGTGTGCCGAGGTGTGTTGACCTTTGGTATTGGATGAAGTTTAGCTTGAATTTTACCCGAGGATGACTTTGACATCTTACAAGTAATACAGTTTTCAACAAACTTTCATATATACTTAGACATGCCATCGAACCAATAATAATCATAGGCCTTATCTAAAGTCTTCTCCCAACCTAAGTGCATGATTGTCTCGTGAATCTGATTTATTACAGACCATCTGAATGCCCCTGGAATAATTGGCAAAGATCGAGTTCTACCATTTCTCTGAATTTTTCGATAAAGTAATCCTGCTCTCAACTCATAAGTTTTTGCAATGCCCTCAGGAAGAGAATTGTCCTTCAGTTTGTTCACAATATTGATAATATCGAAGTCCTTGCGCTGTTCAGCCATAAGCCAATCACTAGATATCTCTGCCAAATTAACTCGTTTTTCAGGAACTTTAGAAGTATCAATCACATCAGCGGATGTGAGATTTCTGGAAAAGAAATCAGCATGAGCCATTCGTTTACCCTCTCTATACTGCAAATCAAATGAGAACGACTGTAAATAAGCCCACCATCTTTGTGCTCTTGGAGATAGGTCTCGTTTAGTTCTTGATGCTTTAAGTGAGTTGCAATCGGTAAAAACCACAAAATCTCTACCCATCACATAATGACGAAAATGCGTTATAGCCATGACAACCGCAAGAGTCTCCAACTCAAAAGAATGGTATCGTGTTTCTGCAGGTGAAGTAGCCTTACTGAAAAATTCAACAGCATGCGGCCTGTTATCGATTTTGTGTAGCAAGATGGCTCCATATCCACGAGCACTTGCATCAGTATGCAATTCGATTGGATATTTAGGGTCAAAAATAACTAAAACTGGCTTCTGTGTAAGTACAGAAATAACTTTTTGTCTTATTTGTTCATGTTCTGGCTTCCAAACAAACTCGTTCTTTTCCGATGTCAAAAGATACAAAGGCTTCGTGAAGCAGGAAAATTCTTGCATAAATTGCCGAAAGTAAGACGCTAATCCAATAAATTGTTTTAAAGCAGGGACTGCCTGAGGAGGCGGTAGAGCAGTTAACGCTGAAACTTTAAGTGAATTTGGACGAATTCGGCCTGCGCTCACTTCGTATCCCAAATATTGAACTGTCGACTTGAGAAACGAACACTTTTTAATATTGAACATAAATCTAGCTTTCGTGAGAATATCAAGGGTAATCTGTAATCTATCTAAAGCTTCAGCTTTTGTTGTAGCCACCACCAATACGTCATCCATATAGACAACTAGAAATGTATTTGCAAGTTCCCCAAGCGTATGCATCACTCTACGCTGAAAAACTGAAGGTGCATTTTTAAGACCAAACGGCATTGACAAAAATTCGTATTGGGCGTCTGGAGTGACAAAAGCCGTACACTCTATTGACTCTTCATGCAAAGGGGTTTGATAGTATCCGCTTGCCATATCTAGACATGTGAAATATTTCGCGAACCTCGGTTTATCCCGAATCTAAGCCGGGCCGGACTCAGCCGACTGTCCGTTCGTGTCAACAAATTTATATGTAGCGCCTTGCGATAAATTATAATGCAGTGTGTTTTATGGTTGCGTTGGGTATATTTTCTCAATTCACAAGTTTATATTATTTACCAAATCTAGCGCTTAGTAAAGCACACCTTTCCACAGGCTCGCAGGTAGACGTTTAGCGCACTCTGGCGAATGGTACGGCACTCTTGGTTCTCCAAGGATACGCTTGAGCACTCCAGGTGACGCCAGGATCCACACTGAATACTCCGGCGGTTCGCTCGGCTATTGCAGTGACTCCTACGGCTGGATACGCTCACAAGCACACCTTGAGATCTTCTCAAGCTACCGTCACCACTCTTACGCACAGCTACGCAAACGTTACCTTTGCTCCTGCTCCAGGATCCGCCACTAATGCTGTAGATTTGGCCGTGCTGCACCAGTGTCCTGGTTGGTGGCAGCTGATGTCCTTCCGGTGTCCGCGTCTCGAGCCTATATCCTCAATAGGCGTCCAGGATATCCCTCGTAGATATCCTTCCAGCGATGTCCTTCCTCTCGAAGTCCTTGGCAGCGATGTCCTTCCTCTCGAAGTCCTTGGCAACGATGTCCTTCCTCTCGAAGTCCTTCCTGGTCACTTTTCCACTCGCGTAACTTGTTTCGTCGGCACTCAATATTTCCACTTTTTACTTTCTTTGACTGTCCAGGTGCCGAGTTGCGGGCGCCTTTTTATAGCAGCGACGCAGGACCTGCTTCGCGCTATGACGGCGCCGGCTCGGCTCTGGAGCGGGGCCTGTCTGCCGCTCGTGTCCGCGAAAACGGCAGTATCACGAAATCTGCGTGGCAGCCTCTCATTGGCCAAAGCACCGTTATTGGCATACGAGTGAAAGTGTACACTACTTTCTCGCAGCCACAAGCGGTACTTCGGCCAACGGTCGCCGATGATCGCCGTGAGAGCGACGCGAGCCATTCGCTGAATACATACGAGCGACAGAGACAGACTACGTCGATCTCTGCGCCCTTTCCAGTAGCGAGGGTCGCTACTATCGTACTCGCGTCGCTGTGTGGAACAATACATGCAGGCACGCATATATGCATAAGTGCACAGCAAATACATGCACTTATACATACATTACCGTCTATATTGTTCCTCACACTCCCCTCTTCCTTCGGGAAACACGAAGCCTTCGTGTTAACATCGGTCCGGGACTCACTTTTGGCGCTCCCTTTTGTTTGCACTGCTTGCTTCTCTTCAGTAAGCAGTTCGCCGCGCTCCTCCAGCTGCAAGCTGTGCTACGCACAGGGCCGCTGTTAACAATCTGTTGTTAACAGCGCCGCTGCTACGCAACTCTGCGTACAGCTGATCGCTCCAGCCTCCAGCAACTCTGTGTGCTGCAGGTAAGTGGCTGAAACGTGTTAGGTAAATCTTCTCAGAAATTTACCAATTTTCTTCCAAATCTATATAGCGCGATCCTCTCCATGTTGTCCCTCTCCTGGACCGGGTTGCATTCTCCTCTGGCCACGCCCGACGCTGCAGAAAAACACCCGTTTTCCACTGCTTTGCCAGCCTCCGTGGTTGCAATGCGGCTGCGTGGCTGCTGCTGTCCCGATGTCGCTGCTGTCCCTTGTTGCTGGGATGGTGGTAGCGAAACGATCTTCCGTTGCAGATGCCGTTCACAACTGACCCGGGTCCGGACATCGGATATCGGTGGGGTTGTCGGCTCACTCCTCATTCGCGCACAGCTCCAGCGAAGTCGCTGGCCAATGCGCGAGGATCGGCCGGTCCGCCCTCCCGACACCTTTGCCGGACCGCTGGATTTCGCCAGTCATGTGGCTCGCATCTGCCGCGGCTGACCTCCCAGTATCCCACCCCATCGTCGCAGTAAGTACGCAGCGATGAACAAATTATTTTTAGACTGTGGCGGCGACTGCGGCTGCTGTGGTGGCTGCTCCTCAACTTCTTGGCTGCTGCTGCTGCTGGTCACCGCTACTCCTCTGGTCGCCGATGCTCCTCTGGCCGCTGTCAGTGACTAACTGGGCTTTGTTTGAGAATTCTCCTACTATAGACGACGTTCGAGGCTGGTTCCGGCGCGCCGACACTTTAACGCCGGTTGGGAAATCCGGCTCACTCCTCATTCGCGCACAGCTCCAGCGGAGTAGCTGTCCAGTGCGCGAGGATCGGCCGGCCAAACCCTTCCGACGTCCAAGTCCGGACGGCCGAGAAATCCAGCTACGTAGCAGAAGTCAATAAAGTTGAATTTCCACAAAAGCCCTGCTCATATGCATGAATGCCCTTTTATACCCTCTGCTGCAGCGCTGCCGCCAGCGGAGTGTCGGAAATTAACGGATCCTGCACCAGCTAGCTCTCTCACTCTCTACAGGTCACGCTCTTCCAACACTCTGGCCTTATGGCTGAACACGAGGCATTGTTGTTGCATCTCTAATGCATTTCGCGCACACTCTCTTTTTCCTTTCGCATATATGTATGAGTGCACAGCTACTACATGCACTCATACATACACTGCGTGCCCTATTTTGTTGTTGGCCGTTTTGCATGTCGCTAGCATCGACACCTTCGTGTCATCTCGTGCGCTAGCGATCGTGCGTAGCCGACAAAGTTCAGTAGCCTTTGGGCGCTCTGCGTTGTTGTTGCCTACCACGCTCATCGTGATTTTCGTCAGCATACGCTGACCACTGTGCGCCTTTCATGCTGTCGCTGTTTTCGTTCTGCGTGTGTGTGCGCCCTTTTTCGGCTCGGGTGCGTGATGTTATTGTTGTTTTTGCAGGGTGCGCGCGCAACTTAAACGGTTTCGGCCGTGCCTGTTGTTGTTGTGCCGTTTCGTAGCTGCCGATTATTTTGCTGCTGCGCATGCCTCCCCGTTTCGTGTGTGTGCGCGCGCAAATTCAAACAACTTTGTTGTTGTGCTCACAACATTTGTGCGCGCGCGCACATACAAACAACTTTGTTGTTCCGCTCACAACATTTTAGCTGTTTTTGCCGTGGATTTGATTTGTGTGGCCGATGTTAATTTTGCTTATGTTTACAAGAAAACTTTTCCCCTTCATAGATATATAGGTATTTAGGTTAATACACATAGCTATGTGTATTCACTCCCTTTTTTTTTTTTTGTAAACTAGCTGGCAACTCACCCGCTTATGCTCGATATGGCTTGAGGTCCGCCACATGAGCCGTTCTGCTCCGCTTATCTGCCTCTGAACTGATGCGGCAGATAACCGGGGACGGTTATCCTCCATATTTTGGAGCCAGTTTCGCTGCTTCCACTGCCGCCGCCGTAGATTGTAGTACCGCGCTTGATCCTGAGCAGCTTTCTCCAGGCTGCGTCGCACCACCTGGAACACCTCGGCCATTTTGGTTGCTCGCTCCACCGGGCTCTGTTCCTCTTGGCCTGTTCCCACTGTTTGCGCGTCGAACAGTGATTTTTGGCAATCTTGGCTCACGCCCTTGCGTGAGGAAGGCTGCCGTATAGCCTGTTGACGCCGAAACGCTGCTGTTGACTGCCAGTGTCATCTCCGGCAACGCCTCGTCCCAACACCTCTGATCACTGCCCGCAAATTGCGCGATCATGGTCTTCACCGTGCGATTTGCCCTTTCGGTTTGATTTTCCTGGGGCGTATATGGCGCTGTCAGCTGGTGATGGACGCCTAGCTCGTCCAGGAACACCTTGAATGCGCGACTCGTGAATTGAGTGCCATTGTCGGTGATGAGTACCTTTGGCACGCCAAATCGTGCCAATATCCTCTCCCGGAACACCTTTTGGAGCGCCGCCGTGTTCGCGCTTCTTAATGGCACCATCTCCGTCCATTTTGAGAAGCGATCGATGAACACCAACAACATCGTATGGCCATGCTTGGACCTGGGTAGCGGACCTACAAAATGGGCGCACACCGTTGCCCATGGTTCCTCGGGGATCTTGGTCAGCATCTGCCCTGCCGCTTGGAGTTGGCTGGACTTGTAGCGCTGGCACAGCTCGCACCGCTGCACGTATGTACGCACGCCGCGATACATACCCGGCCAGTAGTACCTCGCGGCCACCCGAGCAATTGTTTTCCGGCTCCCAAGGTGACCCGCGGTGGCTGCGTCGTGGTTCTCTTCCAGAACTTGCTTGCGCTGCTCAGTCGGCACACATAACTTCCACGCAGCCACGTCCTCATGGCCTGCCTGGTGTGGAATATGTCTGTATACACTTCCAGCCTCCTCCCGATAATCCGGAAACTTCTTTGGGCTTCTGCGCAGGTCCTGGCGAAGCTTGACAATCCAGCGACATCCTGTCCCAGCTGCATTGTCCTTGTTCGTCACCAAGCGGGATGCCTCTTCGCTCAGCGGCTGCCGTGATAGCGCATCGGCCACAACATTTTGCTTGCCTTTCCGGTATCTGATATCGACGTCGTACTGCTGCAACTCCAGAGCCCATCTAGCAATCCTCCCTGAAGGGCTCTCAATAGAGTTGAGCCACTTCAGTGCCATCTGATCTGTTACCACAATAAAATGGTAGCCTTCTAGATATGGCCTCAGCTTCCGAATGCCCCAGATGATGGCCAGACACTCTTTTTTTGTTGCCGAATAATTCCGCTCTGCGCTATTCAGCGTTCGGCTGGCGTACGAGATCACACGCTCTCCATCCTCCGAAGTCTGCGTCAAGATTGCCCCAAGTCCATAATTGCTCGCGTCCGTTTGCAAGCAGAAAGGCTTTGAGAAATCTGGGCACGCCAAGACTGGTGATTCCGTCAGCTTGGCCTTTACCGTCTCAAAAGCCCTCTGACGCTCCTCTGTCCACTCCCATTTGGTGCCCTTTTTCAGCAGTGCATTGAGCGGATGCACTGTGGTCGCAAAATCTGGCACAAAACGGCGGTACCACGAAGCCACTCCCACGTATTGCCGCAACTCTTTTACGTTGGAAGGTGGTTTCAACTCAGCAATTGCGGCCACTTTCTCCGGGTCCGTGCGGATGCCATGTTCCGTCACCTTATGGCCAAGATATTTGAGCTTCTTCTTAAAGAAATCGCACTTGTCGATGTTGATCCTTAAGTTGGCCGCTCGTAGCCGCCGGAACACGTCCCGCAGGTTGTCCATGTGTTCCTGGCGGGTTTTCCCAATGACGATGATATCATCCAGGTAGGCAAAGGCATTTGGCATCATTTCTGGGCCAATAACTTGGTCCAGCGCTCGTTGAAATGTTGCCGGCGCCGAATAGAGCCCGAACGGCATCACCTTCCATTGGAACAGCCCTTTTCCTGGGACTGTGAACGCTGTCAATGGCCGGCTGGATTTCTCCATCGGTATCTGCCAATACCCATCCTTCAAATCCAGGCTAGTTATGAATCGAGCCTCTCGCAGCTGGTCCAAGATATGGTGCACCCGCGGCAGCGGAGATGCGTCCTTAATCGACCGGCTGTTCAGCTGCCGAAAATCCACACACAGCCGCCATTTCCCAGTCTTCTTCTTGACCATCACGATTGGCGCGCTGTGAGGACTCTTGGACGGCTCGATGCAGCCTTTGGCCAGCAGCTCAACCAACTGGTAATTAATCTCGGCCTGCATTTTTGGATTTTTCGGAAAATAGCGTTGTTTTATTTATTTATTTATTAATTTAAAACAAGTAAGAAAGCTCTAGTCGGCGGTACCCGACTAGGAGATCCCCTGAACCCTGCGAAGAGCCGATACTCCAAACATTCTATGCTTATTTAACATATACATGTATACAAGCAATACATGGACACACACATACACACATACACATACGCATAAGCACGCGCTCTGCTGACTGCGCAGTTAGCGCAGCGACTGCGCTTGGGCTGCAGTAAGTTTCTTTGTAGATGGACTTTCTTAATCAAACTTTCAGAGCGTAATAATGTCATTCATATGTATGTAATTGCCAAAAGCACAAATCTCTAGTATTTGAAATACGGTTTTTACAAGTTTGGTGATAAGGGAAGGAAAGGGGGGATGGTATCCAAAATGTGACAAAAATCAAAATTGTATAAACTCCACATAATACTAAATACAAAATTTGGAGACTCTAACTCTAAAGATGTGGAAGATATAAATTTACAGCTGAATTTCGATAACGTTTTAAATCGATAACTTTAAAACGATTAAATTTATCGACTTTTTTAAACAAACTCGATCTGCGCGTGCTATACACGGACTTACATAAAAAATTTCAAGTCTCTAGCTCTTATAGATTCTGAGATCGACGCGTTCAAACATACGGACAGACGGACGGACGGACGGACGGACGGACGGACGGACGGACGGACGGACGGACGGACGGACGGACAGACGGACAGGGCTAAATCAACTCAGCTCGTCGCCCTGATCAAGAATATATATACTTTATGGGGTCTGCCACGTCTCCTTCTGGCTGTTACATACATTTTAACAAAACCATTATACCCTGAATTCCCATTTTCAATGGGTTCAGGGTATAAAAAGGAGTAAACTCATAATAAATACAAAAAATTAGATAATCTAAGAGATCTGATTTTTACTTTAACAAAGCCGACTAACACACAACACTAACAAATCGCGCGCCGGCCGACGTGGTGAACCCCGTTGGCGGCCGCTACTAGTCCGTAGTAGCTTTGTTCAGTAGTTTGGGCGAGGCAAAGTCCCGTTCGCCGCGTGGATAACCCCGGCAGGAAAAACGGCGCGGCCTAGAGAGAACGTCAGCGGCGACTCTGCGCTTGTTTCTCTGCCGGCCGTTCTACTGTATCAAAAGTAGAAGCTAACCAAAGTAGAGACGAGGCAAAGTCCCGTTTGGTCGTGCGGATAACCCCGACTCCAACGCTTAGACCTTTTGCCAGCAGTAGTTTGTACTAACCAAAACGATCCCCTTTCCCCTCCCTTAAGTCCCCGTCCCCGCACTTAACAAATATTCTTGTAAGTGCTGGTCCTGGGAGACTGAGTCTGCACCCCGGCCAGATTTGTACCTTTACAGGAGTTTATATAATTTTTATTTTTGTCGCATTTTGGATACCATCCCCCCTATCCTTCCCTTTCCCTCAAACTTGTAAAAGCCGTATTTCAAATACTAGAGACTTGTGCTTTGCCAAATACATACATATGAATGACATAATTACGCTGTGAAAGTTTGATTAAGAAAGTCCATGTACAAAAGAAGTTATTAAACATTTCATTTCCCATAGTAAAGCCCATGAGCGCAGCCCACGCTAAGTCGCTGCGCTAACTGCACAGTCAGCAGAGGGCTCGCTTATGCGTGCGTAAAATTGTATAAACTCTATATCATACTAAATCCAAAATTTGAGCACGTAAGCTCTAAAGATGTCGGAGATATAAATTTATAACTGCATTTCGATAAGGTTTTAAATCGATAACTTTAAAACGATCACATTTATCGATTTTTTGAAACAAACTCGATCTGCGCGTGCTATACACGGACTTACATAAAAAATTTCAAGTCTCTAGCTCTTATAGATTCTGAGATCGACGCGTTCAAACATACGGACAGACGGACGGACGGACGGACAGACGGACAGACGGACATGGCTATATCGACTCAGTTCGTCGAGCTGATCAAGAATATATATACTTTATGGGGTCTGCCACGCCTCCTTCTGTCTGTTACATACATTTTAACAAAACCATTATACCCTGTTTTCCCATTTTCAATGGGTTCAGGGTATAAAAAGGAAAATTGACAAATCGAGTGTCAACTTAAAGTTAAACTAAACAAAATAAGTTATATAGCCTAAAAGAACACAAAAAATATTACAATAATACCACCAACCCGTTGGGGGTATTTTATTTGCCAGTCCGGCCAGCTATGCCCCGATTCATAGCCATGTATGGTCAGTGATATTAATGAACTACAAAAGATAGAGAGTGTTAATAGAAACTTAAAAATATTTATAATAGATTATAGAAAAAAAAAAAAAAAAAAAAAAAAAAGGATTGGGAAATCACTCCACAATGTTGAAGATTTTGCCGGTCGTCAAATTTGTGCACCTGCTCACTCTTGGGCACTGTGTGTGATTTCCCTAAGATGATCTGAAAGCAAGGATTTAATTAAAGGTAGAGAGAGTTCAGAGGAAAATACGTGATAAAATTTATTATAATGAGCACATAAAACGTGAAACGCGCTATACAAGGAATAATCCGAAGTGCACAATGGTAAACACAACGGACGAAAGTGTCTGGTTGTTCTGGAAGGAACAGAAAAATTTAGTTGCAATAACAGGCGAGACGAGTCAATATTACCAATAATCAAATTATGTAGAAAAACAATCCCCAGGATAGTTCTACGATTGATTAATGATGGGAGATCAATAAGAAGAAGCCTACTAACATAAGACGGTAAACGAAGATTGGGGTCCCAGTTTAAATCTCGTAAGGCAAAAAGTAAAAACTGTTTCTGGACCGATTCAATTCGATCCTGATACAATTTATGCTGAGGAGACCATATAATTGAACAGTATTCTAAAATAGGTCGTACCAGCGAAACATAAAGAAGTTTGGTAATGAATGGGGCCGCTTGTCCTGCATCGTGATCCGATGCTCCGTGATCATCGTAGTGCCCTTCACGTCCTGAAACTTCACAAGTTCCCTCCTCAGGAACGTATCCTCATGGAGTGGGTTTTGAAGTCCCGGACTCGCCTCCATCGGCGTCTGTGGACTCACCTCAGTGCTGCTGACAGCCACTGACAGCCTCTCCTCCAGCTGTCCACCTGGTGGCGGATTTCTGGGCTTGATCTTCAGCTCCAAGCCACCGCACTCAAATGCGATGCCCATTCTGGCCAAGAAATCCCAGACCAGCACCAGATCGTCGATCACGCCTGACAGCACCAGCAATGAAATGCGGATTTGCTGACTTCCCAGCCTGATCTTTGTTTCCAGTTGCGAGTCCACCTGACTGCAACTGCCGTCTGCCAGACTTACGCGTCTTTGTGTGGTGCCTCTCACGCCCACTCCTCGGAGCCTGTCGGCCAGCTTTTCGCTCACAAAGCTGCTGGTGGCTCCAGTATCGATGGTGGCCTTATGCTGATCAGCTCCAATGACCACCATCGCCGACAGCTGGGTGCCTTCATCCACAAGACTACCCACTAGTGTCTGGGGGCCTCCGTGACGCTGCTCCCGCTCGCCCCTGGATGGCGAGTGCCTCTGGGCGTTTTCCGACTGGCAGCAAGTCGCTGTTCGCACGCCGATGCGCCCGCATTGCCAGCAAAAGTCCAGGCGCTCGTTGCGGCACTCAACGGCGTAGTGGCCCTCTTGGCCACATATCCGGCATGCCCTGGCGGGGTTCTGGAGATGTGTCCTTGGCCCTGCTGTGCATGTCCTGGGCGCGGGTCGAGGTCTCGTCCCCTCAACGGCCATGCTCCGGTGGTATTCCTCATCATCCGGGCTCCCAGCGTCGTCCATGACCATCAGCCGCGTCTTATTGCCTCGCTGTTGGTGCCGCAACTTTTCCCGATCCCTTTCCAGATCCTAGATCTCGTTCGCCAGCAGCATCAGCTCCGTCAGGTTACAGAACTGATATGGGCGAGCATATGCGAGCAGATCGGGCAAACTATTGTTGTAAATAGTTTTTAGCTCGCGATCTGCCGCATAGCGTAGTGGCCGCATCAAGGTTTGCATATCCACCATGTAAACCTTGAAGGGCTCGCCCATCATCTGTCTCCGTCGAGCAACTTCGTCCTTAAACTCTTCCATATAGTCCCTGGGCAGAAAGAACTCCTGGAAGCTTCTGACGAACGTTTCCCACGCTGTCCAGTGCCTGTTGTTGGCCACGTACCACTTCAAGGCCATGCCTTTGATCAGCTTTGGCATCGGGATCAGGTCCAGATCTAGACCATATGTGTCGGCCGACCACTCCACTTGCTCCAAAAACTCCAGCGGCTTCGTTGTACCATCGAAGCGGAAGCCCCATTCTCGCACCTGCTTGGCGATTTTTGGGTACTCCAGCGCTGTGCAGCTCGGCCCTCGTGGCCTAATTTCTGGTTGCGGGGTGGATGTGGCTATCCACGATCCTCGTTGCATCTCTTGCAGGCGGGCGGCGGCGGCACTGGTGGATGGCAGAGACAATCGTGCCACGTTCACGATTTCATCTTGCTCACCCAGCTCGTTTTCCTCGTCGGCGGTCAGCGCCTCGTCTCTCAGCGGCGAATGGCGTTCATGCAGGTTCGCAATCTCTGCGATCCTGATTGAATAGGGAATCCTTCCCTCATTCATTGTGACCCACTCGCCGAACTGCCTCCGCATTGCGTCCAGAGTGCCAGTCAGACTTACGCCGAACTTGAACCCGTAGCGCAGCACATCATCCTTCTTGAGATTATATACCTAAGCTCGCACCAACAAATTTATATTTAGCGCCTTGCAATAAATTATAATGCAGTGTGTTTTATGGTTGCGTTGGGTATATTTTCTCAATTTACACGCTTATATTATTTACGAAATCTAGCGCTTAGTAAAGCACACATTTCCACAGGCTCGCAGGTAGACGTTTAGCGCACTCTGGCGAATGGTACGGCACTCTTGGTTCTCCAAGGATACGCTTGAGCACTCCAGGTGACGCCAGGATCCACACTGAATACTCCGGCGGTTCGCTCGGCTATTGCAGTGACTCCTACGGCTGGATACGCTCACAAGCACACCTTGAGATCTTCTCAAGCTACAGTCACCACTCTTACGCACAGCTACGCAAACGTTACCTTTTCTCCTGCTCCAGGATCCGCCACTAATGCTGTAGATTTGGCCGTGCTGCACCAATGTCCTGCTTGGTGGCAGCTGATGTCCTTCCGGTGTCTGCGTGTCGAGCCTATGTCCTCGATAGGCGTCCAGGATATCCCTCGTCGATATCCTTCCCACGATGTCCTTCCTCTCGAAGTCCTTGGCAGCGATGTCCATTTAATCTCTGCTCCTTTGCTGGTCACTTTTCCACTCGCGTTTCTTGTTTTCGTCGGCACTCAATACCTTTACTTTCACTTTCTTTTGACTGTCCAGGTGCCGAGTTGCGGGCTCGGCTCTGGAGCTGGGCCCTTCTGCCGCTCGTGTCCGCGAAAACGGCAGTATCACGTGATTTAGCACGACGCCAAATCGCCGAAATCTGCGTGGCAGCCTCTCATTGGCCAAAGCACCGTTATTGGCATACGAGTGAAAGTGTACACTACTTTCTCGCAGCCACAAGCGGTACTTCGGCCAACGGTCGCCGATGATCGCCGTGAGAGCGACGCGAGCCATTCGCTGAATACATACGAGCGACAGAGACAGACTACGTCGATCTCTGCGCCCTTTCCAGTAGCGAGGGTCGCTACTATCGTACTCGCGTCGCTGTGTGGAACAATACATGCAGGCACGCATATATGCATAAGTGCACAGCAAATACATGCACTTATACATACACTACGTGCCCGTCTATATTGTTCCTCACAATACGTTGCCAATTATTTGCAATGTACTACAAATGCTGTCATTCCCAATACCCTTCAACATGACTACGTTGTAAATTCTTTTACCGGCTAACTGAGTACTTATCTTTTGTTTAATCAACGAACATTCAGCTCCAGAGTCAAACATTGTCAAAAACATAGCTGCTGGTGTTTCTACACTGGTGAAGCGCTGTACCAAAATTTCTTTAAACTCGGTCCAATTTATGTCAGGATAACATACTTGTGAGATCCTCTGCGACGCACTGCCTTCCAACGTTGCGCTCAAAGCCATCACCAACGCACTGCCTTTTATGTTATTTTCCGCCAGAATTATATTTACTGTACCACACCACGCGGATGCGTCGGCGCCAACAAGATCTTTTCAATATTATTGCTACACTTTATGTTCACACAACGACGCAAACGCACGATAAATTGATGCGAAGCAAATTTCTAACGCGCTCCCGCTAACACGTACGGCACTCGCCGTGGATCATTTGTCATATTAGGTAGCGAGCCAGATCCCACTTCTGATGTTGCAGCATTAAGAATTATTTTCCATTATTCAGCGCAGTGAGTTTCGGTCGCTCTGAGAAGTCAAACACAACTGACTCTCGTGTCTTTTATTTCTCTCGAGCCTACCCCCGACCCACACTCAGCAACAACGTCAAACGCTGTCGCCTCGCTAAAACGGGACTTCCTAGAACCGACAACTTAATCAACCAATCACAGCCCTTACAAAGGCTTATGCTGATGCTGAAGATAATTATTGCGAAATATCGAAAGACGCACCAATACGCATAACTAGAAGCCGACGCAATATGATGAAATTATCATTGTGAAATACCGAAAACTATAACCACATACATAGAAACTTAGTACGCGCCGACATACACATTACGAGCAACACATACACACACACATACTCACATACACAGTCGTTCCACAGTTCAATCTGTAACTGGACTGCTTAAATACGAAGGAAGAGTGGAAAATAAGCCTAAATCAGGAAGGTCGAACATTCTAGGAAACGGCGATTGGCTATTTATTAAGAGAATGGTGACCTCGGATTTGTTTGTTAACCTAAATTCTGTAAACACGCTTAATTCACTCTATTGGTCCATCACTTCATCAATAAACTTCAAGTTTCCAACGTATTATGCAGCTATTCAACCCCAAACCAGAAGCCCACCGCTGCCGTGCTGCACCGCCTTTTTTGTGTTTTTCCGATTAAGAGCTTTTCCAGGTCTTCTTCAACCGCGTAGGCGCCCGTACTAGAAAACTAAAAAATTTTGTACTTTGACTCATCTGAGAAAATCACCTTACGCCAAAAGTCAACTAGTTTGTCTACATACTCCTAAGCAAATTCCTATTGTTTCTTCTGTTTTATTAAATTTATGTACGGGTTCTTGTAAGGAGTGTAAAGTTGTATGATTTTATGGCTCTTTGCACGGTTGCCGGGCACGAATTCTTCTGAGAGTTGTTGCTTTTCTCTGATGCAATCTGTACAGCGCTAGAAAATGGGTCCTTGTGTACTAAAGTTTAATATGGCGCTTGTCGCGTTTGGATATTGTTGATGTTCGGCCTGATCTAGTATTATTTTCGAATCGCCCCTCATATTGAAAACGACTGTTCGGAGAGTTAAGTATTTTTACGGAACACTTTTTAATAATAAATTTGCTAATTTTGACTAACAAAAGTAATGCACAGCAAGTAGAACAAATTTTTGACGAAATTGCATACATGTTTCAATAATCCCCGTTATTTTTAAGAAGAACGTTGGCTCCAGGCAGAGAAGAGCTAAGAGTACGTAGACTTTTGTTGACGCAATTACTTAAGTAGCCTATTGAAAATGGGGAAACAGGGTATAATGGTTTTGTTAAAATGTATGTAACAGGCAGAAGGAGGCGTGACTATGGGGTATATATATTCTTGATCATAGCGACGAGCTGAGTCGATATAGCCATGTCCGTCCGTTCGTCTGTCCGTATGTTTGAACGCGTGGATCTCAGAATCTATAAGAGCTAGGGAGATATTTTTTATGTAGATTCGTGTATAGCACGTGCAGATCGAGTTTGTTTTAAAAAATCGATAAATTTGATCGTTTAAAAGTTATCGATCTAAAACGTTATCGAAATGCAGTTATAAATTTATATCTCCCACATCTTTAGAGCCAAATTTTCAATTTAGTATAATGTGGAGTTTATACAATTTTGATTTTTGTCACATTTTGGATACCATCCCTCCTTTCTTTCCCTTCCCGCCAAATATGTAAAAACCGTATTTCAAATACTAGAGACTTGTGATTTGGAAAATTGTAAGGCGGCCTTAGCAGCAGCCTCACATCCTTATTTACAATAAGATAGCAAATAAGTAATGAGTAAGGTAGTTGTAATAAGAGCGCAAGGAGCGCAAGATGTATTTAAACAAGTAAGAACGTTGCATCGGGCGCTACCGACTGCGGAATTCTCATTCACACCCGCACAGATCACGCCCATTGCCACGCCCACAGTTGGTTTGTACATATAAAATTTTTTGGAAATCAATAGAGGAGATCAGCAGTAATATCGTCATAAAATTTTTCTCACTGAGAATCGGAAAAACGTACAGTTTTTCCCGATTTGCCACGCCCCCAGTGTGCGTAGACATATAATTTTTTGCCAGTTCTTAGAAGTGGTCAAGGGTAACTTAAGTGTGAAATTTGGATGCTTACACACAAAAAAATACATTGTATATTTTAGCCGGACATGCCAGTAACTCAACCATACAATTTTAAAGCTTCTAGCTCTTGAACTGTAGAAGCTATAAGCTTTTGCGGTTTGCCACGCCAACTATGGGCGTAGATATATCCGCCATATCTTTTTCAACTTGGGTTGTCAACCCGAGTATATATACCAAATTTTAAGTCTGTAGCATCAATAGTGCTCAAAATATTACAGAATTTGAAAAATCACTATATAGTCAGATCCGATTTTCCACGCCCCTAGTTAGCGTGGACATATAAATTTATGATTGATCTTCATAAGATCGTAGCAGTAACCTACGTGCTAAATTTGGACGTTCTAGCTTTAAAACTGTTTTACCCGATTTTCCACGACCTCAATGGGCGTAGATACATTCGCCATAGCTTTTTCATCTTGAGTTGTCAACACGAGTCTACATTTCAAATTGCAACTGTCTAGCACTTCTAGAAGTAGTGTTTCTGAGATATCGGAAAATGCATTTTCCGATTGGCCACGCCCCTAGCGGGCGTATAGGGAAAATCTTGACACTTTATAATTCGAGGGTATACACGAGTATATATTCCAAATTTCAACTCTCTAGCATCAAAACTGAACAAATGGTTTGCGTTCATACGGACAGACGGACGGACGGACAGACGGACAGACGGACGGACGGACAGACGGACGGACAGCGTGACGGACATTGCACAAAACCAATATACTCATTTAACTTTGTGAATGAGTATAAAAATTTAAACTTAAATGTAACGGCTCGAGTGCGCGCCGACGATCGGCGATGCAACTCTGCGCAGCGTGGTGAAAGCTCCACCGTGAGGAGCGAGCGCGGTGGTGAGTTGAGTGAGTGAGTGAGTCGCCGAGGCGATCGGGCGGCTCGAGCGTGGTAGAATTAAGGGCAGAGGGTTAATGGGTTTTCGGAAACGCGACTAGATGGGTCGCCGGAGAGTCAGGAGCGCACGTCGGCGCTCAAACGAAGAGTAGGCGGGAAGAACATGGAAAAGGCGCGAAGCACGTGGGCTTCGAGAGAAACGGTGCGGCAGGGCCCGGACCGCGACAGGGAAGTTTAATTAAGAAAATAAATAGCTCAGCAAACCAAAATCAGCACCTTTCCTCTCTCTTAAGTCCCCGTCCCCACACTCAAGAAATAATATTGTAAGTGCTGGTCCTGGGTAGACTGGGTAGACTGCACCCCGGCCAGATTTGTAACTTTACAAGTGGCGCTCGAGCACGGACCTTGGGACTAATAAGAGGCGTGGCATATCCGCGGAGTAAAATCCCGCGCATATGCCCAAATAAAGGTGCTGGTCGGCAAATTCCGCAAAATCTATGTCATGTCGGCGATAACCAAGCATACTCTTCAAGCGCGACGAAGGTCACGGCAAACGGAAATTCAAGGGCACAGCGACGCCGAGAACAAGCAAGTGCGCTCAATGGGCCTTGACCCAAAGATTCCGAAAAAAAAAATAGAAAGAGTGGAAAAGTGAGAGACAAGAATAGAAGAGAAACTGCAACGATGAAAGAACAAGGGCACAGTGGTAGAGTTTTTTTTTGAGTGAGTTTATTTATTAAAGAAAAAAAATAATAAATAAAGATAAGATAAAATAACATTTACAAATTTTGCGGGCAACGCACACACACACACACACACATGCATACGCACGCACGCATAAGCACGCGCTCTGCTGACTGCGCAGTCAGCTCGGCGACTGCGCTCGGGCTGCAATATGCCTATTGTATGGGAAATTAAATGTTTAATAACTTTTTTTGTGGATGAACTTTCTTAATCAAACTTGCACAGCGTAATCATGTCATTTATATGTTTGTATTTACCAAAGCACAAGTCTCTAGTATTTGAAATACGAATTTTACAAAAAATTACAAAATGTCCGCATTCATTACACGGATTACACGGATTACACAGTAAATTTGGAGTCTCTAGCTCTTACGGTATGCTTAACCGAAGAAAAGTTATCGATTTTTATCGATAATAAGGAAACTGGATGAGTTATCGAAAATCTAAAAAAAAACTCGTACTGCGTAGGATACACACGAGTATACGCTGAAAATTTCAGATCTCTAGCTTTTGTGGTTTACGAGATCGCTGCGTTCACACGGACGGACGGACGGACGGACGGACGGACGGACAGACGGACAGGACTATTTCAACTCAGCTCATCGAGCTGATCTAGAATATATATATGTCGGAGCGTCAGAGGTTCGAGAGGGCTGGCGCTGTGTCGGGGCGTAACAACAGTGTGCGTTGCTGCGTCTTCGAGTACTGCGCAATATGATGGCATTGGGAAGTCCCGTTTTAGCGGGTCGACAGCGTGTTGATGCGTAATAAGAACACGTGTGCGTTGGTGCGTCTTTAGATATTTGACAGTTACCGTTTTAGCGGGGCGACAGCGTTGTGTCGCTGTCGCCGAGTGTGGTTCGGGGGTAGGCTTGAGAAATAAGAGACACAAGAGTCAGTTATGTTTGAGTTCTCAGAGCGACCGAAACTCGCTGCGCTAAGTAATGGAAACGAATCTTAATGCTACAACATCAGAAGTGGGATCTGGCTCGCTACCTAATATGACAAATGATCCTTGGCAAGTGCCGTACGTGTTAGCAGGAGCGCGTTAGAAATTTGCTTCGTATCAATTTATCGTGCGTTTCCGTCGTTGTGTGAACATAAAGTGTAGCAATAATATTGAAAAGATCTTGTTGGCGCAGACGCATCCGCGTGGCGTGCTACAGTAAATAAAATATATATAATAGCAGCGTTGGAAGGCAGTGCGTCGCAGAGGATCTCACAAATATGTTATCCTGACATAAATTGGACCGAGTTTAAGGAAATTTTTTTACAGCGCTTCACCAGTGTAGAAACACCAGCAGCTATGTTTTTGACAATGTTTGACTCTGGAGCGGAATGTTCGTTGATTAAACAAAAGATAAGTACTCAGTTAGCCGGTAAAAGAATGACAGCATTTGTAGTACATTGCAAATACTAATTAATAATTATCATTATATTGAGATGCTGTTCCCCGTTTTGGGCGATCAGTATTTGGAGAGCGACATTGTGATTGGTCGAGAAATACTGTGGCAGGGTTTTCATGTCATTGTGTCACCGGGAAAATTTGAAATTGTTAGGCCAAAATCTGTAAACTGTTGTTCAAATGATGATATATTTTTTATCTTGTTGGCGAAGATAGGGATAAATTAAACGATTTATTAGAAAATTATTCAAAATCTTTTATAAAGGGAATTCCTTCTTCTAGAGTCAGTACAGGTGAGATGAAAATTAAATTAGTAGACCTCAGAAAAATTGTTCAAAGAAGACCATACAGACTTAGTTCAAATGAATGAGAGTTGGTACGCGAGAAGATTAAAGAACTAGTAGAATGCAATGTCATAAGGCCAAGTTGCTCACCTTATGCAAGTCCTATGATGTTAGTGAACAAAAAGGACGGGTCTCATTGCTTGTGTGTCGATTACCGTGAATTAAATACGAATACAGTCTCAGATAAATATCCGTTGCCTCTAATAGCAGATCAGATAGCCAGACTTCAGGGAGCGAAATATTTCACATGTCTAGATATGGCAAGCGGATACTACCAAATCCCTTTGCATGAAGAGTCAATAGAGTGTACGGCTTTTGTCACTCCAGACGGCCAATACGAATTTTTGTCAATGCCGTTTAGTCTTAAAAATGCACCTTCAGTTTTTGAGCTTACAGTGATGCATACGTTTGGGGAACTTGCAAATACATTTGTAGTTGTCTATATAGATGACGTATTGGTGGTGGCTACAACAAAAGCTGAAGCTTTAGAAAGATTACAGATTACCCTTGATATTCTCACGAAAGCTAGATTTATGTTCAATATTAAAAAGTGTTCGTTTCTCAAGTCGACAGTTCAACATTTGGGATACGAAGTGAGCGCAGGCCGAATTCGTCCAAATTCACTTAAAGTTTCAGCGTTAACTGCTCTACCGCCTCCTCAGTCAGTCCCTGCTTTAAGACAATTTATTGGATTAGCGTCTTACTTTCGGCAATTTATGCAAGGATTTTCCTGTTTCATTAAGCCTTTGTATATTTTGACATCGGAAAAGAACGAGTTTGTTTGGAAGCCAGAACATGAACAAATAAGACAAAAAGTTATTTCTGTACTTACACAGAAGCCAGTTTTAGTTATTTTTGACCCTAAATATCCAATCGAATTGCATACTGAAGCAAGTGCTCGTGGATATGGAGCCATCTTGCTACACAAAATCGATACCAAGCCGCATGTCGTTGAATTTTTCAGTAAGGTTACTTCACCTGCAGAATCACGATACCATTCTTATGAGTTGGAGACTCTTGCGGTTGTCATGACTATAACGCATTTTCGTCATTATGTGATGGGTAGAGATTTTGTGGTTTTTACCGATTGCAACTCACTTAAAAGAATCAAGAACTAAACGTGACCTATCTCCCAGAGCACAAAGATGGTGGGCTTATTTACAGTCGTTCTCATTTGATTTGCAGTATAGAGAGGGTAAACGAATGGCTCATGCTGATTTCTTTTCCAGAAATCTCTCATCCGCTGAGGTGATTGATACTTCTAAAGTTCCTGAAAAACGAGTTAGTTTGGCAGAGATATCTAGTGATTGGCTTATGGCTGAGCAGCGGAAGGATTCAGATATTATCAATATTGTGAACAAATTGAAGGACAATTCTCTTGCCGAGGGCATTGCAAAAACTTATGAGTTGAGAGCAGGATTACTTGATCGAAAAATTCAGAGAACTCGATCTTTGCCAATTATTCCAGGGGCATTCAGATGGTCTGTAATAAATCAGATTCACGAGACAATCATGCACTCAGGTTGAGAGAAGACTTTAAATAAGGCCTATGATTATTATTAGTTCGATAGCATGTCTAAGTATATACGAAAGTTTGTTGAAAACTGTATTACTTGTAAGATGTCAAAGTCATCCTCGGGTAAAATTCAAGCTAAACTTCATCCAATACCAAAGGTCAGCACACCTTGGTACACGATACACATAGACATAACAGGAAAGTTGAGTGGCAAGTCTGATCAGAAGGAATATGTTATTGTCCAAGTGGACGCTTTTACCAAATTTGTTTATTTAACACACACACTTAAGATTGATGCTGACAATTGCATAGGTGCTGTGACATCGGCTGTATCTTTGTTTGGAGAACCAAACCGCATAATAGCAGACCAGGGTAGGTGTTTTGCTAGCTCTAAATTTAGTGAGTTTTGTTCTCAACAGAAAATAAGTTTGCATTTGATTGCGACAGGCGCAAGTAGAGCTAACGGACAGGTGAAACACATTATGAGCACTTTGAAAAAACTTACTGACGGCAGTTGAGGCTAGCAGCCGATCTTGGCAAGACGCATTGGGTGAGGTACAGTTGGCCTTAAATTGTACAGTAATTTGGCAGAATCAAGAGCTCGAGCAGTGCAAAATATATCAGCGGCAGCAGTATATAGCAAGAAACGGTTTGATAAAACCAAGGCTAAGGTTCTTGGATACGAAGTACGAGATTTTTTGTTGTTAAAGAATGGGGCAAGGCATCAAACGAAGTTGAGTCCAAAGTTTAGGGGACCGTTACAAATAGCTGAATTGTTGGACGGAGATAGATATGTCCTAAGGTCATTGACAAATAATAGAAAATACAAGTATGCTCATGACGATATAAGAAAATTGCCAGAAGGGTATATACCAGTTGAGTTAGAAAGTAATAATAAGGATTTGAATAATGTTGGTAATGAAACTGTTGAAAGAGACAGTATTGGAGTGATTGAGAGTGAAATAGTTGAAAGAGACAGTATTGAAACGATTGCGAGTGAAACTGCTGAAAGAGACAGTATGGATGCCTGAAGGGGCTGATAAGAAAAGTTTTGATCATGGCGTGTGACGCATAAGATGATGTAATGTAAAACCAGTTGAGTCTATGATGATAAAAAGGATAGTGAAGAAAGTTGAATTAAGCTAAAGATTAATTTTATAGCAGTTTAAGAACGAAACTAAAAGTTGAAGATAAAATTTTGTATGAAACCCTGAAGCAAAAATAGTTGTTATCAAAAAGAACAAGTAAGAACGTTGCAGTCGGGCGCTACCGACTGCGGGTCATTCACACCCCCGCAGATTACGCCCATTGCCACGCCCACAATTGGTTTGTACATATATAATTTTTTGGAAATCAATAGAGGAGATCAGCAGTAATATCTGTATATAATTCTGATTTTCTCACTGAGAATCGGAAAAACGTATAGTTTTTCCCGATTTACCACGCCCCCAGTAGGCCTAGACATATAATTTTTAGCCAGTTCTTAGAAGTAGTGAAGGGTAACGTAAGTGTGAAATTTGGATGCTTACACTCAAAAAATGCGAAAATTACAGGGTATTTTTTAGGCGGGCATACCCCATAAGGGGCGTAAAAATTATTTTTGGCGCATCGATAGAGGAGCTCACCAGTAACTTACCATCCAATTTTGAAGCTTCTAGCTCTAAAACTGTAGGAGCTACAAACTTTTGCGGTTTGTCACGCCCCCTATGGGCGTAGATATATCCGCCATATGTTTTTCAACTTGGGTTGATAACCTGAGTATATATACCAAGTTTCAAGTCTCTAGCATCAATAGTGCTCAAAATATTACAGAATTTGAAAAATCACTATATAGTCAGATCCGATTTGCCACGCCTTTAGTAGGCGTGGATATATAGATTTTTTGTCGATCTTCATAGGATCGTATCAGTAACCTACGTGCCAAATTTGGGCGTTCTAGCTTTAAAACTGTCGAAGATACAGTTTTACCCGATTTGCCACGCCCCCAATGGGCGTAGATATATCCGCTATAGCTTTTTGATCTTGGGTTGTCAACACGAGTATATATTTCAAATTGCAATTCTCTAGCACTTCCAGAAGTAGTGTTTCTGAGATATCGGAAAATGCATTTTCCGATTTCCCACGCCCCTAGTAGGCGTATCGGGAAAATCTTGACACTTTATAATTCGAGGGTATACACGAGTATATATTCCAAATTTCAACTCTCTAGCTTCAAAACTGTGCAAATGGTTTGCGTTCATATGGACAGACGGACGGACAGCGTAACGGACATTGCACAAAACCAATATACTCATTTCATTGTGAATGAGTATAAAAATGTTAATCTTAAATAACTTTCGAAAATTTATAGATAAAACAAGTAAGAAAGCTCTAGTCGGTGGTACCCGACTAGGAGATCCCCTGAACCCTGCGATGAGCCGATATTCCAAACATTTTATACATATTTACTATATACATATATACAAGCAATACATGTACACACACATACACACACACATACGCACGCACGCATAAATGAGCGCTCTGCTGACTGCGCAGTTACGCAGCGACTGCGCTCGGGCTGCAGAAGAGCTATATTATCGGAACTTAATTGTTGAATAAGTTCCTTTGTAGATGGACTTTTTAAATCAAACTTTCAGAGCGTGATCATGTGAATTATATGTGTGTATTTGCCGAAGCACAAGGCTCTAGCACTTGAAATACGTTTTTTGCTAATTTGGGGCTATAAAGATGTGGGAGATATAATTTAATTACTGTATTTCGATTTCGTTTTTAATCGATAATATTAAAATGATCAAAGTTATCGAATTTTTTAAACAAACTCGATCTGCGCGTGCTATACACGGACCAACATAAAAAATTTCAAGACTCTAGCTCTTACAGATTCTGAGATCGACGCGTTCAAACATACGGACAGACGGACGGACGGACAGACGGACAGGGCTAAATCGACTCGGCTTGTCACCCTGATCAAGAATATATATACTTTATGGGGTCTGCCACGCCTCCTTCTGCCTGTTACATACATTTCAACAAAACCATTATACCCTGATTTCCCATTTTCAATGGGTTCAGGGTATAATGAATTATGCAGTAAGGCATTTTTGTAAAACTACACGAGATCGTGTTATGGTCAGGTTGGCCGTGTCGGAGCGTCAGAGGTTCGAGAGGGCTGGCGCTGTGTCGGGGCGTAACAACAGTGTGCGTTGCTGCGTCTTCGAGTACTGCGCAATATGATGGCATTGGGAAGTCCCGTTTTAGCGGGTCGACAGCGTGTTGATACGTAATAAGAACACGTGTGCGTTGGTGCGTCTTTAGATATTTGACGCACCACAGTTTTTCCCGATTTGCCACGCCCCCAGTGTGCGTAGACATATAATTTTTTGCCAGTTCTTAGAAGTGGTCAAGGGTAACTTAAGTGTGAAATTTGGATGCTTACACACAAAAAAATACAGGGTATATTTTAGCCGGACATGCCAGTAACTCAACCATACAATTTTAAAGCTTCTAGCTCTTGAACTGTAGAAGCTATAAGCTTTTGCGGTTTGCCACGCCAACTGTGGGCGTAGATATATCCGCCATATCTTTTTCAACTTGGGTTGTCAACCCGAGTATATATAGCAAATTTTAAGTCTGTAGCATCAATAGTGCTCAAAATATTACAGAATTTGAAAAATCACTATATAGTCAGATCCGATTTTCCACGCCCCTAGTTAGCGTGGACATATAAATTTATGATTGATCTTCATAAGATCGTAGCAGTAACCTACGTGCTAAATTTGGACGTTCTAGCTTTAAAACTGTTTTACCCGATTTTCCACGACCTCAATGGGCGTAGATATATTCGCCATAGCTTTTTCATCTTGAGTTGTCAACACGAGTCTACATTTCAAATTGCAACTGTCTAGCACTTCTAGAAGTAGTGTTTCTGAGACATCGGAAAATGCATTTTCCGATTTGCCACGCCCCTAGCGGGCGTATAGGGAAAATCTTGACACTTTATAATTCGAGGGTATACACGAGTATATATTCCAAATTTCAACTCTCTAGCATCAAAACTGAACAAATGGTTTGCGTTCATACGGACAGACGGACGGACGGACAGACGGACAGACGGACAGACGGACGGACGGACAGACGGACAGACAGCGTGACGGACATTGCACAAAACCAATATACTCATTTAACTTTGTGAATGAGTATAAAAATTTAAACTTAAATGTAACGGCTCGAGTGCGCGCCGACGATCGGCGATGCAACTCTGCGCAGCGTGGTGAAAGCTCCACCGTGAGGAGCGAGCGCGGTGGTGAGTTGAGTGAGTGAGTGAGTCGCCGAGGCGATCGGGCGGCTCGAGCGTGGTAGAATTAAGGGCAGAGGGTTAATGGGTTTTCGGAAACGCGACTAGATGGGTCGCCGGAGAGTCAGGAGCGCACGTCGGCGCTCAAACGAAGAGTAGGCGGGAAGAACATGGAAAAGGCGCGAAGCACGTGGGCTTCGAGAGAAACGGTGCGGCAGGGCCCGGACCGCGACAGGGAAGTTTAATTAAGAAAATAAATAGCTCAGCAAACCAAAATCAACACCTTTCCTCTCTCTTAAGTCCCCGTCCCCACACTCAAGAAATAATATTGTAAGTGCTGGTCCTGGGTAGACTGGGTAGACTGCACCCCGGCCAGATTTGTAACTTTACAAGTGGCGCTCGAGCACGGACCTTGGGACTAATAAGAGGCGTGGCATATCCGCGGAGTAAAATCCCGCACATATGCCCAAATAAAGGGGCTGGTCGGCAAATTCCGCAAAATCTATGTCATCTCGGCGATAACCAAGCATACTCTTCAAGCGCGATGAAGGTCACGGCAAACGGAAATTCAAGGGCACAGCGACGCCGAGAACAAGCAAGTGCGCTCAATGGGCCTTGACCCAAAGATTCCGAAAAAAAAAATAGAAAGAGTGGAAAAGTGAGAGACAAGAATAGAAGAGAAACTGCAACGATGAAAGAACAAGGGCACAGTGGTAGAGTTTTTTTTTGAGTGAGTTTATTTATTAAAGAAAAAAAATAATAAATAAAGATAAGATAAAATAACATTTACAAATTTTGCGAGCAACGCACACACACACACACACATGCATACGCACGCACGCATAAGCACGCGCTCTGCTGACTGCGCAGTCAGCTCGGCGACTGCGCTCGGGCTGCAATATGCCTATTGTATGGGAAATTAAACGTTTAATAACTTTTTTTGTGGATGAACATTCTTAATCAAACTTGCACAGCGTAATCATGTCATTTATATGTTTGTATTTACCAAAGCACAAGTCTCTAGTATTTGAAATACGAATTTTACAAATTTGGGGCAAAGAGGGCGTGGCATCGAAAATCCAAAAATTACAAAATGTCCGCATTCATTACACGGATTACACGGATTACACAGTAAATTTGGAGTCTCTAGCTCTTACGGTATGCTTAACCGAAGAAAAGTTATCGATTTTTATCGATAATAAGGAAACTGGATGAGTTATCGAAAATCTAAAAAAAAACTCGTACTGCGTAGGATACACACGAGTATACGCTGAAAATTTCAGATCTCTAGCTTTTGTGGTTTACGAGATCGCTGCGTTCACACGGACGGACGGACGGACGGACGGACGGACGGACAGACGGACAGGACTATTTCAACTCAGCTCATCGAGCTGATCTAGAATATATATATGTCGGAGCGTCAGAGGTTCGAGAGGGCTGGCGCTGTGTAGGATCTGGCTCGCTACCTAATATGACAAATGATCCTTGGCAAGTGCCATACGTGTTAGCAGGAGCGCGTTAGAAATTTGCTTCGTATCAATTTATCGTGCGTTTCCGTCGTTGTGTGAACATAAAGTGTAGCAATAATATTGAAAAGATCTTGTTGGCGCAGACGCATCCGCGTGGCGTGCTACAGTAAATATAATATATAATAAGAGCAGCGTTGGAAGGCAGTGCGTCGCAGAGGATCTCACAAATATGTTATCCTGACTTAAATTGGACCGAGTTTAAGGAAATTTTTTTACAGCGCTTCACCAGTGTAGAAACACCAGCAGCTATGTTTTTGACAATGTTTGACTCTGGAGCGGAATGTTCGTTGATTAAACAAAAGATAAGTACTCAGTTAGCCGGTAAAAGAATGACAGCATTTGTAGTACATTGCAAATACTAATTAATAATTATCATTATATTGAGATGCTGTTCCCCGTTTTGGGCGATCAGTATTTGGAGAGCGACATTGTGATTGGTCGAGAAATACTGTGGCAGGGTTTTCATGTCATTGTGTCACCGGGAAAATTTGAAATTGTTAGGCCAAAATCTGTAAACTGTTGTTCAAATGATGATATATTTTTTATCTTGTTGGCGAAGATAGGGATAAATTAAACGATTTATTTGAAA
This sequence comes from Drosophila nigricruria, assembly GCA_037075265.1. Classification (NCBI taxonomy): domain Eukaryota; kingdom Metazoa; phylum Arthropoda; class Insecta; order Diptera; family Drosophilidae; genus Drosophila; species Drosophila nigricruria. The sequence goes on along the minus strand of JBAMCI010000158.1, from coordinate 1,614,571 downwards.
ATTATTCAAAATCTTTTATAAAGGGAATTCCTTCTTCTAGAGTCAGTACAGGTGAGATGAAAATTAAATTAGTAGACCTCAGAAAAATTGTTCAAAGAAGACCATACAGACTTAGTTCAAATGAATGAGAGTTGGTACGCGAGAAGATTAAAGAACTAGTAGAATGCAATGTCATAAGGCCAAGTTGCTCACCTTATGCAAGTCCTATGATGTTAGTGAACAAAAAGGACGGGTCTCATTGCTTGTGTGTCGATTACCGTGAATTAAATACGAATACAGTCTCAGATAAATATCCGTTGCCTCTAATAGCAGATCAGATAGCCAGACTTCAGGGAGCGAAATATTTCACATGTCTAGATATGGCAAGCGGATACTACCAAATCCCTTTGCATGAAGAGTCAATAGAGTGTACGGCTTTTGTCACTCCAGACGGCCAATACGAATTTTTGTCAATGCCGTTTAGTCTTAAAAATGCACCTTCAGTTTTTGAGCTTACAGTGATGCATACGTTTGGGGAACTTGCAAATACATTTGTAGTTGTCTATATAGATGACGTATTGGTGGTGGCTACAACAAAAGCTGAAGCTTTAGAAAGATTACAGATTACCCTTGATATTCTCACGAAAGCTAGATTTATGTTCAATATTAAAAAGTGTTCGTTTCTCAAGTCGACAGTTCAACATTTGGGATACGAAGTGAGCGCAGGCCGAATTCGTCCAAATTCACTTAAAGTTTCAGCGTTAACTGCTCTACCGCCTCCTCAGTCAGTCCCTGCTTTAAGACAATTTATTGGATTAGCGTCTTACTTTCGGCAATTTATGCAAGGATTTTCCTGTTTCATTAAGCCTTTGTATATTTTGACATCGGAAAAGAACGAGTTTGTTTGGAAGCCAGAACATGAACAAATAAGACAAAAAGTTATTTCTGTACTTACACAGAAGCCAGTTTTAGTTATTTTTGACCCTAAATATCCAATCGAATTGCATACTGATGCAAGTGCTCGTGGATATGGAGCCATCTTGCTACACAAAATCGATAACAAGCCGCATGTCGTTGAATTTTTCAGTAAGGTTACTTCACCTGCAGAATCACGATACCATTCTTATGAGTTGGAGACCCTTGCGGTTGTCATGGCTATAACGCATTTTCGTCATTATGTGATGGGTAGAGATTTTGTGGTTTTTACCGATTGCAACTCACTTAAAAGAATCAAGAACTAAACGTGACCTATCTCCCAGAGCACAAAGATGGTGGGCTTATTTACAGTCGTTCTCATTTGATTTGCAGTATAGAGAGGGTAAACGAATGGCTCATGCTGATTTCTTTTCCAGAAATCTCTCATCCGCTGAGGTGATTGATACTTCTAAAGTTCCTGAAAAACGAGTTAGTTTGGCAGAGATATCTAGTGATTGGCTTATGGCTGAACAGCGGAAGGATTCAGATATTATCAATATTGTGAACAAATTGAAGGACAATTCTCTTGCCGAGGGCATTGCAAAAACTTATGAGTTGAGAGCAGGATTACTTGATCGAAAAATTCAGAGAACTCGATCTTTGCCAATTATTCCAAGGGCATTCAGATGGTCTGTAATAAATCAGATTCACGAGACAATCATGCCTAACCTAAGTTGAGAGAAGACTTTAAATAAGGCCTATGATTATTATTAGTTCGATAGCATGTCTAAGTATATACGAAAGTTTGTTGAAAACTGTATTACTTGTAAGATGTCAAAGTCATCCTCGGGTAAAATTCAAGCTAGACTTCATCCAATACCAAAGGTCAGCACACCTTGGCACACGATACACATAGACGTAACAGGAAAGTTGAGTGGCAAGTCTGATCAGAAGGAATATGTTATTGTCCAAGTGGACGCTTTTACCAAATTTGTTTATTTAACACACACACTTAAGATTGATGCTGACAATTGCATAGGTGCTGTGACATCGGCTGTATCTTTGTTTGGAGAACCAAACCGCATAATAGCAGACCAGGGTAGGTGTTTTGCTAGCTCTAAATTTAGTGAGTTTTGTTCTCAACAGAAAATAAGTTTGCATTTGATTGCGACAGGCGCAAGTAGAGCTAACGGACAGGTGAAACACATTATGAGCACTTTGAAAAAACTTACTGACGGCAGTTGAGGCTAGCAGCCGATCTTGGCAAGACGCATTGGGTGAGGTACAGTTGGCCTTAAATTGTACAGTAATTTGGCAGAATCAAGAGCTCGAGCAGTGCAAAATATATCAGCGGCAGCAGTATATAGCAAGAAACGGTTTGATAAAACCAAGGCTAAGGTTCTTGGATACGAAGTACGAGATTTTTTGTTGTTAAAGAATGGGGCAAGGCATCAAACGAAGTTGAGTCCAAAGTTTAGGGGACCGTTACAAATAGCTGAATTGTTGGACGGAGATAGATATGTCCTAAGGTCATTGACAAATAATAGAAATTACAAGTATGCTCATGACGATATAAGAAAATTGCCAGAAGGGTATATACCAGTTGAGTTAGAAAGTAATAATAAGGATTTGAATAATGTTGGTAATGAAACTGTTGAAAGAGACAGTATTGGAGTGATTGAGAGTGAAATAGTTGAAAGAGACAGTATTGAAACGATTGCGAGTGAAACTGCTGAAAGAGACAGTATGGATGCCTGAAGGGGCTGATAAGAAAAGTTTTGATCATGGCGTGTGACGCATAAGATGATGTAATGTAAAACCAGTTGAGTCTATGATGATAAAAAGGATAGTGAAGAAAGTTGAATTAAGCTAAAGATTAATTTTATAGCAGTTTAAGAACGAAACTAAAAGTTGAAGATAAAATTTTGTATGAAACCCTGAAGCAAAAATAGTTGTAATCAAAAAGAAAAATGTTAATTTTAAATAACTTTCGAAAATTTATAGATAAAATGAATTATGCAGTAAGGCATTTTTGTAAAACTACACGAGGTCGTGTTATGGTCAGGTTGGCCGTGTCGGAGCGTCAGAGGTTCGAGAGGGCTGGCGCTGTGTCGGGGCGTAACAACAGTGTGCGTTGCTGCGTCTTCGAGTACTGCGCAATATGATGGCATTGGGAAGTCCCGTTTTGGCGGGTCGACAGCGTGTTGATGCGTAATAAGAACACGTGTGCGTTGGTGCGTCTTTAGATATTTGACAGTTACCGTTTTAGCGGGGCGACAGCGTTGTGTCGCTGTCGCCGAGTGTGGTTCGGGGGTAGGCTTGAGAAATAAGAGACACAAGAGTCAGTTGTGTTTGAGTTCTCAGAGCGACCGAAACTCGCTGCGCTAAGTAATGGAAACGAATCTTACTGCTACAACATATACTTTATGGGGTCTGCGATGTTTCCTTCTGCCTGTTACATACATTTTCACAAAAACATTATACCCTGATTTCCCATTTTCAATGGGTTCAGGGTATAAAAAAAAACAAGTAAGAACGTTGCAGTCGGGCGCTAACGACTGCGGAATACTCATTCACACCCGCACAGCTCACGCCCATTGCCACGCCTCCAGTTGGTTTGTACATATATAAATTTTGTGGAAATCAATAGAGGAGAAGAGCAGTAATATCGTTAAAAAATTTTGATTTTCTCACAGAATCGGAAAAACATACAGTTTTCCCGATTTGCCACGCCCCCGGTGGTCGTAGACATATAATTTTTGGCTAGTTCTTAGAAGTAGTAAAGGGTAACGTAAGTGTGAAATTTGGATGCTTACACTCAAAATGCAAGAATTACAGGGTATTATTTAGCCGGGCTTGCCCCAAAAGGGGGGTAATAATTATATAGATATATGAGATGATAGATGAGCTCACCAGAAATTTAACTATCCAATTTTGAAGCTTCTAGCTCTTAAACTGTAGGAGCTATAAGCTTTTGCGGTTTGCCACGCCCCCTATGGGCGTTGATATATCTGCCATATCTTTTTGAGTTTCGGTTGTCAACCCGAGTATATATATCAAATTTCAAGTCTCTAGCATCAATAGTCCTCAAAATATTGAAAAATCACTATATAGTCAGATGCGTAGAGCCCAACTGCCCATCCCGGCACCGTCGTGGAGATGGAGCGTTCCGACGGTCAGCGATTATAGCGTCGAGGGCGAGGTTAAAGAGACTGGGAGGATCACACAGGAGTGTTGCTATCGAGTGGACGCGGGAAACGGACGGAGGCGTCCTCCGCAGGAGCGGAGCGGCGCCAAATGACCAGATGTGAGAGAGAGAGATTGTGGGTCGACGTATGGATGCCACAATTGACACCGGAGACACGTGTAGCTTCATGAGCGAAGATTGCGTGCGCAGGAGGGCGATTCAGGGAGAGCTCCAGGACATGGAGTCACGGATTAGGTTGGCTGACGGATCGTCGCTGGAAGTGAAGAGGGTGATGAGATGATGAGAGTGGACGTGAGTCTCGCCGGGAAGGCAGTGCGGATGACAGTGCTCATCATGCCGACTATAATGGACCACGTCATCTTAGGGATGGCCGCACAAGGCTGTTGATGAGGACGAAGGAGAACCGGCCGGAAAGGAGTTGACACCCCCTGCGAGAAGAAAAGAGAGGACTGAACTCTGGAGTGGAGAGTGGAGTGGAGGAGAGCCTGCGACGAAGCAAGTGAAGGCGTCGGTAGAGGAGAAGTCGTCATCCGAGATGCGGGTCGAGTCGATAGAGGGCGCACCGTCTGGAGAACGGGAGGCGCCTGCTTGACGACGAACTCGATCGAGGAAGGATCTCAAGGAGGAGTCGTCATCCGAGATGCGGGTCGAGTCGATAGAGGGCGCACCGTCTGGAGAACGGGAGGCGCCTGCTTGACGACGAACTCGATCGAGGAAGGATCTCAAGGAGGAGTCGTCATCCGAGATGCGGGTCGAGTCGATAGAGGGCGCACCGTCTGGAGAACGGAAGGCGCCTGCTCGACGACGAGCTCGATTGAGGAAGAATCTGGAGGAGGAGATGCGGCGTGAGGACACAGGAGTGGAGAAATTGGAGTCGATGGACGATGAGGAAAGGTTTCGGGTACCAGGGAGCGTCCGCCGGAAGTAAAAACGATTGAGTTGGAAGAGGAAGAAGGTGCTGGGTCTCCCGCAGAGGATATAGAATGGCCAGAGGGCCCGGAAGACGAACTCAGGGTGTTCTTGGAAACGGAGCTGGCGCTCTTTGAGGTAGAAAAGGAAGATGGAGCTGGGTCTCCCGCAGAGGACGCGGAATGGCTAGAGGACCTGGAGGACGAACTCGGGGAGTTCGAAGCGTGGCAACAACATGGTGATGGTGTCTCAGGCAGCGTTTGCCAAGTGGGTGAGGCTGGTACCTCTGAGAAGAGAGACGACCGGTCTCCTACCAAGGCGGCGACGAGAGTGGCGTGGGACCCGAAGGCGAAGGCTGGGAAGACGAACGGCGGGAAAAGACCCGATGACGACATAAGCGGGATCGATTGCGATAAACCGAATTTTATTTAAATAAATTTAAATGAATTGTAATAATATAAGTAATAGCCATAGCATAGCAGTCGCCTCAAATCCTTATTTACAATAAGATAGCATATAAGTAATGAGTAAGGTAGTTGTAATAAGAGCGCAAGGAGCGCAAGATGTGTTTAAAAAATTTAAACTTAAATGTAACGGCTCGAGTGCGCGCCGACGATCGGCGATGCAACTCTGCGCAGCGTGGTGAAAGCTCCACCGTGAGGAGCGAGCGCGGTGGTGAGTTGCGTCGCCGAGGCGATCGGGCGACTCGAGCGTGGTAGAATTAAGGTTAATGAGGGTTAATGAGTTTTTGGAAACGCGACTAGATGGGTCGCCGGTGAGTCAGGAGCGCACGTAGAGTAGGCGGGAAGAACATGAAAAAGGCGCAAAGCACCTTTTTAAAATATACACATATCAATGATATTATCACGCTCTGAAAGTTTGATTAGGAAAGTCCATCTACAAAAGAAGTTATTAAACATTTCATTTCCCAAAGTAAAGCCCTTGAGCTCAGCCTACGCTCAGTCGCTGCGCCAACTACGCCATCAGCAGAGCTCGTGCTTATGCGTATGTGTATGTGTGTTTGCGTTTGTGTGTGTGCATGTATTGCTTGTATATATGTATATGTCGCAACATTATTATTTTCTGCCATTGTCTTAGCGCAGCGAGTTTCGATCGCACTCGAATTCAGAACACAATTGACTTTCGTCAGTCTCTTATTCTTTGTGCCTATCATCGAACCACACTCGGCGACAGCGACACAACGCTGTCGCCCCGCTAAAACGGTACTTCCTAGAACCGACAACTTAATCAACCAATCACAGCCCTTACAAATGCTGATGATGGTATTTATTAGTGTCCAAAGACGCACCAACACACACTCAGTATAACTGTCTCACACACGTTCTCATCACTCGTCAACACGCATAACTAGAGGCCGACGCAATATGATGAAATTATCATTATTGTGAAATATCGAAAGCTACAACCACACACATATTTACAATAAGTTAGTATGTAAGATAGCATATAAGTAATGTTTAAGGTAGTATTAATAAGAGCGCAAGGAGCGCAAGATGTATTAGTATTTAAGAATTGAAATTTAAAAATAGCGGCTCGAGCGCGCGCCGAGGATCGACGATGTGACTCTGCACAGCGTGGTGAAAAGCTCCGTGGTGAGAAGCGAGCGCGATAGGTTAAGGAGAGAGAATTAATTAGTCAGCGTCGGCGCTAAAACGAAGAGCAGGCGCGAAAAATACAAAAAAAATGACGAAGCACGTGGGCTTCGCGAGAAACGGTGCGGCAGGGAAATATATATTAATAACGACATAGCATTAACCAACCAAAACCAACGCCTTTCCTCTCCCTTAAGTCCCCGTCCCCGCACTCAAGAAATTTTCTTGTGAATGCTGATCCTGGGTAGACTGGGTCTGCACCTTACAAGTGGCACCCGAGCAGGGACCCTGGGACTAACAAGGGGCGTAAAAACCCGCGCATATGCCCAAATAAAGGTGTTAAAAAATACATATGTAGTCGGCGATACCCTAACCTACTCTTTTGGCGCGAAGTGATCGGCCGTCGCGAACGAAGGAATTAGAAGCAGGGGCGTAGTGGCGTCAAAAGTCAGAATGCGACGAGAGAAAACGGGCGAGCAAAGAGTGATCAGTGCACCGAGAGCTAAAAACTCCGAACTAAATCGGGAGAGCGAACAGTGGGCCGTCAGCCAAAGACAACGAAAGCAAGTAAGATAGCTCTAGTCGGTGGTACCCGACTAGGAGATCCTCTGACCCCTGCGATGAGCCGATATTCCAAACGTTCTACACTTCTCTTAATATGTATACATTACGATCACCACACACACACACACATATACGCACGCACTCATAAGCGAGCGCTCTGCTGACTTCGCAGTTTGCGCAGCGACTGCGCTCGGGCTGCAGTAAGAGCAGTATTATGAGAAGTTAATTGTTGAATGAGTTCCTTTGTAGATGGACTTTCTTAATAAAACTTTCAGAGCGTGTTTATGTCATCCATATGTGTGTATTTGCCGAAGCACAAGTCTCTAGTACTTGAAATACGTTTTTTGCAAATTGGGGGCGAAAGGGGCGTGGCATATAAAATATAACAAAAATCAAAATTTTATAAAATACACATCCATTTAAATACAAAATTAGGAGTCCCTTAATTTAAAGATGTGCGAGACATAATTTGATAACTGTTTTCGATTTCCTTTTTAATCGATAACATTAAAACGATCAAAGTTATCGATTTTTTGAAACAAACTTGATCTGCGCGTGCTATACAGGCACTTAGATAAAAAGCTTCAAGTCTCTAGCTCTTATAGATTCTGAGATCGACGCGTTCATACATACGGACAGACGGACGGACGGACGGACGAACGGACGGACAGACGGACAGGGCTAAATCGACTCAGCTTGTCATCCTGATAAAGAATATATATACTTTATGGGGTCTACCACGTCTCCTTCTGGCTGTTACATACATTTTAACAAAACCATTATACCCTGTTTTCCCATTTTCAATGGGTTCAGGGTAAAAAAACTCGAAGTGAGCGCGCTATATAAGGACCAATGTAACAAAATTTAAATCTCTAGCTCTTATTGGTTCTGAGATCAACGCACGCTCGTCGCGAAAAAATATTCGTTATGCGCCTCACCGCTTTCATACCCTTTCAACTAATAATCATGAAAATGTCAACATTTTGCATGAGCATGGCAAACGCTTCCAACAATTTGGTATACTCTACTTTCGCAAGAGAAGACATTGGACCTCAGCGAGTAAATTTAAACTTTTGTAGGTTGCTGCATACATAGTTGCGTAGAAAGTCTTTGCATATAGATTGACCATTTCGGCTGAGCGCTCGCAGCGCAATGATTTTGCTGTCATATATATTCGATGCTCGAAGCTAACCAAAGCGAACCGAACTTAGTCGTGCAACATGTTGAAAACGCTTGTTCGAGCAGTCCTATCTATGTGTTGTATGGTTAGTGGTAAAGGGTAAACACATTATAGAAGTTATTTTGACACACGTAGGGAGAATTTAAAGAAGCTTATATTTTCTATCATTGCGTTGCTCTTAGGATCCTCTATCGATGGCCTTGAATAATTTTTGCCAACTCTTGTTGTACATTGAAAATACCCTGTAATTTCCACTGATTTGGAGCAATAGCAATAGCACTTCGGGATGTGAAAAATTGTAAAAAAAAAACTATATCTTCCAATGTTTTTTTTCCGAACTAGAGCTCCAATATGAAAGAGATAAACTAATGAAAGGTTCTTACTCTGTACCGTTGATATACTATCCTTTTGATCTTGAGTTTTCAACGCGAGTATATATATTAAGTCTCTATTATCAATCGTTCTCATAATATTTGAAAAATCATTATATCGTCAGTCGTAGTGAGCGTGGACATATAATTTTTTCGTCAATCTTTATAGGATCTCACGTGCCAAATAAAGACGTTTTAGTTATAAAACTGTAGAAGATAGTTTTAACCAATTTTCCAAGCTCCCCAATGGGGGTGGTCAACACGAGTATACATTCCAAATTTGGATTTTCTAGCAAACTAATAGTGTTTCTGAATGAATTCAATACACTTTCGTGAATGAGTACAAACTTGCATGTTTTTAACTATGCAGATCGAACAGAGTGCAAGCTATCTTCTAATGTAAGCGCTACTAATAATGTAAGCTTCGGTCCTGCCCAGATCAAAATTGTAATGTTGAAAAATATACTTTGAGAGTTATTTTAATATTTCGAATTTTAAAATATATAGAAATACAAATAATGAACTATATACTTAAATTTATATTATTTAAGTTAAAATCTGTTATTATATTAGTCCTTTGATCTTCTTGGTCTTCCAACTTTTCCTTTCCGTTGAGCTAGTGTTCCATTAGAACTTGTGGGGTTTTTAAGCAATTTATGCCAATCTTGTTCACAAACCAGGCTAGCTCCCAACATTGTATACCTAAATAATTGGTGAAAAAGCATATAATTAATACATTTGAATAGAATAATTAGAACAAGTTCAATATTTTAGTCGGGGCGCCCGACTAGGAGGAGATGCCCTGATATGCGCTTTTAAATACACGCAGTTATGTGTTTATTAAAGCATAACAAATTTTAAGCTTATTAAAATTTTAGACTAAAACAAATATTATTACGCTTCATTCGAACACGCACCATCACAACTCTAGTCTGGAGCTCCCTTGAATCGTACACACACATATATTCACGCATTCATAAGCATGCGCTCTGCTAACTGCGAAGCTTACGCAGCGACTGCGCTTGGGTTGCGCTTATGGGCTTTGCTATGGTTAATTTAATATTTATTTACTTTTTATACCCTGAACCCATTAAAAATGGGAAATCAGGGTTTAATGGTTTTGTTAAAATGTATGTAACAGACAGAAGGAGGCATGGCAGACCCCATAAATTATATATATTCTTGATCAGCCCGACGAACTGAGTCGATATAGCCATAACTGTCTGTCCGTTCGTCCGTCCCTCCGTATGTTTGAACGCGTCGATCTCAGAACATATAGAGCTAACTTAAAATTTTGTATGTAGGTCCGTACATAACACGCACAAATCAAGTTTCAAAAAATCGATTACTATTCCCATTTAAATGTTATCGATCAAAAACTTTATCGAAATTCAGCTATAAAATTATATATCGTACGTCTTTGGAGCTTGAGTCTCCAAATTTTATATTTAGTTTAATGTAATTTATACAATTTTGATTTTTGTTATATTTTGGTTACCATCCCCCTCTTCACGTAAAATTTGTAAAAGCTGTATTTTAAGTACTAGAGACATGTGTTTTGGGAAATACACTCATATTAGTCTCTAGTATATGAAAAAGGTTTTTTGCAAATTTGGGGCGAAGGGGGCGTGGTATCCAAAATATAATCAAATCAAAATTGTAAAAAAAAAATATAAAACTAAATGCAAAATTTGGAGACTAGCTATAAAGATGTAGGAGATATAATTGAATAACTGGATTTTGATTTCGTTTTTAATCGATAACATTAAAACGATAAGAGTTATCGAATTTTGAAACAAACTCGATCTGCTATACACGGACCTACATAAAAAATTGCAATACTCTAGCTCTTATAGGTTCTGAGATCGACGCGTTCAAACATACGGACAGACGAACGGACGGACGGACAGACGGACTGGGCTAAATCGACTCAGCTCGTCGCCCTGATCAAGAATATATATACTTTATAGGGTCTGTCACGCCTCCTTTTGGCTGTTAAAGGGGACACGGGCGGTGGACAGGACCCGCTCAAGAGCCGAGAAGGCCCCAATGTTGGTTGATCATAGAGTAGTATTGGCGGATCCTGGGACAGGAGTAAGGTAACGTTCGCTTAGCTGTCCTAAAAGAGTGTGTGGCTGTAGCTTGAGAATATCTCAGGTGTGCTTACGAGCGATTCCAGCAGTAGGAGTCATTGTAGTATCGGAGCGAACCGCCGGAGTATACAGTGCGGATCCTAGCGTCGCCTGGAGTGCTCCAGCGAATCCTTGAATACTCAAGAATAACAGAACCACTTGTATAGCCAGAGTGCGCTGAACGCCTACCTGCGATCGTGTGTACAGGTGTGCATTAGGAGGCGAGTCCTTGCGGATAGCAGGTGTACCTTAGTTAGGCGTTGAAAATAAGGAGCTAGCGAGCTCATTTAAGCACAAGTGACTTAGAATTTATCGCAGGTGCTTACATATAATTTTTTTTTAGCACGAGCATACAGTTGGCTGTAAGTAAGTAAGAGTACGGTGACTTTTTTGGATAAAATGTTATTAATATTTAAATGCTACTGTGTAGCAAATATATTATTTTATAAACCTTTATCAAAACTTTTTTTTTGTTTTGTGGAAATGTATCAGGGGTACGGTGACTTCAGTGGCATAATGTATATACCAAATTTCAAGTCTCTAGCATCAATAGCGCTCAACATATAACAGAATTGTTTTGCTCGTGAGCTCCACTATCAATGACCCAAAAATAATTTTAACACTCTCTGGCTCTAAAAATGTAGAAGATACAGTTTTACTCGATTTGACACGCCCGCAAAAGGTGTGGATTGTCAACCCGAGTAGATATACCGAATTTCAAGTCTCTAGCATATAAGTTGACACCCTGTATGCAACGCCTCAACAGAAATTAGTTGCATAAGCAGAAACTTAGCCAAAACAATATAAGTTGCGCAAGAGATAGAATAAGCTGACCAAACAATTTGTTCACCCTCGGATCTAAGATACCGGAATTTCCACGCCCGGAGTGTGCATATCGGGAAACAAATTTCAATTTTTGTGCGCTGCTGATGGTGAGAACATACATATTTGAGGGAAGAGATCGGAGAGCGGTCGCAGAGCACTCACATCTCTGAAATCTCAAATTTTCGTTGCTTAAACCTAAAACTAAGGGGTCCGAGCTACCGACTGTTTGTGGGATCGCATAGGCAATTTTTTTTTCGGGTAAAAAGATTGTTCTACTTGTCCCATCTCTTACTGCGTATGGTATTTTCGAGTATTCATGGAAAATTTCTGATCTCTCTTTTCAGCGACTGACTCACGTAGCTCAAACGACGATCATCGGGGACCGTTCGCCGAAGTACCCTTTGTGGCCGCGAGAAAGAAGTGTTTTGCTTCCACTTGAATGCCAATAACGGTGCTTCGGTCAATAAGACGCTGCCACGCGAGCTGCCGAGATTTGGCGTCGCTCAAAACCAGGCGATGTTCTGGCGGATCCTGAGTCATTCGCGTAGAGGAGGCGAGTTCTTACGTACAGCGGGAGTAACTCAGGCAATTATTAAAATTAATTGTACAAAGTGAATTGTAACTTACACTTTAATATACTAGCTCAAATATTTAATTACAATTTATCGCAGGTGTTTACATACAAATTTGTTGGCACGAAAAAACCGACTGCTGAGTTTGGCCCAGCTTAAACTCGGGATAAACCAAAAGTTCGTTACAACTGACACCCGACGATAATAAAAGAGTTAATAAGGGTAAAAATGGTGCGAGCGTGGGTATTAAACCTCAAGAAAGAGTATGTGCTGCGCGACGGCGTCGAGTGCCCCTGGACGCAATGCGGAGGCAGTTAGGCGAGTGGGTTACTGTTCGCCGCTTAGAGACAAAACGCTGACCGCCGTCGTGGAAGGCGAGCTGGAAGACGAACACGATTGTCTCTGCCATCCACCAGTGACACCGCCGCTCGCCTGCAATAGACCACATCCACCCCGCAGCCAGAAACAATTGCACGAGAGCCGAGCTGCACAGTGCCGGAGTCCGCAATGGTCGCCAAGCAGGTACGATAATGGGGTTACTGGTCCGATGGTACAACGAAGTCGCTGGAGTTTTTAGAGCAAGTGGAGTGGTCGGCCGATACATATGGTCTGGATCTGGATGTGAGCCCAAGGGCGATGCCAGAGCTCAAAGGCATGGACCCAAAGTCGTCTGTAGCAGACAACAGGCATTGGACGTTTATGAGCAGTTTCCAGGCGTTCTTTCTTTCCAGGCACTACCTGGATAATATAAAAGAAGAAGCGCGACGAAGACCAATTTTACATGGTGGAGATGCAAAGCCTGATGCGGCTACTAAAGTATGCGACGGACCGCGAATTAAAGATAATTTATAACGATAGATTGCCCGATCTGCGCGCATATGCATATGCGCATCAGTTCCGTAGCCTGACTGATGGACTGGTGGACGAGTTTGAGGATCTGGAGAAGGATCGAGAAAAGTTGCGGCAGCAACAGCGGGCCCAAAAGCTGCGAGTGATGGATGAGAACGTATACCACCGGAGCATGGCCGCTAAGGAGACGAGGCCTTCACCCGCGCCAAGGACATGCACAGCAGGGCCAAGGACACATGCCCAGAACCCAGCTAGGGCATGACGGATATGTGACCACTACAAGTGCCCCAACGAGCGCTTAGAGTTTTGCTGGCAATGTGGGCGCATCGGCGCCCGAGCTCGACAAACGGCCAGAGGCACCCGCCATCCAAGAGCTGGCGAGAGCAGCGGCACGGAGCCCCCAGAAGTTAGTGGACAGTCTTCTGGACGAAGGCACCCAGCTGACGGCGATTGTGGCCATTGGAGCTGATCAGCACAAAGCCACGATCGATACTGAAGTCACCAGACTCCGAGGAGTTGGCGTGACGGGCGCCATACGGAGACGTGTAAGACGGCAGATGCAATCAAGTGGACTCGCAATTGGAGACAAGGATCACGCTGGGGAGTCAGCAGATACTCATTCCCTTGCTGGTGCTGCCAGGCATGATCGACAATCTGGTGCTGGCCTGGGATTTCTTGGCCAACATGCCAACATTGCCCTGGAGTGCGGTGGCTTGAAGCTGAGGATTGAACCGCAGCCAAGCGGACAGCTGGAGGAGAGGTTGTCAGTCGCTGTCAGCAGGACGGAGGTGAGTCCACAGACGCCGATGGAGTCGAGCTCGGAGCTTTAACAGCCGCTCCATGAGGATGTGGAGTTGGATGCGCTCCTGAGGAAGAACTGGTGAAGCTCCAGGATGTTAAGGGCACCACGATGATCACGAAGCATCGGATCACGATTTATGACAAGCGGCCCATAATACAGCGTTATTTCCCCAAGAACCCGAAGAGGCAGGCGGAGATTACCCACCAGGTGGACAAGTTACTGTACCACAAGGTGAACGGAACATGGCATCTGCACGGACCCGGAGAAGGTGGCCGCAATCGCTGAGCAACATCCAATGTATCGTGGTGCCACTGTTTTGTCCCAGATATTACGACCACAGTGCATCCGCTCGGTCTCTGAATAGTGTGGAGCGGAAATATTTTGAAGCGAAGAAAGAGTGTCTAGCCATTATCCGGAAGCTGAGGCCATACCTAGAAGGCTACCATTTTGTTGTAGTAACTGATCACATGGCACTGAAGTGACTTAACTCTATTGAGAACCCTTCAGGGAGCATTGCCAGCAACTCTGGAGTTGGAGCAATGTGACTTCGAGATCAGGTACATTAAGGGCAAGCAGAACGTTGTGACCGACGCGCTATCACGGCAGCCGCACGGTGAAGAAGCATGACGCTTGGTGAAGAGCGAAAATAAATCAGCTGGGACAGGATGTCCACAGAAGTTCTCGGACTACAGAGAACAGGCCAGAAATGTGTACCGACACGAGGAAATCGGAAATTAGCATGGAAATTGGAAAGTGCCGACGGAGTGACGCAAACAAGTTCTAGAGGAGAATCACCATGTAGCCACCGCTGGCCACCTTGGAAGCCGGAAAACAATTGCTCGGGTGGTTATATGCAGCGGCGCTACAAGCCCAGCCAACTCCAAGCAGCAAGGCAAATGCTGAGCAGAACATGGCAACACGATGTTGTTCGTCTTCATCGACCGCTTCTTAAAGTGGATGGGGATGGTGCCATTTAGGAGCGCAAACACTGCGGCGCTACAAAAGACGTTCCGGGAGTGGATATTAGCATGATTTTTATTTCGAAGTTCAATTTCGGGACTCCTCGTAAAATTGCTTCATTCAAAATCAATGTGCCCGCTGAATTTTTAACAACTATATGTGTCTCCAAATTTTGGCCACCTAATGTAGTTGTGCATGAATTCAAACACAAGAATCGAAATAGGTTGTCTCCTATATCGTTAAATCCTACTTCGGTTCAATCTTCTTCTAATATTGTACCAAAAAACTATATTTTTCACAATCTTCTCCCCAACTGTCTTTGATATATCAAAACGTTAGCGGCCTAAATTCTGAACTGAGAAGACTATTTTTGAGTAGTTTTAGTATAAATTCTGAGATTATTGCTCTCACAGAAACGTGGCTAAGTCCGAATTCTTATAATAGTCAGATTCTCTCAAATGATTTCACCATTTATAGACACGATTGACTGCTACGTAGAGGTGGTGGTGTCTTAATTGGTGTTAAATCCAATATCCTCTCTGAATATTTTATTTTTGATGTGGGGATTATTGGGGTTAAAATAACTCTTCCATCCTGCTCCCTATTTATTACTTGTTCATATATCCCTCCCTCTTCCGATGTTCAAGTTTATGCTCAACATATAACTTGCATTAAAGAACTTTAATATACCTAAAACATCTTTGTCCTCTAGTCCCAACTCTAATTATACCCTGAACCCATTGAAAATGGGAAATCAGGGTATAATGTTTTTGTGAAATGTATGTAACAGGCAGAAGGAGACATCGCAGACCCCATAAAGTATATATATTCTTGATCAGCTCGATGAGCTGAGTTGAAATAGCCCTGTCCGTCTGACCGTCCGTCCGTCCGTCCGTCCGTATGAACGCAGCGATCTCGTAAACCACAAAAGCAAGATATCTCAAATTTTCAGAGAATACTCGTCTATAGCCTACGCAGTACGAGTTTTGTTTTAGATTTTCGATAACTCATCCCGTTTCCTTATTATCGATAAAAATCGATAACTTTTCTTTGGTTAAGCATACCGTAAGAGCTAGAGACTCCAAATTCACTGTGTAGATCCGTGTAATGAATGCGGACATTATGTAATTTTTGGATTTTGGATGCCACGCCCCCTTCGCCCCCAATTTGAAAAATTCGTATTTCAAATACTAGAAACTTGTGCTTTGGCAAAAACATACATATGAATGACATAATTACGCTGTGAAAGTTTGATCAAGAAAGTCCATCCACAAAAAAAGTTATTAAACATTTAATTTCCCACACAATAGGCACATTACAGCCCGAGCGCAGTCGCTGCGTCAGCTGCGTAGTCAGCAGAGCGCGTGCTTATGCGTGCGTGCGTATGCATGTGTGTGTGTGTGTGTGCGTTGCTCGCAATATTTGTATGTGTGAAATAAGCATAGAATGTTGGGAAGATTGGATCTTCGCAGGGTTCAGGGTATCTCGTAGTCGAGCCGTCTCGACTAGAGCACTCTTACTTGTTTTCTTATTCCTACATTAAATCATTATCTTTTCAATGAATTATTCACGCTTTCTATGTTTCTGATTAACTCTATTTCAAATCATCTGAATCGGTCACTTGATCTAGTTTTTATGAATGATGACTCTAGCATTGTCTCTAGATCATCACCTCTTTGTATACCTGAGGATATACATCATCCCACTTTGGAGGTACTATCATCCATAAGTATTCCACCAGTTTTCATACCTACACTTTTAAAATAAGTAAGAGTGCTCTAGTCGCGACTGCTCGACTACGAGATACCCTGAACCCTGCGAAGAGCCAATCTTCAACATGCTATGCTTATTTTACATTGTAAGGCGGCTGCCAGAGTAGCCAGTAGTTAATTAGTAATCATAAGAAATAGTTTGAAGTTATAAGTAAGACGCAAGGAGCGCAAATAGTTTTAAGTTATATGTAAGACGCAAGGAGCGAATTTAAATGTAACGGCTAGAGTGCGCGCCGATGATCGGCGATGCAACTCTGCGCAGCGTGATGAAACCTCCACCGTGAGGAGCGAGCGCTGAGCGGTGAGTTGCGTCGCCGAGGCGATCGGGCGGCTCGAGCGTGGTAGAATTAAGAGCTTAAAATTAATTAGTTTTTGGCACGCAACCAATAAGGTCGCAAAAGGAAAAGGAAAAATATAAGCGAGCGCGGGGCGCCGCTTAGAAGAAAAGGAAAAAATGTTCGGAAACGTGACCGATACGGCAGGGCTCGATCTGCGGCCAAGGTATATTTAGAGAAATATTGGTTAGATAATAATAAATAAAAAAGGAATTAGATAATTTAGCAAATCTGATTTTTTTTTATTTTAACAAAGCAGTTCTAACTAACAACGCAAATTTAACAAATTGCGCGCCGGCCGACGTGTTGAATCCCGTTGCCGGCCGCTACTAATCCAAAGTAGACTTAAGCAGCGAGGCAAAGTCCCGTTCGCCGCGTGGATAACCCCGGCACGGAAAAACGGCGTGGCCTAGAGAGAACGTCAGCGGCTACGTCGCACTTGTTCCTCGGCCGGCTGTTCTGCTGCATCAAGAATAAAAGCTAACAAAGTAGAGACGAGGCGAAGTCCCGTTTGTCGTGTGGATAACCCCGACCCTAACACAAGCAAGTAACCTTGAGAGCGCCGGCTGACGCCTGGCTACGTTTCTCGGTTGACTAGATTTCTTGCGAGGAGTAGTTTGTACTAACCAAAGCGACAACCTTTCCTCTCCCTTAAGTGTCCATCCCCGCACTCAAGAAATATTCTTGTAAGTGCTGATCCTGGGTAGACTGGGTCTGCACCCCGTCCAGATTTGTAACCTTACAACATATACAAATATTGCCAGCAACACACACACAAACACACATGCGCTTGGGCTGCAATATGCCTATATTATGGGAAATTAAATGTTTAATAACTTTCTTTCACAGCGTGATTATGTCATTCATATGTATGTATTTTCCAAAGCACAACTCTCTAGTATTTGAAATACGTTTGCAAATTCGAGGCGAAGGGGGCGTGGCATCCAATACAACAAAATTACGAAATCTCCATATTCTCTACACGGATCTACACAGTAAATTTGTTATAGATTTTCATCGATAATAAGGAAACCGGATGAGTTATCGAAAATCTAAAAACAAACTCGAACTGCGTAGGCCACACACGAGTATATATAATTTCAGAGCTGTAGCTTTAGTGGTTTACGAGATCGCTGCGTTCACACGGACGGACGGACGGGCGGACAGACGGACAGAGCTATTTCAACTCAGCTCATCGAGCTGATCAAGAATATATATACTTTATGGGGTCTGCCATGTCTCCTTCTGTCTGTTACATACAAAATATTATACCCTGATTTCCCATTTTCAATGGGTTCAGAGTATAACAACGTCGTTGTTATAATAAATGCAATTTTGTTTTTCTTAATCAACTTATTAATGTAACAGATTGGTCTCCTTTATATAACTCAGTTGACATTAATTATAGTTTAAAATGTTATAGATAAAAGTCAATCAATCAACGAGTATGTCCTATGTGACTTCATATGCCGGTTTCTAATAAAGCCCCTTGGTTTACTCAGACTCTTTCTAATTTCAACAAGTAAGAACGTTGCAGTCGGGAGCTACCGACTGCGGAATACTCATTCACACCCTCAAAGCCCCCGAATAGGTTTGTACATATATAATTTTTTGGAAGTGAATTGAGGAGATCAGTAATATCGTCACAAAATTTTGTTTTTCTCACTGAGAATCGGAAAATCATACAGTTTTTAGCGATTTGGCACACCCCAGTGGGCGTAGACATATAATTTTTGGCCAGTTCTTCTTCACTACTTCAGTGAAGGATAACGTAAGTGTGAAATTTGGATGCTTACACTCAAAAAATGCAGGGTATTTTTAAGCCGGGCTTGCCCCAAAATGGGCGTAATAATTATTTTTTGGTCATCGATAGAGGAGCTCACCAGTAGCTCAACCATTCAATTTTGAAGCTTCTAGCTCTAAAACTGTAGGAGCTATACGCTTTTTGCGCTCCCTATGGGCGTAGATATATGCGCCATATCTTTTTTAACTTGGGTTGTCAATCCGAGTATATATACCAAGTTTTAAGTCTCTAGCATTCATAGTGCTCAATATATTACAGAATTTGAAAAATCACTATATAGTCAGATCCGATTTGCCACGCCCCTAGTAGGCGTGGATATATAGCTTTTTAGTCGATCTTCATAGGATCGTAGCAGTAACCTACGTGACAAATTTGGGCGTCTTAGCTTTAAAACTGTAGAAGATACAGTTTTACCTGATTTGACACGCCCTAAATGGGCGTAGATACATCCGCCATAGCTTTTTCATCTTGGGTTGTCAACTCTAGTATAATTTCCAAATTACAACTCTCTAGCTTCAAAACTGTGCAAAAGGTTTGCGTTCAAACGGACAGAGGGACGGACAGCGTGACGGATGCTGCACAAAACCAATATACTCATTCACTATGTGAATGAGTTAAAAAAATATTAGTTAAAAAAAAATTTATAGTCTGGTTCGATTGCAGACTGGTGTAAATATTTAATAGCCAAGTCGAATTTTGATATTTTAAATTCTCAGTGTTATGAGAATTACCTTTTTCGTTGCAAAAGGCAATTCGTTCGTGATCCTAAGCAATTTTACTCGTTCGAAAAGATGAAGCGTAAATCTTTAGCTCCTCATTTTTGCTTCGATTTGGCAAAACTTGTAATGATCATGATTCCTCTGAACTTCTTGCAGATTTATTCCAATCGACATACTCCTCAGTAGATCCCTATACCATATCATACCCTTGCTTAATTTCTTCAACTAATATTATTAATACTTTTAGTTTTTCCACTGCTTCTCTGGTTTCAGCCATTCGGTCATTGAAATCATCTTTCTCTCCTGGAGCTGATAATATTCCCAGTTGTGTAATTAAAGAATGTAGTGGTTCCCTTCAGACATTGCTAAAACTATTTAATTTGTCTGTTTGTCTGTCTGTTTGGAAATAATCTTTCATCATCCCTCTATATAAACAAGTAAGAGTGCTCTAGTCGAGACGGCTCGACTACGAGATACCCTGAACCCTGCGAAGATCCAATCTTCCCAACATGATATGCTTATTTTACATATACAAATATTGCGAGCAACGCACACAGACACACACACACATGCATACGCACGCACGCATTAGCACGCGCTCTGCTGACTACGCAGCTGACGCAGCGACTGCGCTCGGGCTGTAATGTGCCTATTGTGTGGGAAATTAAATGTTTAATAACTTTTTTTGTGGATGGACTTTCTTGATCAAACTTTCACAGCGTAATTATGTCATTCATATGTATGTTTTTGCCAAAGCACAAGTTTCTAGTATTTGAAATACGAATTTTTCAAATTGGGGGCTAAGGGGGCGTGGCATCTAAAATCCAAAAATTACATAATGTCCGCATTCATTACACGGATCTCCACAGTAAATTTGGAGTCTCTAGCTCTTACGGTATGCTTAACCGAAGAAAAGTTATCGATTTTTATCGATAATAAGGAAACGGGATGAGTTATCGAAAATCTAAAAAAAACTCGTACTGCGTAGGCTATAGACGAGTATTCAATTTTCATATATCTAGCTTTTGTGGTTTACGAGATCGCTGCGTTCATACGGACGGACGGACGGACGGACAGACGGACAGGGCTATTTCGACTCAGCTCATCGAGCTGATCAATAATATATATACTTTATGGGGTCTGCGATGTCTCCTTCTGCCTGTAACATACATTTTCACAAAAACATTATACCCTGATTTCCCATTTTTAATGGGTTCAGGGTATAAAAAGGTAGGTCTGACATTTCTAATTATAGAGATATTGCAAAACTATCTCCTATTCCGAAATTATTTGAAAGAAGTTAGAAAGCTCTAGTCGGCGGTACCCGACTAGGAGATCCCCTGAACCCTGCGAAGAGCCGATACTCCAAACATTCTGTGCTTATTTAACATATAGATGTATACGAGCAATACATGCACACACACATACACACATAGTCGTATGCATAAGCACGCGCTCTGCTGACTGCACAGTTAGCGCAGCGACTGAGCGTGGGCTGCGCTCAAGGGCTTTACAATGGGTAATTAAATGTTTAATAACTTCTTTGTAGATGGACTTTCTTAATCAAACTTTCAGAGCGTGATTATGTCATTTATATGTGTATATTTATTTTGTATATATATCAAAGCACAAGTCTCTAGTATTTGGAATACGGTTTTTACACATTTGGGGGGAAGGGAAGGAAATGTGACAAAAATCAAAATTGTACAAACTCCACATTATACCAAATACAAAATTTGGAGACTCTATCTCTAAATATGTGGGAGATATGCGTTCACACATACGGACGGACGGACGGACACACGGACAGACGGACATGGCTATATCGACTCAGTTCGTCGAGCTGATCAAGAATATATTTACTTTATGGGGTCTGCCACGCCTCCTTCTGCCTGTTACATACATTTTAACAAAACCATTATACCCGGATTTCCCATTTTCAATGGGTTCAGGGTATAAAAATAATGTCAACTACCGTACAACATTTTTGTAAATCGATCGTTCAAAATCAATCTACTTCTACTAATCTATTTGAATTGACTTCCTAGTCAATGACAGTTTTTTTTAAATAAAATGCAAACTGATGTTATATACACTGATTTAGTAAAGTATTTGACTCACTACACCATGATATATTACTTCAAAAGCTTGATCACTTAGGATTTTCCCCTAATCTTCTTTCTTGGATTTCATCCTATTTAAAGGGTAGAACCCAAAGAAGTGTGTTGAGAACAGCTTTTTCGAAACTTGTTTTTGTTTCGTCGGGTGTACCTCAGGGTAGTCACTTGGGTCCGCTACTTTTTTCCCTATTTATAAATGACCTTCCAAACCGTATATCGAATTGAAAGATATTTATGTATGCAGATGACGTAAAACTATGTCTTTCATATTCTAATTCACTTAATCATCTACGCCTACAAGATGATCCTAACTCCTTTCAACTTTGGTGTGTGGCTAATCGGTTGCATTTAAATTGTTCTAAATGTATGACAATGACCTTCTGTCGTACTATTCCATATATTGCTAATCATGAATTATCATTCCTTGCAACGTACTTTTTCAGTCAAAGATCTTTGTGTACTTTTTGACTCAAAACTTAGTTTCAATTCTCATTTCTCAACCACATAACTTCTCAACATAATTTGATTATTGGGAATATTGATTGGTCCTGCAATTTAATTTTTCTGGTCCTTCCAGAACAATCAGACACTTTTGCCTGTTGTATTTAAAATTGTGCACTTCGGATTATTCTTTGCATAGCGCGTTTCACGTTTTATGTGTTACATAAAATACAATAAATTTTATCACGTGTTTTCCTCTGAACTCTCTCTACCTTTGATTAAATCCTTGCTTTCAGATCATCTTAGGGAAATCACACACAGTGCCCAGGAGTGAGCAGGTTCACAAATTTTATGACCTGGAAAATCTTCAACAATGTGTATTGATTTCCCAATCCTTCCTATTCTTTGTTTTTCTCTCTCTTCTACTTATTCTGTTTACTTTTATTAATATTTTCAATTTTATTTTAATCTTTAGTTTTGTAGTTATTATTTAATAATTATATTTAAGACTCTATAATAAATATTTTATGTTTCTATTAACACTTTCAATCAGTTCAATAATATCATTGACCATACATGGCTATGAATTGGGGCATAGCTGGCCGGACTGGCAAATAAAATACCCCCATCGGGTAGGTGGTCTATTGAAATATTTTTCAATTTCCTTTTAAATAAATAAAAGAAATAAATAAATAAATGAATTCTTTTGCCCAACGTTTTATGATAGTTGAGATATGAGAATTGAAGTTAAGTTTCGAGTCAAAAAGTACACCAAGATCTTTGACTGAAAAATTACGCTGCAAGGAATAATTATTAATTGAATAATTACCAATATATGGAATAGTACGACATAAGGTCATTGTCATACATTTAGAGCAATGCAACCGATCAGCCACACACCAAAGTTGAAAGGAATTAAGATCGTCTTGTAGACGTAGATGATCAAGTGCATTGGAATACGAAAGACAAGGTTTTACGTCATCTGCATATATAAATATTTTTGAATTCGATATACGGTTTGGAAGGTCATATATAAATAGGGAAAAAAGTAACGGACCCAAATGACTACCCTGAGGTACACCCGACGAAACGAAAACAAGTTTCGAAAAAGCTGTTCTCAACATAACTCTTTGGGTTCTACCTTTTAAATAGGATGAAATCCAAAAAAAAATCCTAAATGAACAAGCTTTTGAAGTAATGTATCGTGGCGTACTGAGTCAAATGCTTTACAGTATATAAAATTATATATTTTATGTGTTAATGTTGAGTCGAACTAATGCCGCGACACAGGCTAACGGTAACGTTCAGTTTATTTTAAAGACGGAGTCAAAATTATTTAATTCACAACTTGCTTTATGAACGAACAGCTTAAGACTAAAGACAATAGCATAGGCTTATTTTATATGCTCTTAAAATTACGCAGCAGCAACATGAAGCGTCGATGCACCCGTTACTTTTAGTGACAGTCGGACGCGTTATTCTCAGAATTTGGGTTTTGTCATATTGTTGTTATGCAGCAGCAAAGTACAACGGAATTTTTCCCAACTCTGCGCCAGTCCGATTGTTTACGATTTGGCTATCCGGTTCATTCTGGATTGGCAAATCCAAGAAGTTCCAGCTGTAACTAGTTTCAAGTATGTATTGTGGACATGAATATGTCACTATATAACATCAGTTTGCATTTTATTTAAAAAACTGTCATTGAAATTCTAAGATTAGTAGAAGTAGATCGATTTTAAACAAAACCTTGCTGCGATGGTGAAATAATCGATTTACAAAAATTTTGTAAGGTCGATGTTATTATTTTTTCAAATAATTTCGGAATACCAGATAGTTTTGCAATATCTCTATAATTAGACATGTCAGACCTCCTACCTTTTTTTTATAGAGGGATGATGAAAGACTCTTTCCAAATAGACAGAAAAACAGAGGTTTCCAGCGACAAATTAAATAGTTTTAGTAACGGTGTCTGAAGGGAACCACTACATTCTTTAATTACACAACTGTGAATATTATCAGCTCCAGGAGAAAAAGATGATTTCAATGACCGAATGGCTGAAACCAGAGAAACAGTGGAAAAACTTAAAGTATTAATAATATTAGTTGAAGAAATTAAGCAAGGTTATGAAATGGTATAGGGATCTACTGAGGAGTAAGTGGATTGGAAAAAATCTGCAAGAAGTTCAGAGGAATCATGATCATTACAAGTTTTGTCCAATCCAAGGAAAAATGAAGGTAAATTGAAAGATTTACGCTTAAAATTTATGAATGAGTAAAATTGCTTAGGATCACGAACGGACTGCCGTTTGCAACGAAATAGGTAATTCTCATAACACTGAGAATTTAAAATATTAAAATTCGACCAGTCTACAATCGAACCAGACTTTTTAAATTTAAAAAAATATTTAGACCTAAAATTTTGTAAATTAGGGGGTTTATTAAAAACGGGCATAGGGACACATTTCGAGTTGGGACTGGAAGACCAAGAAGTGTTAGGCATATTAAAGTCACCCAACACAAGAAACATGTCGTTATCATTAACATGTCCATAAATTTATTTAATGCAAGTTATATGTTGAGCATAAACTAGAACATCAGAAGAGCGGGAAATATATGAACAAGTAATAAATAGGGAACACGATGGAAGAGTTATTTTATCCCCAATAATCTCGACATCATGAGGTGACGAAAAAATAAAAGATTCAGAGACGATATTGGATTTAACACCTATTAAGACACCACCACCTCTACGTATCGATCATAGAAACAAGTAAAAAAAATTCTAGTCGGCGGTAACCGACTAGGAGATCCCCTGAACCCTGCGATATTCCAAACATTCTATGCTTTTTTAACATATATATACAACCAACACATGCACACACACATAAACGCATGCATACGTACGCACGCATAAGCGAACGCTCTGCTGACTGCGCAGTTTACACAGCGACTGATCGTGGGCTGCGCTCATGGACTTTACTATTGGAAATGAAATGTTTAATAACTTCTTTTGTAGATAGACTTTCTTAATCAAACTTTCACTGCGTAATTATGTCATTATATGTATGTATTTGCTAAAGCACAAGTCTCTAGTATTTAAAATACGGTTTTTACAAGTTTGTGGAGAAGGGAAGGAAAGGGGGAATGGTATGCAAAATGTGACAAAAACCAAAATTGTATAAACTCCACATTATACCAAATACAAAATTTGGGACTTTAGCTCTAAAGATTTGGGAGATATAAATTTATAACTGCATTTCGATAACGTTTTAATCGATAACTTTAAAACGATCAAATTTATCGATTTTTTGAAATAAACTCGATCTGCGCGTGCTATACACGGACCTACATTTCAAGTCTCTAGCTCTTATAGATTCTGAGATCGAAGCGTTCAAACATACGGACAGACGGACAGGTCTCAATCAACTCAGCTCGTCGCCCTGATCAAGAATATATATACTTTATGGGGTCTGCCTGTTACATACATTTTAACAAAACCATTATACCCTGACTTCCCATTTTCAATAGGTTCAGGTATTCAGAGAGCATTAGTGAGTTGTGAGAGCGGGTCCAACAACAAACAGCTGATAAAGAGTGGAGTGAACAGAAATCAGCGAGAGAATTTCTTGCAGAAAAAAAAATTAATTTAGTGAGAAACACAAACAACTCAAGTATGATTGTGAGTGATATCACTAACAAATGTACACTAACAAGTGTAAAAGGAGTGAAACTAAAAACAAAAGAAAACAGCGCCAAAGAAGAAGAAGTAGAAGTGTGGAAGCGCAAATTCCAAACAAAGTACAAAGCACAAGGCACAGTGAATTATTTTTTGCACAGTAATAACAAAGCCTGATAGATAAATTAACCGAATCACAACAAAGTTTAATTTTAAGAGGTATAAAATAAGTTTTGGTGAAATGAGTACAGCGCATACACAAAACGAAACAGAACGAATCAGAAGAGAGAGTGCATGGAAAATGCCGCACATTCAGCGATAAAGCCAGAATGTTGGAAGAGCGTGATCTGTAGAGAGTTAGAGGACTAGCTGATGCAGGATCCGTTAATTTCTGACACTCCGCTGGCGGCAGCGCTGCAGCAGAAGGTATAAAACGGGCATGCATACATACGGGCAGGTCTTCATAGGAAATTCAACTTTATAGACGTCTTGATTTATCGGCCGTTCGGGCTTGGGCATAGGTAGGGTTTGCCCGGCCGGTCCTCGCGCACTGGACAGCGACTCCGCTGTAGCTGTACGCGAATGAGGAGTGTGCCGGATTTTCCAACAGGCGTCAAAGTATCTGCATGTGGGAGCCAACCTCGAACGTCGTTTATCTTAGTGGAATTCTCCAATTCTCCAGCCCCGTTGCAGTCACCAGCAGGGGCCAGAGGAGCAGCTGCAGCCAATGAGTTCACCAGCGGTGGAAAGAAAGAGGGGAATAAGAGGAACAATAAAGGAATAATAAGGCACGTAAAATATGTATGAGTGCATGTATTTGCTGTGCACTTATGCATATGTATGTGCGTGCATATATTGTTTCACACAGCGAAGCGAGTACGGTAGGAGCGGCCCTCGCGACTGGAAAGCGTCAGGGTACGGATTATAGTTCGTCTCGCTCGATTTTACTAATAAGCGATTGGCTCGCGCCGATCACCGGGTACCATTTGCCGAAGTACTGTTTATGGCCGCGAGAAAGCAGTGTTTTGCTTTTAATCACATGCTAATAACAGTGCTTCGGCCAATAAGAGGCTGCTACGCAATATGCCAAGATTTGGCGTCGCGCAAAATCAGGCGATGTTGCCGTTAATTAGACACGAGCGGCAGGCAGGCCCTCTTCCAAAGCCGTCCCCGAAGCAGGGCCTGCGTCGCTGCTATGAAAAGGTAGAAGTGAAAGTAAACGTGAAAGTGCCGAGTATCAAAGCGAGCAAAGGTGATCAGCCAAAAGGATTGGTGCAGCGTATCTTGAGTGGATCTAAGGTGTGCTTACGAGCGAAGCCAGGAGTAGGAGTGCACTGAAAGATCCGCGCGACCCACCGGAGTATACAGTTCGATCCTGGCGTCACTTGGAGTGCTCAAGCGAATTCTTGAATACTCAAGAGTAGCATAACTACTCGGATAGCCGGAGTTCACTAAACGCCTACCTGCGATCCTGTGCATTTAGGAAGCGAGTCCTTGCAGGTGTTGAATTGCTTTGCAAAAAGTGCCCGGCTTAAACTCGGGATAAACCCAAGATACTTTACAAAATGTTTACAAAAACAGTCAACCCTGATCTCCCATTTTCAACAAGTACAAGTAAGAATGCTCTAGTCGAGACTGCTCGACTACGAGATACCCTGAACGCCGCGAGGAGCCAATATTCCCAACATTCAATGCTTATTTTGCATATACAAATATTGCGAGCAAAACATACACACATACGCATGTACGCATTAGCACGCGTTTTGATAACTGCGCAGTCTACGCAGCGACTGCGCTTGGGCTGCAATATGCCTATTGCATGGGAAATTAAATGTCTACTAACTTTTTTGTGGACGAACTTTCTTAGTCAAACTTTTACAGCGTTATTATGTCATTTACATGTGTGTGTTTGCTGAAGCACAAGTCTCTAGTATTTTAAATACGTTTTTTCAAATTGGGGGCAAAGGGGACGTGGCATCCAAAATTACAAAATTTTCGTGTTCATTACACGGATCTACAGAGTAAATTTAAAGTCTCTAGCTCTGACGGTATGCAAAAAGGAAGAAAAGTTATCGATTTTTATCGATAATAAGGAAACGGAATGAGTTTTCTAAAATCTAAAACCGTACTGCGTAGGGTATACACGAGTATACACTGAAAATTTCAGATCTCAAACTTTTGTGGTTTACGAGATTGCTGCGTTCACACGGACAGGCGGACAGGGCTATATCAACTCAGCTCATCGAGCAATATATACACTTAAACATGTTAGAAACATACCCTGTTTTCCCATTTTCAATGGGTTCAGGGTATAACAAGTAAGAACGTTGCAGTCGGGCGCTACCGACTGCGGAATACTCATTCACACCCACACAGATCACGCCCATTGCCACGCCCACAATTGGTTTGTACATATATAATTTTTTGGAAATCAATAGAGGAGATCAGCAGTAATATCGTCAAAAAAGTTTGATTTTCTCACTGAGAATCGGAAAAACGTACAGTTTTTCCCGATTTGACACGCCCCTAGTTGGAGTAGACATATAATTTTTGGCCAGCTCTTCTTCACTACTTCAGTGAAGGATAACGTAAGTGTGAAATTTTGATGCTTACACTCAAAAAATGCGAAAATTACAGGGTATTATTTAGCCGGGCATGCCCCACTAGGGGCGTAAAAATTATTTTTGAGTCATCGATAGAGGAGCTCACCAGTAACTCAACCATCCAGTTTTTAAGCTTCTAGCTCTAAAACTGTATGGGCTATAAGCTTTTGCGGTTTGCCACGCCCCCTATGGGCGTAGATATATCCGCCATATCTTTTTCATTTTGGGTTGTTAACCCGAGTATATATACAAAATTTCAAGTCTCTAGCATCAATAGTGCTCAAAATATTGCAGAATTAGAAAAATCACTATATAGTCAGATCCGATTTGCCACGCCCCTAGTAGGCGTGAACATATAATTTTTTGGTCGATCTTCATAGAATTATAGCAGTAACCTACGTGCCAAATTTGGGCGTTCTAGCTTTAAAACTGTAGAAGATACAGTTTTAGCCGATTTGCCACGCCCCCAATGGGCGTAGATATATCCGCCATAGCTTTTTATCTTGAATTGTCAACACGAGTCTACATTCCAAATTGCAACTCTCTAGCACTTCTAGAAGTAGTGTTTCTCAGATATCGGAAAATGCATTTTCCGATTTGCCACGTCCCTAGTGGGCGTATCGGGAAAATCTTGACACTTTATAATTCGAGGGTATACACGAGTATATATTCCAAATTTCAACTCTCTAGCTTCAAAACTGTGCAAATGGTTTGCGTTCATACGGACAGACGGACAGACGGACAGACGGACGGACGGACAGACGGACGGACAGCGTGACGGACATTGCACAAAACCAATATACTCATTTCACTTTGTGAATGAGTATAAAAACAAATGAGTAACAAGGGGCGCTAAAGTGATGACGATCAGTGCATAGGGTACTGCCTTTAAATTAAAAAAAAAAACATGTAAGAGTGCTCTAGTCGAGACGGCTCGACTACGACATACCCTGAACCCTGCGAAGAGCCAATCTTCCCAAACTTATATGCTTATACAAATATTGCGAGAAACACACACACATACACACATGCATACGCACGCACGCATAAGCACGCGCTCTGCTGACTGCGCAGTTGACGCAGCGACTGCGCTTGGGGTGCAATATGCCTATTGTATGGGAAATTAAATGTTTAATAACTTTTTTTGTGGATGGACTTTCTTAATCAAACTTTCACAGCGTAATTATGTCATTTATATGTGTGTATTTTCCAAAGCACAAGTCTCTAGTATTTGAAATACAAATTTTTCAAATTGGGGGCGAAGGGGGCGTGGTATCCAAAATCCAAAAATTACAAAATGTCCGCATTCATTACACACACAGTGAATTTGGAGTCTCTAGCTCTTACGGTATGCTTAACCGAAGAAAAGTTATCGATTTTTATGGATAATAAGGAAACGGGATGAGTTATCGAAAATCAAAAAAAAACTCGTACTGCGTAGGCCAAACACGAGTATACTCTGAAAATTTCAGATCTCTAGCTTTTGTGGTTTACGAGATCGCTGCGTTCACACGGACGGACGGACAGACAGGGCTATTTCAACTCAGCTCATCGAGCTGATCAAGAATATATATACTTTATGGGGTCTGCGATGTCTCCTTCTGCCTGTTACATACATTTTCACAAAAACATTATACCCTGATTTCCCATTTTCAATGGGTTCAGGGTATAAAAAAACAATTGGAAAAAAAAACTAAAACACAAAAACCTTGGTTCTTCAATGACTCTTCAAGTATACAATTCGAAAAAAAAAAATTTAAATTTTATAAAATTTTTTTTTTTTTTTTAACAACGAAGTTTTGAAGCGTTCACCGGCCATCTTTTGATCTATAACAATTAAGTCTATTGGGCAATAAGATGGGATGGCACCCCACACCATGATTCCACCTTCACGGCTGTGATGGAGACTTCAATATAGCTAATTTTTCGCAAAAAGAGGCCGTCTAAATTGAAACGTTTCTTATTAGTAAAAACAACCGAACGCCAGTCATTAAGTCCAGTGTCAGAGTGAACAGTCCACGCCATGTGTTCTTTCGCATTTTGAATTCTTTTTTCTTTGCGTATAGCATTCAGAGGTGGTTTTTTCTTAATTCTCAGACGCTTTAGATGTTGTGCATTCCTGATCATACGGTGAACAGTTGACAGGCTTGCGTTTATACCGGCTAATTCCTTAATCTTATCTGCTGACTTTGGCGAATTGGAAGCAAATCGAACAATTTTACGTTCATCACGGAAAGTTAGTGCTCGTTTTTGTCCATTGAAGTGTGTTACATATGCCTTCGGATCTTTTAAATATCTGTCAACAGTTCTGGAACTGCGCTTTATCTGTTTGACAATATTTCGGTTAGATAATCCCCGTGATTGCAAGAAGTCCAATTTTTGACGTTTCAACAAGGTTTTTTAAATATTGCTCGAAAATAGTTGATTTCTTTACTTTCCGTTTTTATTTGGTCAATATAGCTGCACTTGTTAACACAAAACGTAGAAAATGTATGTCTAATTCAATGACCAACCGAAAATCCATATTTTTGCAGACATTTTTACAGTCTTCAAATGCGCAGTTATCTTTAACTAATATATGACCAACACTTGATAATAATCTAATGATAATGTTTAATGATATATATTATTTTTTATAATATCCATTATGAAAAAAAAAAATACAGACAGGCTTACAAAGTGGAAGATATATTATAACAAACTATGGGGGACCTATTTGAAATATCTTACGTTTAAGGAAAAACAAGTAAGATTTTACCGATTTCCACGCCCCCAATTGTTTTGTACATATATCATTATTTGAAAATTAATACAAGAAAATAATAGAATTAAAATTACAGGGTCTTTTTAGTATGGCACGACCCAAAAGGGGCGTAAAAATTATAGCTCACCAGTAACTCAACCATCCGATTTTGAAGCTTCTAGCTCTTAGCTGTAGGAGCTGTAAACTTTTGCGGTTTGCCACGCCCCCTATCCGCCATAACTTTTTTATTTTCGGTTGTCAACCCGATTATATATACCAAATTTAAAGTCTCTAGCTTCAAAACTGTGTAAATGGTTTGCGTTCATACGGACAGACGGACGGACAGCATGACGGACATTGCACAAAACCAATATTCCATTATATATTTCACTACGAGATGAGTATAATTATAATAATGTTATTTTTTATTAAAAATCAAACAAATACTTTATTGATAAAAGCTTACCTATCACCAGGACGTAAATTAGATCCGCACTTTGCACAGCTAAAGCATCTAAGATGAAATACACAGTTTATAATTTGTTTTTGTTGATTTTGTAAATCGATATTATTAATTCCAGTAAGAGCTTTTGCTACCATTTCACTTGGAGGTATAGTTTCCCCACATCCAGAACAAACACCAGAACTACCAAACATACTGTAAAAACGAAAGAAGTTACAAATAATTTTTATTAAAATATATGAATAAAATCGTTTGCTCGTTGGAATAGTGCAATCTGAAGTAACCGTCTATCTTGTATGCCATAGGAGAGAGATATATTTAAGAATATATAAGATCAACTATAATTTTAATTTGCAGACATTTTTTAGGTGTAAACGCAACTTACGTTATGATGTATTAATGAGTACATACTTTTGATCCGGACGACACAAAGTCTAGATCTAGCCATGTCCGTCTACCCGTCCGTATAAACACAGCGATTTCGTAAACTATAAAAGCTAGAGCCTTGAAATTTGAAATCTATACCAGTTACTCCCTTTTTTAATACGTATGAAAATTCCCTTGCTTTCAATAACTCACTATAATAAATACACAGACAAATGATATTTCGGATTGGATATCTCCCGTTCCCGTTCCTACTAAATTGGAAAAACCGTATATTCGGCGCAGCAGCATATATTTGTTCTTTGATTAAGATATTTCAAGTTTACCCCCTCTCTTGATGAATAGACTTGCTGTGTTGGTGATCAGTAGTATATTGATTTTATTCTTCTGAGCCAGTGTATTTATGTACTGACTCATGCATAATTTCAACCCTTAAATCTAGCTTATCTATTGCTGAGTTTGTAAGGCCCAGCGTTGGTCCAGTTGCAAGCTGGAGTCGGCACATCCACATTTCTGCAAGGTGTGATCGCCGATCTGGTGGGCTAGAATTGCTTGGCCAGTGTGCGCTTCGCACTGGAGTGCGGCGGTTTGAAGCTGAGGATCAACTGGAAGGGAGGCTGTCAGTGACTTTCACCAGTATGAAAGTGAGTCCCCAGACGCCAATGGAGGCCAGCTCAGAGCGTCAATAGCCACTCCATGAGTATGTGGATGTGCAGCGTATTAAGGGCACCAAAGGGATTACAGATGACAGGGATAACAAGTGGCCCATAAAACAACGGTATTTCGCCAAGAACCAGAAGATGCAGGCAAAGATCAACAACCAGGTGGATGAGCTGCTGGCGAAAAGCTGCGTCGAGCCCTCCATTAAAGATACACTGCCACGGGTGCATCATAAACTGCGAGAATCTCGCTACATCACTAGTCTGGATCTGAAGGATGGGTATTGGAAAGACACTGAACACTGACAGCACACGAGAACGTGGCTGAGTGGAAACTGTGTTTGCCAACAAGTTCCTCAAGAAGAAGCACGACGCAGTCACCGCTGGCCACCTTGTGAGCCGGAAAACAATTGCTCGGGTGGCAGCGACGTGCGGGCATATGTGCAGCGGTGCGAGCTGTGTCAGCACTACAAGCTCCAAGCTCCACCAGCAGCGTTTCGGCATCTACCAGGTATACGGCAGCCTTTCTCACGTAAGAGCAGGAGCCCAGGCTGCACAGACGATGGGATCAGGCCAGGAAGCACTGAAGCCCGGTGAAGAGAGCCGCTAAAATGACCGAGGGGTTCCAGATCGTACATCGGTGGCGACGGCAGTGGAAGGAGTGGCCGGAGGGGACAAGGTATGAGCAAAGGAACGCCCATTGGTGAATGCCGCGGACGGATTTACAGCGAAACTGGCCCCACGATATGGAGGAGTATATACGGTGGCCTGTTTGATCTGCCTGGTTAGCTGTTCCGGTGAGCTAACAGCCAGTTAATGCAAAAAACAGTAAAAAAGCTCTAGTCGACGCTGATCGACTAGAAGGGGGGAAGGGATCCAAAATATGACAAAAATCAAGATCATATAAATTACACTGCTGAGTCAAAATCACTAATATTTATTTTAAGTTGAATTATTATAATTATGTTCGTTATATTTGGGTCCAGCCTAATTTCTTGACTCACTTTGCGTTGTTGAATATTCTTAGCTTACATTTGCAAAATATTAAGAAGCTGCGCTGTCTTATACGTTTCTGTAACTAGTGTGTTTAGTGTTTTAGTGTTTAGTGTTTAGTGTTTAGTGTTTAGTGTTTTAGTGTTTAGTGTTTTAGTGTTTAGTGTTTTAGTGTTTTAGTGTTTAGTGTTTAGTGTTATAGTGTTATAGTGTTATAGTGTTATAGTGTTATAGTGTTTAGTGTTTAGTGTTTAGTGTTTTAGTGTTTTAGTGTTTTAGTGTTTAGTGAACTCTATGAATAAACGCTTGCGTTTATGACTCGCTGAATTTAATAACCCACATTCCTTGATACTCATTGTGGACTGGAAAACGCTCCTGATCCTAAATTTTTGCGCCCAACTTGGAGCAGCGTTGTTCAAAGTTCCGCGCATCTTTATTCTAGATTGCTAAATTGGAGACATACATGAAACTGTACATAGTTGAATATAATCTAACATACAAGCGGTATCTGTGCATAAATTCGCTTGTCTTGCTGTTCTTCGTACCGCCGAAACACCATTCGTTACTTTGCGTGACTTTGCTGTCGCTCTGTGACCCCTCGCCATCGCATCACCGAATCATCATCACTTTCATTTCGTGGATATTTCGCAGCAAACTGCAACTTCTGCTTTGCAATCTTCATACTCAACGTCATTTCGCAGTCCTTACGATCCCCCGATCGCAGCAGTAAATTACCGGCGCTGTGCTTTGCGATCATATTTGTTACACTTTTTTATAAGGTTTAGAATAACAAGTTGAAAAGAAACTCGTCGCATGCATCTTCTTTGCCTAATATTCTTCATGCTGAGTTTAGTGTAATTTATTACTTGCATTGGTCGATAAATTGAATCAGCTCATCAGTTGCTTAAAGTGAGCAAGGCAAGCAGTAAAGGCATTTCAGATCACACCTGAAAGCTATCGAAAGGCACTGGATCGTTTGAAATAGCGCTTCGACAATCCAACATTGGTGGTCTTGTACAATATCTCGTCCTTATTAATGCTGAAGAGTGTGTCAAGGTCAAACACTCAGGAAATTCATAGTTCTATTGAGAACTCTACAGTATTTTACTACTCACTAAGATCATGAGGCTACGAATCGCGCAGGCAATGCTAACAGCCATTGTAATGGAGAAAATAGATCTGGAAACTAGGCGCAAATGGAATTAATCATTAAATTATTCCAAGTTGCCTATGTGGGATCAATGTGTACAGGTAATAGAGAGGCATTGCCAATATTTATTATTAGCAACCAACGCAATAAGACAGCCTGCGACATGGTTTGTGCTTCAATTTCGCAATCACGTAATCTTTTTCCCAGTCCAGAACATCGAGTTTCACGTTGCAGTCAGCTGAATGAGATGCCACTTGAGGATCGCTATGAACCAGGCAAAGGCCACCAGGCAGCCAAGATTTCGTCATACCCTACTACATCGGGAGGCAGCTGCTAAGCCGGCATCTACGTCATCCACAATTTCGAATTCGCACGGCAAAATCTTTTCGAGCTATATCATCACACACACACACCAATCGAAAGACAGATCCAATCAACTAGGTAACGGTCATCGTCCAGGTCAGGGATGCATCGGGAAACTACAGGATAGGCCGTGATCTTTTGGATTCTTGCTTACAGGAATTTTATCTCCGAACACACAATCACTGCGATTGCCAAGGGGCAAACGGCACATTCGGATCTTTAGCATTGACAAAACACACGCATACATCAAGTTAGCACTTCGGCCCCAATTAAGTCACGTGTGGAGGATTTCAAGATGCCTATTGATTTTTACTTAACGTCACATATTGCCTATAAGCCAGATTCGGACATCGACATTTTCTAATGGAATATACCCAAAAACACACCTTTAGCAGATGAGCAATTTTATAAAACTCGCCATATAATATATTTCATATAAATATTTTTTAAAATTCTTGCAGTTGGATAAATCGAATAAGGTCCCTGCATCCTACACTTTAAAAAACAATTGGATTAATTGTGTCTTGACGCTATGAAGGCTCTCAGCGATAGGCATACAACTACTCGCTGTCACTGGCGGAGTCAATCAACAAAAATCTGGAAAGGCTCTAGTATACTGAAGACTTGAAGAAACCAATCGGCAAGTTCGCACCTGAACAACTGCACTACGCACAAATGTTTACTCGAACTGTACGTCAACAAACAGATGGTAGAATTGTTGTTCAGCTACCATTTAAGGATGATCCAAGATATCTAGAATCGTCGAACGAATCAGCCACGCTGATACGGAATTTCTGCGTGAACATGAATATGAACCTGAATCACCACGGCTAGACGAGCCGCACAATTCACTTAATTATTTATTAATGGAAACACCAACCATCAAGACAGATGTTAATCATTATGACCGCAAATTCCATTATTTACTGCTGGTCATAGGTTAGACGCGCATGTATTAGTTTAGTCAAATATTTTTGTTATCAAAGTTCGAATCTTGTTCGAAAAATATCCATGCGAAGAGCCAACATTCTATGCTTATTTTACATATAAAAATATTGCGAGCAACACATACACACATTTTCTTAGTCAAATTTTACAGCATTATTATGTCATTTATATGTGTGTATTTGCCCAAGCACAAGTCTCTACTATTTGAAATAAGTTTTTTGCAATTTTGGAGCAAAGGTATTCGTATTCATTACACGGATCTACAGAGTAAATTTGAAGTCTCTAGCTCTTACAGTGTACAAAAACGAAATAAATGTATCGATTTTTATCGATAATCATCGGGATAAGAAGAGCCATTTTGGAAATTTAATTAAGTTAAAAAATTCAAGAATCGGAAAAAAGTAGATTCAAGTGCGCCAAAGTCTGAATTATTCAATGCCAGTTCGAATAATAAAAGTGTTGAAATACTAAGGGTGCTATATTTAAAATTATTTTATGGTTTAAACAATTTTCTATTGATATTTATTGATTTTTTTAGTTTTAAGATACAAATTATGAATTTGACCCAGGTATTTATTTCCTTTAAAAAAATTTCGTTCAATTATTTAAATATATTTTCGTAAATTTTATTTGATTCAATTAAGTTTAAATATTATTGATAATTTTATTAAATTTAAACACCAATTTAGTCACCGTCAAGACGTATTGGTTTTTGCCTTCGATGCAATCACTAAGAGGTCAATTCTATCTTTGGCATCTTCATTTTTCGATTCATTGGAACTGGTGGCTTCAGTCATCGTGACTACAATGATCATCCTAAAGGAGTTATGGATACTCTAATTACAATGGGATGATTCTGTGACGTAAACACTTTGCTTGGAGCTCTTCCTTCACTACCTCTCACCTCGACTCTGTATCCAGTCAAGTACCAAGCAGCTGCAGCTGCATGGATTTCGTGATGCTTCCAATCGTGCATACGGATACTACATTTACGCACGCACGGTTGCAGCAGATGGCAAGGTGATCGTGTCGAAGTGTAGAGTAGCGCCAGCTCGCAAGTTATCGCTACCAAAATTGGAGCTGGCTGCTGCACACCTACTGGCACAGCTCTACGTGAAAGCCAAAGGGATTTTCGTATGGAAAGAAACAACATATCTGTGGAGAAACTCGACAATAGTTCTCCATTGGATACAGCAACATTCTGCGTTTCTGACATTCAAGAAAACACACTGGATTGTCATTGGAGTCACGTCTGGTTTCGAGTGGATGTAAACGGAATGAATACGGTATTGAATGAATCAATATCGTTTTTTGGGCCGGCGTATCTTACACAGAGCCCAAGCGCTTGGGCAAAGGCCACGAACACGACAGACAGAAGCTAAAGTTCGAATCTTCGTTGCTTACGTATTGTTGCTTGGATGCTGCTGCTTCGGAAGCCCGTTAAGCTGTCCATGCCTTCGCTAACATCTCAAGAGCTGCAGCGTGCATTTAATTACGTCATTTGGAATCTGCAGCAACAACACTTCGCGGAGGATATCGACGCTCTGCACAAAAACAAAACGCATTCAGCGCAAGGCTGCTCGAAAGGGCTATATTTCCCAATTCGTATGCTTCGCCACGAGGGCAGTGCATATCTAGGTGGTATCGCATGCCGTCGCTTGCCTGTGGACATATTTTTCGATAGCGTAACGAATTTTACTGTAGCTAACAATCAGTTAAAGGAGCTTCGGAGCTACTTCTTCAAGCAAGAAAATCAACGATCCAGTTAGTTTATGTGGAAATGAATTTATGAACTTTCGTTTCATCCCACCCAGAGCACCACACTTTGGAGGCCTCTGGAAAGCAGCCGTAAAAAGCGCCAAGGGACTTATGGTGCGAAGTCTGATAAATGAATGAATGAATGGCAGAAGTAAAAGTCATTCTTAATTCTCGCCCGATTGTCATCAGATCCATGCAACATGGGTGCCACCTGGCCGCTTCCTAACCGGAGATTCATTGCGAAATAAGGGATGAGCAAACTTAAAAAATTTAAATCTTTGGAAAGCTGGCGTTTAACAACTGGTATCAGACCATCGATCACTAATATTTTGTTTAAATTGAATTATTGTAATTGTTCAGGCATGAACATAAAGAAATAGCCGAAGATCATAAACATGTAATCTACGCACTCACGACTAGGTTGAAGTACGTAGAAATGACAAGGGTCACACATGTAGAATCTATAAATAGGCTAAGTACACAAACATTAACGCTGAGCCTTACAAACTCTGCGATAAGTTAAGAGTACATAAACACCAACGCTGAGCCTTACAACCTCTGCGATAGACTAAGAATAGATAAAGACCAACGCTGGGCCTTACAAACTCAGCAATAGATAAGCTAGATTTAAGGGTTAAAATTATGCATGAGTCAGTATATAAATACACTGGCTCAGAAGAATAAAATCAATATACTACTGATCACCAACACAGCAAGTCTATTCATGGTCCTTCGAGCCGGAGAGATCAATATATTATTGATCGTCAACGCAGCGAGTGTGTTCAAGGTCCGTTGAGCCGGAGATTGAAGTGTATTCATGATCTAAGTGAAATCATGGTCCTTCGAGCCGGATAGATAAAGTATATTCAGTAATTATGTTCGTTATGTTTGGGTCCAGCCTAATTTCTTGTCTCACTTTGCATTGTACGTTTCTGTAACCAATGAAAATAGTGTAACTAGTTTCTGTAACTAGTGTTTAGTGAGAGCTCTATGAATAGACATTTGAGTCTACGACGCGCTGAATTTAATATACGGCTTGTGGTTTTGTAGAATGACACCCCCATTCCATGAAACTCATTCTGGAGTGGAAAACACTCCTGATCCAACATACACATTAAATACCAAGTTTGGAGACTCTAGCTCCAAAGATGTACGAGATATAATTTTTTAACACTTAAATCGGACATGGCTATATCGATTCAGCTCGTCGTCCTGATCAAGAATATATATACTTTATGGGGTCTGCCAAGCCTTCTACTGCCTTTTACATACATTTTAACATATTTGATTGAATTCCCATTTGAAGGGTACAAAAATATAAAGAACAAGTAAGAACGTTGCAGTCGGGCGCTACCGACTGCGGAATACTCATTCACACCCGCACAGCTCACGCCCATTGCCACGCCCCCAATTATTTTGTACATATATAATTTTTTTCCTCAATGGAGATCAGCAGTAATATCTTCATAAAATTTTGATTTTCTCACTGAGAATCGGAAAAAGTTACAACTTTTCCACTCCACGATTTGCCACCCCCAGTGAGCGTAGACATATAATTTTTGGCCAGTTCTTAAAAGTAGTGAAGGGTAACGTAAGTGTGAAATTTGGATGCTTACACTCAAAATGCGAAAATTACAGGGTATTTTTTAGCCGGGAATGCCCCAAAAGGGGCGTAAAAATGATTATTGAGTCATCGATAGCTCACCAGTAACTCAACCATCCAATGTTGAAGCTCCTAGCTGTAAAACTGTAGGAGCTATAAGCTTTTGCGGTTTGCCACTCCCCTATGGGCTTAGATATGTCCGCCATATCTTTTTCATCTTGGGTTGTCAACCCGAATATATATACTAAATTTCAAGACTATAGCATCAATAGTGCTCAAAATATTACAGAATTTGAAAAATCACTATATAGTCAGATCCGATTTGCCACGCCCCTAGTAAGTGTGGACATATAGTTTTTTAGTAACCTACGTGCCAAATTTGGGCGTTCTAACCTAAAGATACAGTTTTAACTGATGTTCCACGCCCCCAATGGACTTAGATATATCCGCCATAGCTTTTTCATCTTGAGTTGTCCAAACGAGTCTACATTCCAAATTGCAACTCTCTAGCCTTCTAGAAGTAGTGTGGAAAATACATTGTCCTATTTGCCACGCACCTAGTGAGCGTATCGGAAAAATCTTGACACTTTATAATTCGAGGGTATACACGAGTATATATTCAAAATTTCAACTCTCTTGCTTCAATACTGTGCAAATGGTTTGCGTTCATACGGACAGACGGACGGACAGCGTGACGGACATTACACAAAACCAATATACTCATTTCACTTTGTGAATGAGCAACAGCACATCCCCTACCTTTCACCTTAAAAGAAAACAATCACCACTCAATTTTTATTTCCCGCTACCCTCACCAACACCACCCTACAAAAATTTATCAGATCCAACACGCCTCCAAGCACGTACAGACAACAATTCTTTGAACTCAAAGACCATTCATTCAAGATGACATAACCACTTTTGCCATTACCACAGAGAATGAAGTCCTAAAAAGATGTCTACCCCATTTCTCATCCATCCTATCAGCCGAAACCATAGATATTCTCTATGCAATAGAACTTATCCAAAAACAAGTAAGAGTGCTCTAGTCAAGACTGCTCGACTACGAGATACCCTGAAACCTGCTAAGAGCCAATCTTCCCAAAATTATATGCTAATTTTGCATATACAAATATTGCGAGCAACACACACACACACACACATGCATACACACGCACGCATAAGCGCACGCTCTGCTGACTGCGCAGTCTGCGCGGTCATTTGTATGGGAAATTAATTGCCTAACTTTTTTGTGGATGGACTTTCTTAATCAAACTTTCACAGCGTGATTATGTCATTCATATGTGTGTATTTGCCAAACACTCTAGTATTTGAAATACGATTTTTGCAAATTGGGGGCTACACAGTAAATTTGAAGTCTCTAAGTAAATGTATCGATTTTTATCGATAATAATGAAACGGGATGAGTTATCGAAAATTAAAAAAAAACTTGTACTGCGTAGGATATACACGAGTATACACTGAAAGTTTCAGAGCTCTAGCTTTTGTGGTTTACGAGATCGCTGCGATCACACGGACGGACAGACGGACAAGCCTATCTCAACTCAGCTCATCGTGCTGATCAAGAATATATTTACTTTATGGGGTCTGCCATGTCTCCTTCTGCCTGTTACATACATTTTCACAAAAACATTATACACTGATTTCCCATTTTCAATGGGTTCATGGTATAAAAATATAAAACAACAAATTATAACACGTAGCGACCAAATAAAAATACTAAGACTCCGACTAGGACACACAAGACTTACACAACAACAATACATTAACCCCGACAACATAATCCCATGCCCTAACTGTCATACAACGAAAGACCTCACTATCAAACATATTTTCTCCAACTGTCCCACAACCCAAATCATCCATAACAGCTGCCCCATATCCATACTTTCAAACCCAGCCCCAGAAAACATCTCCAAAATGATTAAGTTCCTAAAAAGAAAATTATTTATACCACGTCATCTAGTCCCCTAATGTAAATATATATTAGATAATTTAAATCCGAAGGCCTTAGCAGCCAGTGCTGTAACAAAGTAACTTAGACTTTAATTTTAAAGATAAATAACTTTATAAAATAAATAATAATGAAAATGTTAACAGTTCGAGCATGGCAAACCCTTTCAATAGTTTGGTATACTCTATTCTCGCAAATTTCAATTTTTGTGCGCTGCTGCTGTTGCATACATGTGTCTATATATGTGAGGGAAAGGAGAGCTGAGAATAATCACATTTGAGAGAGAAGAGATCGGAGAGTAAGCATATATAGTTGTCCTAAATAATCAGACTATTACGGCCCAGCGCTCGCTGCGCACTGATGTAGACACCCCATATTTTCGTTGCTCGAACCTAAAACGAAGCGGCCCGAGTAATACCGAATTCTTGTTGGACCGCATCCTTTAGTTGTCTGGTTAGTGATAGAATTTATTAATTATGATATATGAAAAAACTAATGCTTTTAATGTGAATAAATACTTAATTTAATAAATTATATTCTGTCTGATAATTTTTATAAATTCTTTAT
The DNA here is from genome assembly GCA_037075265.1 of Drosophila nigricruria. Classification (NCBI taxonomy): domain Eukaryota; kingdom Metazoa; phylum Arthropoda; class Insecta; order Diptera; family Drosophilidae; genus Drosophila; species Drosophila nigricruria. The sequence goes on along the minus strand of JBAMCI010000158.1, from coordinate 1,572,616 downwards.
TTTTTCAGCGCATTCACCATACCTGGAATAATCCTTTTTACAGAGTATTAGACCTCGTCTGGTAAAACAGCTAGAGCCGACGTCGGCTAACATAGCTCCACAGCAATGACATTTTAGGCAACCGTTGTGCCAATATCTGTCTAATGCATATAAAAGATATCTATCACTTATTTTATCTATGAAAATATAAAAAGAAAATAAACATGTTAGTGTATAAAATATTAATTCACATTTAATTATTGATTGCACATTAAAATAATTTAAGTAACATAAATTACGTAATTGATTTAATAAATTTAGTTATAAAGATATCAGGGATTAATTACCTATTAAATTATAGCTAATCGACCAAAATTCATAAATAAAATGTTTTAGTGATTTTTATACTCATTCACAAAGTGAAATGAGTATATTGGTTTTGTGCAATGTCCGTCACGCTGTCCGTCCGTCTGTCCGTCTGTCCGTCTGTCCGTCTGTCCGACTGTCCGTCTGTCCGTCTGTCCGTCTGTCCGTCTGTCCGTCTGTCCGTCTGTCCGTATGAACGCAAACCATTTGCACAGTTTTGAAGCTAGAGAGTTGAAATTTGGAATATATACTCGTGTATACCCTCGAATTATAAAGTGTCAAGATTTTCCCGATACGGCCACTAGGGGCGTGGCAAATCGGAAAAAGCATTTGCCCATATCTCAGAAACACTACTTCTAGAAGTGCTAGAGAGTTGCAATTTGGAATGTAGACTTGTGTTGACAACTCAAGTTGAAAAAGCTATGGCGGATATATCTACGCCCATTGGGGGCGTGGCAAATCGGGTAAAACTGTATCTTCTACAGTTTTAAAGCTAGAACGCCCAAATTTGGCACGTAGGTTACTGATACGATCCTATGAAGATCGACCAAAAATCTATATATCCACGCCTACTAGGGGCGTGGCAAATCGGATCTGACTATATAGTGATTTTTCAAATTCTGTAATATTTTGAGCACTATTGATGCTAGAGACTTGAAACTTAGTATATATACTCGGGTTGACAACCCAAGTTGGAAAAGATATGGCGGATATATCTACGCCCATAGGGGGCGTGGCAAACCGCAAAAGTTTGTAGCTCCTACAGTTTTAGAGCTAGAAGCTTCAAAATTGGATGGTAAGTTACTGGTGAGCTCCTCTATCGATGCGCAAAAAATAAATTTTACGCCCCTTATGGGGTATGCCCGGCTAAAAAATACCCTGTAATTTTCGCATTTTTTGAGTGTAAGCATCCTAATTTCTCACTTACGTTACCCTTCACTACTTCTAAGAACTGGCCAAAAATTATATGTCTACGCCTACTGGGGGCGTGGCAAATCGGGAAAAACTATACGTTTTTCCGATTCTCAGTGAGAAAATCAAAGTTTTATGACGATGTTACTGATGATCTCCTCTATTGATTTCCAAAAAATTATATATGTACAGACCAATTGTGGGCGTGGCAATGGGCGTGATCTGTGGGGGTGTGAATGAGTATCCCGCAGTCGGTAGCGCCCGACTGCAACGTTCTTACTTGTTTAAAATGCTAAAGTGCTTAATGCTTAAATGCTAAAATGCTCTATAATATATATTATATTATATTATTGTTATATATTTCCGTTAAATTATATTGCTTAAAAGCAGTTTGATTACAAAGGTAGTGATGAAGAAGAACTGATCACTAATAGTTTTTCATGCATTCCAATCAAAAGATTTTTTCTTTTGCTACACAATATTCTTCATTGAACCCAAATTTGTATTTGGTCTTTACATATTTTTTCCCTTAAAAATGACTGCACATTAAAAAGAAGTAAGATCGTTGAAGCCGGGAGCTACCGACAGCATAATACTCATTCACTGTCCGAAAACAGCTGATTTTCTTCGGCTAAGGAGTAAGGAAGCAGTCCATAGTAAGTTAACTGTTCCCTTAGCTTTAAAAATTGCAATATGAAGTTTATGGGTTTACATATATATAGTTTTTGGCAAATCAATAGGGTTCAACGGTAGTTTATTCGATAAATTTTGGGTCTCCATAACACTACGTACTGTATTTTGTTTTTTTTTTCCGATTTTCCAAAACCTCAGGGAGCGTGGAAATATAATTTTTGGCCCATCATTAACGCTAAAGCGTAACTGCATATATATTTTATGACTATGTAAGTTCAAAACACTGTAGTCAGATCAGATTTTCTACGCCCCTAGTGGGTGTGAAGATATAATGTCGATCTCTATACTAACTTTCCATTGAAAATTGGACATCAGGGTATAATTGTTATGTGAAACAAGTAAGAAAGCTCTAGTCGGCGGTACCCGACTAGGAGATCCCCTGAACCCTGCGAAGAGCCGATACTCCAAACATTCTGTGCTTATTTAACATATAGATGTATACGAGCAATACATGCACACACACATACACACATAGTCGTATGCATAAGCACGCGCTCTGCTGACTGCACAGTTAGCGCAGCGACTGAGCGTGGGCTGCGCTCATGGGCTTTACTATGGGAAATTAAATGTTTAATAACTTCTTTTGTAGATGGACTTTCCCAATCAAACTGTCATTTATATGTGGATATTTTCCAAAGCACAAGTCTCTAGTATTTGAAATTCGGCTTTTACAAGTTTGGGGGAAAGGGAAGGACATGGGGGTGGTATCAAAAATGTGATAAAAATCAAAATTGTATAAACTCCACATTATATTAAGTAAAAAATTTGGAGTCTCTAGCTCTAAAGATGTAGGAGATATAAATTTATAACTGCGATTCGATAACATTTTAAATCGATAACTTTTAAACGATAAAAATTATCGAATTTTTGAAACAAACTCGATCTGCGCGTGCTATACACGGATCTACATAAAAAATTTCAAGTCTCTAGCTCTTATAGATTCTGAGATCGACGCGTTCAAACATACGGACAGACGGACGGACGGACAGGGCTAAATCACCTCAGCTCGTCGCCCTGATCAAGAATATATATACTTTATGGGGTCTGCCACGCCTCCTTCTGCCTGTTACATACATTTCAACAAAACCATTATACCCTGATTTCCCATTTTCAATGGGTTCAGGGTATAAAAACAAAAGGCAGAAGGAGGCATGCCAGACCCCATAAAGTATATAAATATTTTCTTGATCAGGACAAGGTTGAGTTGATATAGCCATGTCCGTAAACTACGAAAGCTAAAGACTTTTTGTCAACTTGTCTGGATGAGACAATTTAAAAACTGTGAGCATTCACAATTTATTTAGGTATTCGAAAAATATCCAAGTCATTGAGAGGCACTATAAACATCAAACAACACAAGCACACCCACGCATAGGCACGCGCACATTCTAGATCGACTTAGCCCTCCATCCTGATCAAAAATATATATATTCATGTATACCATAAGCAGATTGTGTTTATAATATTTTTCCCGATAACTCAACCCATTTCCTTATCGATCAAAATTAACAATAATATAGTATAAGAGCTATGAATGACATTACAATGATTTGAAAGATTGATTGAAAAAGTCCATGTACAAGAAAAATCCAAAAATTAATTTTACATGGTATAGCCCAAACTGCGCAGTTAGCAGAGTAAGTGCATATATGTACATGTATATTGTGTGTATGTATGTGTCGGCGCATACTGAGTTTGTATGTGTGTGGTTGTAGTTTTCGATATTTCACAATAATATTGCGTCGGCCTCTAGTCATGCGTGTTGGCGCGTGATGAGAACGTGTGTGAGACAGTTATACTGAGTGTGTGTTGGTGCGTCTTTGGATATTTCGCAATAACTGTCATCATCAGCATAAGCCTTTGTAAGGGCTGTGATTGGTTGATTAAGTTGTCGGTTCTAGGAAGTACAGTTTTAGCGGGGCGACAGCGTTGTGTCGCTATCGCCGAGTGTGGTTCGATGGTAGGCACAAAGAACAAGAGACTGACGAAAGTCAGTTGTGTTCTGAATTCGAAACTCATTGCGCTAAGACAATTACAGAAAATAATAATGTTCCGACGGCAGAAAATAATAATATTCCAACATATGCTTAAAATTTATATATAGAAGAAGCGTAGAAAGATTATTATTTATTCTCTTTGCAGGGATCAGGGGATCTCCTAGTAAAGCAGTCTTGATTAGAAGGCTCTTGTTGATCTTGAGTTGCCAATGCGAGCATATATTCAAAATTTCAAATGCAACAGTGGCGAAACTTTTTGAATTTATACGCTCAGAAGGACGAACAGAACAAGTAAGAAAGCTCTAGTCGGCGGTACCCATTCTATGTTCATTTAACACACACTCAGCAGAAAAATTATGCGTACAAGCTCAATGCAAAACTTTGATTGAGAAAACAAATGACCTGTAGGTAAGCTATTGAAAAAAATTTATTTTTTAATGAAAAACACATTCATTATAAACTTTTTCCAATAATTTTTTTTTTACTATGACATACTTTTTTTTATACCCTGAACCCATTGAAAATGGGAAATCAGGGTATAATGGTTTTGTTGAAATGTATGTAACAGGCAGAGGGAGGCGTGGCAGACCCCATAAAGTATATATATTCTTGATCAGGGTGACAAGCCGAGTCGATTTAGCCCTGTCCGTCTGTCCGTCCGTCCGTCCGTCCGTCTGTCCGTATGTTTGAACGCGTCGATCTCAGAATCTGTAAGAGCTAGAGTCTTGAAATTTTTATGTTGGTCCGTGTATAGCACGCGCAGATCGAGTTTGTTTAAAAAATTCGATAACTTTGATCGTTTTAATGTTATCGATTAAAAATCGAAATCGAAATACAGTAATTAAATTATATCTCCCACATCTTTATAGCTAGAGACTCCTTACTTTGTATTTAGTGTCATATGTGTTTTATACAATTTTGGTTTTTGTTATATTTCAGATGCCACGCCCCTTTCGCCCCAAATTAGCAAAAAACGTATTTCAAGTGCTAGAGCCTTGTGCTTCGGCAAATACACACATATAATTCACATGATCACGCTCTGTCCATCTACAAAGGAACTTATTCAACAATTAAGTTCCGATAATATAGCTCTTCTGCAGCCCGAGCGCAGTCGCTGCGTAACTGCGCAGTCAGCAGAGCGCTCATTTATGCGTGCGTGCGTATGTGTGTGTGTATGTGTGTGTACATGTATTGCTTGTATATATGTATATATTAAATATGTATAAAATGTTTGGAATATCGGCTCATCGCAGGGTTCAGGGGATCTCCTAGTCGGGTACCACCGACTAGAGCTTTCTTACTTGTTTTTATTTAAAAAACTAAGAAATGAACGGATTTCGGCCCAGAAAAAGTCTGCGTACAAACTAAAAGAACAACAGAAAAGCCACTTTTTTATAAAAAAAATCAATAAATTTAGGATGATGATGGATACTTATTCCTTTTAAGTGTCTTTACCAATCATATTGGCAATGATATGACGTATCTTCGACTGAAATCAAGCGGAATTGGAGGCCACTCCTCCATTAATACGTTTTTCAGCATGTCCTTGCACATTATAGCTCGTGGGTTAATCCTACGGTCCAGAAAATCCCTAAAATGCCTAATCGGACTTTAATATGACCACTGGGTGGCGAGTGCAACTATTTTTTGTATTATAAAGCGACCATAGCTTGACATTGTGGGCTGTATGCTGGGGATTATTGTCCTCTTGGAACGAAAATTCGTCGCCAAACCCAAATTTTCTTGAGCCTTGGTGAAATTTTTTTATTTTTTATTTGAAAGTAAGCCGAAATCCATTCATTTTTTAGTTTTTTAAATAAAAAAAAAGTAGAAGTCATAGTAAAAAAAAAAATTGTTGGAATAAGTTTATAATGAATATGTTTTTCAATATGGGAAATGGGCTGCGGTCATACGCTTGACTATGGGAAATGAAATGTTTAATAACTTCTTTTGTAGATGGACATTTTAGCAAAACCATTATACCCTGATATCCCATTTTCAATGGGGTCAGGGTATAACAAGTAAGAAAACTCTAGTCGAGAGTGCTCGACTAGAAACTACCCTAAGCCAACCAAATAAAAACACACAGTTAGTAAGCTAAAATAATAAAATAAAAATATATTTTTTAAATGTTAATTAAATAAAAAAATTATTTACATATACACTTATAATTATTTACACTAAAGTTCCCTATCCTGAATACTTAAAGAAATACCACTGTGGTAACTATAAACTGTTTCAAACATCCTAGCGCTGATGTATTCACTCGATAGATTTGAAAACGCCCAATCAACGTGCGAATCGCAATTGGTTGTAGGCGTTTTCAAATCTAATAAGCTTCGGAAGCTTCTGACTACTAGCTCATCATATAAAATCCTAGCCGATTCTAACTTGCTCAAACACAAATTAAAATCTCCTAAAATAAGGCAATTGTCTAACAAAAACGGATATTGTAGAAATAGATCCTGAAATTCTGAATTAAACAGTCGGCCTGGATAAGACGGACTTTTGTAAACAACTACAAAACTTAACGATTTATACCTAAACACGGCATATTCAAATACTGACGATGCGCTTACTTTCCTAACGTTCAAGCAGCTTTTTATATTTTCTAAAATTCTGTCCCTAACATAAATGATAATACCCCTCTTAGGTCGTCTTGCGTTAGGTATTACCTCGCAATCTGACTTTTATGAATAGTTATACCTTCTGCAGGTACAACTGGAAACTGCCTACGGTCAATGGATACTTGCTCATTTTTCCTGTATTGGAAATTTCTAGCAAGTACTCCTACACTTTCTTCTGGGAATTGCATCCATAAAACATTTGGATCGTTGGATGCATCAAAATCTATTTGCATCAAAACTCCCGTTGCCCCATTAACTAACCCATCCTCTGTATCTACGTTGACCGTAATCATGTATTTTGCAGTTTTTTTTAAGAGGAGGGACTTACAGAGTCCCTGTGTTTCGGACGACCTAAAGCTACTCACGACATCTAAAATTCTTGCCCTATTTGCTGCATTTAAGTGAGTAGCTTTAATAAAGTCTTCAGCCAAGGAAGTAAATGGATCCGTTGCAATGGTGTTAAGTTTTATAATGTTGTAATTATCTGTTGCCGCATTTGTACTAAACAGATGAATTGCATCATCGGGAACATCCGATGGATGACAAATGCGGGAACGGATAAGGGTAATATCATCGGGTGTCGTATTTCCCGATGACATATTATTTAAAGCAGAAGCAAAACTTTGGTCCTCCCGTTGTCGCATTATTTCTGTGAGCTCAAAATACTTAAAGAGGTCCCAGAGCGAAGAAGCATATATTGCACTGTAGGGATCATGAGAGTTGGATTAGAAAACCCAACGATCGCCTACTGATGATAACTGTCGTAGATCCCCAAATACTATGACAGAAATACCACCGAATGGAGAAGTATTTTTAAAAATTTGTTTTAGACGGGAATCTAACTGGGAGAACATTTTAGAGCCTACCATAGATATTTCATCTATTATAATAAGTTTAAGGTCTATTAACCTTGAATGTAAACTATTGACTATGTCATTGCTGAGAGCTCTCAAATCAGAACCAGATTGGATAACTGGTAGAGAGAACATGGAATGTAGTGTCGAACCACTAATTCCGAAAGCAGCTTTACCGGTTGGGGCACAGAGTAGAATTTTAGGAGAATCATTACTCCCAGGCCAGACTATTGAATATACGGGATAATGATTGGAAAATGGAGGTGATTAGTCGGCTTTTTCCGACACCAGCACCACCTCCTACGAATTCGTAAAATGTTGACTTACTTTTCACATTGTGCAAAACATGTGTAAAGTAAGTCTTCTGCTTTAAATTGAACGATCTAACAATATCTTGTATTCTATCGGACGGAAGTAAAGCTGGACACTCGAACACTGGTATTTTCCAAGTCCTGATTCTCAGCCCTACCATCAATGTTTAAGACATTCAATCTAGGATCTATTTCTGGCAACCCTAACACTCTAAATCTATCGTCAACTACCTCTTTATTCTCAATATTGCCCTCATTCTCATCCTGCACTGCGTTGTTAAGAGCTTCCTGGAGCTCACTATTATCTAAGCTATTATACTTCCTACGGTTTGTCTCAACTAACTCCTGATTTTGAATACAAAATAACTCGTAGTCTTTTGTTATTAGTTCTGCCTCCTCGTCTCTCCATGGGACATATAACATAAATAATTCCCTAAAGTATTGGGTCCTCTCAGTATTAATATTAAATCTCCTATACCTAATAATACTGGGAGAGCGTCTTTTTCTAACAAAACCACTACCATTGCGAAGGGCAAAAACTACTGAATCGAATGTTGGTGCTTCAGGGTCATCCTGTTCTAAAATTTGGCAAGCTGCACCATGCTGTTTGCTGAAACTATAAAAAGCAGCAAAATCTGCCAGACATAAACTATCTAAAGCGTCTGGACGCTGAACATAATGCTCTAAGAGCCCTAATAAAAATATGTCTGTAGAGCCATCGGGTAAATTTTCTAATTGCTGTCTACTCTTTAGCATTCTAACCCGATGCTCTGGCAATTAAGTATTAATATATACTTCTGCGTTACTGCTTTCGGACAAATGCATACCTAAACAGCAGTATACGGCTTCTTGGGCAGATATTTCAGTGCCCGAAATGAATTTGATGCTTATTAATTGCTGCGAATAAACGATTTAAATAAATTTTAGGCTTCTTGATACTAGACCTAAGTGCATTAATATAACACTCATAGCTAAGGTTAAGTTGATCGTGGAACAAAAAGCTATTGAAATCACTAAGAGAGTCTATGGTTTCACAATCAAACGAATTCTCTAAGCCCTGAATTTTTTGAAAATTTCTATGGTGCTCATCTATATTTTAAGCATTCTCTTCAAACGGGAACAAAATTTCTATTTGGGGCATATTTGGAATACCGAATCTACATATTTTTTGTGCCCTAACTTCTCGCCTACATGAGTGGCCGTGATTGTGGATTTGATACTCCAAATATGGAGCCACATCCGGGCAATCAGTATCAGTTGTGATAAACTGATAAATAAAGGACTTCACTCTTAGAATGCTTGACTCATCGGTCGAGTCAAGCTTGGGGGCATCTTTGAGCCAAAACATGCCGTGAATATGCGGGGAGCCCCTTTGTTGCAACTCAACTCGCCAATAAAACTTTAGAACATAATGCCTACCAAAAATACCATTTTCCTTCTTCATTAGCTTCAAAACCTGTCAATAGCGAAAATCAAAATACCTAGCGCAAGTGACAGGATCGGCTCTAATTAGACGGGCTTTATTCTCAAAGCTTAAGCAGCCTGCTGCTTCTTCAGAAATCTCTACTTTATCTACATTTCTAGAAAGAATCACTAAAAGCTCCGTCCACCTAGTTTCTGCTGCCGAAAATGTGATGAAAAAGGTCGGAAGACCAAACTGCCTAATCATAGCCATCACTTTCTTCTTCTCTGCTTCCCAGTGAGCAGGCGAAGTCCTAATACCTTTTAAAACTCTATAGCCATCATCATGGCGAACTAATTGGTCTATTTGCTCTTCATTAAGAGCGTTTGCTGCCGTAATGCCGTGAGTGGCGCTGTGCTTACGTAAGCAAATTGAAGTATTATTCCTAATATTAATCATTTCTAACTTATTATAGTTAAGAAATAATTTATCAGTTCTACAACCTCTTCTATCAAAATTCCTAAGTTCTGACCTAACTATGGTTGTAAAACTTTCCTTGCACTTTCTCTTTTCGCCTGCAAAGATAGTTGGGAAGGCCAGCTCCTCTGAATCGCAATCTTCGATCATGTCTAATGGACGCTGACCTTCTCTAGGGGCTATAACAGGGACATTTTCTAAAAGTGTTTCCTGGCCTCCTGGGTTGATGTCTTCTGGCTCTCTACTATTCTGCTCGTTTGTTGAGGCTTGAGCAGATCTTTGTACTAATTCTGATACTAAGTCCCTGTCTTCAAATGATGCAACGAATGCAATTTCGTCAGACGAAAAGGAAACCAGCCACTGTTCATTAACAGTAACCTGGTGCTTCCTGTAAAGTTCAGTGTCGACTGAAAATCGAATTGCATCAGCTACTTCTGATGGCCTAATGGTTTCAGTCATGAAATCATGACTATATTCCATCCTACGCTTCAAATGAATTTGAACAACCTCAGCTTCGCTAAACGCTCTTGGAAGAGACGTTACCACATTGGCCACAGGAATAGGTACATTAACCACTGCTCCTTTAATGGCATTTTGACGGCCATATCCTAAAGACTTAATAATCATAAAAGGAAGGCGTGGGGAGATAAGCCTTTCCTCCAGCGGCGTTAAGCCCTTTAAGCAATTGGGAAGATCGGGAAAATCTAGGCCATTAGTAATCGAAGCTTTTGGTTTTTTGCCTAACTCAACACTATGACAACATGTCTTGCAGAAGTTATATTTGTTATTTTCAGACGGAAATCTAGATGATAGATATAAAATATCTGAAGCTACTACTGCAGTACACTTGCTTTCAATAGCCTCTCTTGAAATTTTATCTACTTGGTGGGGGAACCACAAACCTTTGCAGCTAATGCAGACCTGATCAGGACCCTGCTTAACTGTAGTATTGAAAGCAGCCATTAGACCATCAAGACTAGTACTAACATTTTGGGGTCTATTTTGAGAAGTGGTATTAGAACGTTCTACCCCGTTCCTGGTTGCATTACGCCTATTCTCAGTTACCCTATTATTAACATTATTACGATATTGGCTAACTCTCTGTGATACGCTTCTATTGGCGTCGAAAGCTTCCTGTCGTGCTTGAATGCGAGCACTTCGCCTTGCACTAGTATTACGTGCCTGCTCAATCTTTGATTTCTATATCTTGCTCTTTCTAAAAAGCGCTGTCCAATGTCTTGTCTTCGGCGGCCGCGCCGTATGGTGTTTTGTCTTTGTTCGTTTGCCCGGTAGACTGGGTCTTGTCGATGTCTCGATCGACGCGAAGTGTCATTCAATTGCTCCTGTTGCCTAACGGGAGAATTGGTTTGTCTAGTCGCGTGGTCTTCAGTATTTCGTCTCTGCTCATTTGCCCTATAATCTGGGTCTTGTCGGCGTCTCGATCGACGCGAAGTGTCATTCAACTGCTCCTGTTGCCTAACGGGAGAATTGGCTCGTCTAGTCGCGTGGTCCACAGTGTTCTGTCGCTGCTCGTTCGCCCTATAATCTGGGTCTTGTCGGCGTCTCGACCGGCGCGAAGTGTCAGCCAATTGCTTCTGTTGCCTAACATGAGAATTGGCTCGTCTAGTCGCGTGGTCCACAGTTTTCTGTCTCTGCTCGTTCGCTCTATAAGCTGAGTCTTGTCGGCGTATAGACCTACGCAAAGTATCAGCCAATTGCTCCTGTTACCTAACTGGAGAATTGGCTCGTCTAGTCGCGTGGTCCTCAGTGTTCTGTCTCTGTTCGGTCGCCCTATAAGCTGAGTCTTGTCGGCGTATCGACCTACGCGAAGTGTCATTCAACTGCTCCTGTTGCCTAACGGGAGAATTGGCTCGTCTAGTCTCTACTCCTCTCACTTTGACTAAACTCTTCGTTTTCTCTACGCTCTCGTTGAGACTCAACATTATTCACTCTCTCCTGCTCAGAATATTCAGCATTCGACCTATTTAACACGTTTCTATTTCGTTGTCTCTGAGATCTATTAGATGCTGAAATTCTCTTTGTCCTAGGCATTTTAATATTATTAGAAAATTAATTAATAATAAATCTTAAATAAATGTTAAATTTTTAAAACAATATTTAGTACAAACGTATGTTTATAAAGTTATATCTAATATATATCATAAACTAATTAATTAACTATGTAGGTATTTATATAAATATATAAGTAAAAAGTACAATTTTAAATTTAAAGTCTTGAAAAAGACTAGAATAATTAAATTAAAAACTTGCTGTTCGTGGTCCAGAGCAGAAAAACACGCGCCACTCCCGATCGGGCCAAAGTGTCTTCTCTAGCAGCCGAAACACACTCACACAAAGTATATATGCATATAAATATGTATATACATATACACTCACACATACACTTAAAGTTCGGCCGTTACACTACGCGCACAAAAACGTCGTCGATTGCCGACGAATTTCTCGCTTGCCGCGAAATCAGTCAACTGATTTGTTGATCGGCGCGAAGGTAGCGAAGCAATTTAGTTAAATATTTAGAGTTAAAGTGAGGTGGCGATCACTTTCACAAGACACGGTACCTATTGTAATAACTCGACACGTGAAATTATAGTTTATTATCAACACTCACACACACAACGGCACTTAACGGACAAAACTGTATATTTATTGTAAACGCGATTTTTATAAAGAGATATTACAAAACACTGCAATATAACCGGACGTTTTTGTTGCTCTGAACCGATCAGCAAAGTTTATTTCTTAAGTTATTAAAAAAACTTTCAATAATAATTAATTTAATACAGAAATTGCAAATCGACCGCCGAAAATCGAGAGCTCGAAATAATCTGAGTGATGGCAATCGCACTCTACAGAGTAAATTTACATGCCGCCACAATTGTCTTATAGAACAAAATTGTAGTTTCAGTGTTGGATATGCTCAAAGTCTATTCAACATATGTTTTTAATGTCAATACACCCATAGAAATAAAAGAAAATCAATCAGAAAATAAGGCTTATAACAAATTATATTCTTAGATTGTCACCTTATATAATAAATATAAAATTATTTATATCAAAAAACACCAAATAAAAATATTTTTAACTTTTTTAAAAATCGCGCCTATTAAATGTATCAAATTAGTGTTTGAAACTTCCATTTAAATAGTGATGATATTTTGAACTTGTACATACATATAGACAAACTGGAACATCTATATGTAAAGGTGTATGTGTGCATGCGAAAAATGACTTGTTGAAGGCCAAACCATACGTATACATACATAGATACATATGTACATACATATATGCATAGTATGTATTACATACATACATGCATATACATATAGTGGAAGACGATTTCTCAATAATAAAACAAGTAGAAGTGCTCTAGTCGAGACGGCTCGACTACGAGATACCCTGAACCCTGCGAAGAGCCAATCTTCCCAACATGATATGCTTATTTTACATATACAAATATTGCGAGCAACGCACACACATTCACACATGCATACGCACGTACGCATAAGCACAGCGTCATTATGTCATTCATATGTGTGTATTCGCCAAAGCACAAGTCTCTAGTATTTGAAATACGAATTTTTCAAATTGGCGAAGGGGGAGTGGCATCCAAAATCCAAAAATTACATAATGTCCGCATTCGTTACACGGATCTACAGAGTAAATTTGAAGTCTCTAGCTTTTACGGTATGCTTAACCGAAGAAAAGTTATCTATTTTTATCGATAATAAGGAAACGGGATGAGTTATCGAAAATCTAAAAAAAACTCGTACTGCGTAGGCTATAGACGAGTATTCAATTTTCATATATCTAGCTTTTGTGGTTTACGAGATCGCTGCGTTCACACGGACGGACGGACAGACGGACAGGGCTATTTCAACTCAGCTCATCGAGCTGATCAAGAATATATATACTTTATGGGATCTGCGATGTCTCCTTCTGCCTGTTATATACATTTTCACAAAAACATTATACCCTGATTTCCCATTTTCAATGGGTTCAGGGTATAATGAAGCAACCGATAAATATATTTGATATACACTAATTTTATTTATTTTTCAATTTTTAAATTTAACTTCAAAAGGGGCCTATGTATAAATATATCCATATTAGTTGGAGTTGGGAAGATTCTATGCTATGAACATTAAGTCTCATATTTTCGAACATTACATATGCTTACAATTGATAAAAGTGTGAATAGAAAAAAAAGAAACATACTACACTCACAACATAACGTATCTGCTTGCATAAGTACTCGCATATATTTTAAAAATTTTTAACAAAGCCTTTGCGCCGCGGCTCGAACCCGGAACTCCCACCCATAGTAACTCGCTTGATGTTCACTGCCATCATCTCATTCTTCAAAGCCACCACGAGAATTATTGCTTCAGTTGCAAATGCAACAGTAATACAATTCAAACGTAGTTCAATCGCCATTGGGCGAAAAAAATTTAAAAAAAAAAAGAATGAAATAAATGTATTTACGCACACGCCGTCTACTGGTTTAACATTTGTATGTATATTTCAACCCGTATCTTCAGAATTAAATAGCAAATTTGTAAAAAAAAGAATTTCTTATTTGAAAAGAAATAAAACAAGTAAGAAATCTCTAGTCGGGGGTACCCGACTAGGAGATCCCCTAAACCCTGCGATGAGCCGATATTCCAAACATTCTATGCTTATTTAACATATACATATATACAAGCGCTCTGCTGACTGCGCAGTTACGCAGCGACTGCGCTCGGGCTGCAGAAGAGCTATATTATCGGAACTTAATTGTTGAATAAGTTCTTTTGTAGATGGACTTTCTGAATCACACTTTCAGAGCGTAATTATGCCATTCATATGTGTGTATTTGACGAAGCACAAGTCTCTAGCACTTGAAATACGTTTTTTACAAATTTGGGGCGAAAGGGGCGTGGCATGCAAAATATAACAAAAATTAAAATTGTATAAACTCCACATTATACTAAATACAAAATAAGGAGTCTCTAGCTTTAAAGATGTGCGAGACATAATTTTATTACTGGTTTCCGATTTCGTTTTAAATCGATAACATTAAAACGATCAAAGTTATCGATTTTTTAAAACAAACTCGATCTGCGCCTGCTATACACGGACCTACATAAAAAATTTCAAGTCTCAAGCTCTTATAGATTCTGAGATCAACGCGTTCATACATACGGACAGACGGACAGACGGACAGACGGACAGGGCTAAATAAACTCAGCTCGTCGCCCTGATCAAGAATATATATACTTTATGGGGTCTGCCACGCCTCCTTCTGCCTGTTACATACATTTTAACAAAACCATTATACCCTGTTTTCCCATTTTCAATGGGTTCAGGGTATAAAAATAGAAAATAGCTTTTTTGCTACCATTGTTAATACATTTTTAAAAACTTACCTCCACAACCACCACACACTTTAATTAATGTGTTTGGATGTATCAACTGTTGGTTATTAAATTCATTCGAGGACTCATCCATAAACGACAATTGAGACGAAGAGATATTCGAGTTGCTTTCAGCAATATCCTTGGTGTGGCTGGTTCTATAGCCAACGACTACTGAAGGAAAATTTTCAGGACTAGAGGAATCTTGCTGATGCGCCGCTAGTATATCAGTATATGAATGGAACGATGCATTCATTGCAAAATTTTGCGATAGATAATAATTATAAAGGCATATAGGTGCTGTTTATTGCACGAAAGATTCTGAAAAACACAAAAAAAAAATTTATTTTTTATACCTGTTTACAAACGAATAATATGTAATAAATGATTGATCTTGAATGATTTCTATAAAGTGTGTTACTTCCGACTGAATGCTTCTTACTCATTTGCCGGATTTACACAACACCGAATTTTTTTCAATTCGTCCCAGTAAGATAGTCACAAAAGGCATAACCAAACAGTTATTTATTAAAGAGAAGCATATATGCCTATGCATACCCTCTAAAGGTTTTGTACCACTCAGGTTACTAAGCCTTACTTTACCATCACCAACTTGTCTGGACGAGACAATTTAAAAACTGAGCATTCACAATTTATTTAGGTAATCTAAAATATCAAAGCGTATAGGCACGTGCACATTTCTAGATCGACTTAGCTCGTCGTCCTGATCAAGAATATATATACTTTTGAGTCTCCCACGCCTCCTTCCACCTGTTGCATAGATTTACACTAGACCGTTCGTATATAGCACGCGAATTTGTTTCAGAAAATCCATAACTTTTCCCGGTTTAATGTTATTGATTAAAACGTTATTAAATTATGTCTCGAAAACCCTTGTAGATGGTCTTCAAATTTTTTATTTTATACAATTTCGATTTTCGTTATATTTTGGATACCGGCTCCAAATCTTACCAGTCTTTAAATTAAAGGTCAGTTTTAAAATATATATATATATTCTATAGTAATATTTATCAGTTGCGTACAAATAAAAACTCTAACATATTGGCTGTATTTTAAACTTTTTTTTTAGTTACTAAGCAAAACGTTTGATCAATTGGCCAAGCGTACGCAATTTCCTATACATGTGCACACATATACCAAGTCGATGGCATTCTTGTCTGTTCTTAGAATCGCAATAGTGATTGAATTGTGTTTAAATTATCAAGTGCGACTTTAGTTTAGATTTTGTCATTCGACGTTCAAGCAGTAAAATTGGCGGTGTTGGTAGAAGCGGTGTTCATCGCCTTGCTGAGAATTTGTATAAACTTACACTTTTTTTTGGCTTTAATAATCACATTACTTTCAAACGAAGATTATTCGTGGTTCATAATATATCCTAGTTGGGGTATCTCGACTATACTTTTCTTACCTGTTTTTATGTATATTTATATTTGTATACAAGTATTTTATACAATTCCTCCATTACTCTTGAATGAATTAAAAAAACTTTGCACATCAATTAAACTTCAACAATTTGATAGTTGCCAAATATGTATACGGAAAAGGAATTAAAGCAGTGTAAACAAAGATATATTCCGTATGTACATATTAAAACAAACATACAAAGTATGTATGTGTATAAGCGAGCAATCATGAACTTGTTTTTATATAAATACATAAACAAATTTACTCATTTAATGTAGCCATATGTAGCCATATTTGATTTTGCAATAGCCAAAAGTTCCGTTTTGACTATAAGATTAAAATCAAAATACTTGTTGATGAAACACTAATGTATCTGTTCAAATAACTTCAGACTTGATTAGTACGCTATTACTAAAATTAGCATGGCGAATAAAATGCATTACATAGATGCATATACATTCGCATTATGCACATCATTATTGTTTAGCTACATACATATAAATTAATATGCATAACACAGACAAGAGAAACACAAAAACAAATATTAAAATGCACGACTAATGACCGGAAATTGCATGCTAAAGAAACTCACATTTCAAAACTTGCAATACTTAAATCGACATTCCAGTTATTACTGCGGGCTCAATATAGAAGAACACAAGATGTTTTGATAATAAATAGCGCTCCTAATGTTAAATACAAATTTACAGAGATGGAAATAACTAACAATCGATAACTTTTTATTTGTAGGTATTATTTAAATCAGTGGTGCCCAATAATTTATTGGTGAAGGTGATTACATATTTTTTGTATTTTGCATACTCAAAATTGTAACGCAATCATAAAAATATATTCTTTTCATCTTAAGTACTATTTTTCAATTAAAATACAATTATGGGTTATTAAAATGTATATGTATACATTACATTAGTGTGCTAATTCATATATCTTTTATATTTATTGATCCCTCTATATATTTATGATATAATTATTTTATATTAATATATATTGTAGAGATGTAACGGAAATAGTTTAGCAAACAAGCAGATAAACTTTTGTGCTGACGAAGTAAAATTTCAACAGGTCGAAGAATTTATTCATCTTGAACATTCAACAATTATTCAATTAATCGATACAAGGGGTTTTCTAAATTTCAGTTTATTATAAACATTAACAATTGAAGCAAGAAAGGTCTAGTCGAGGGTACCCGACTAAGAGATCCCCTCAACCCTGCGATGAGCCGATACTCCAAACATTCTACACTTTTTTTGTAAATGCATACTTTACGAGCAACACGTACAAACACACGCATACGCACGCGCTTGTATTATGGAAACTTAATTGTTGAATAAGTTTCTTTGTAGATGGTCAAACTTTCACAGCGTGATAATGTAATTTACATGTGTGTATTTGATGAAGCACAAGTCTCTAGCACGTGAAATATTTTTTTTTGTAAATTCGTCGCGAAAGGGGGGCGGTATCCAAAATATAATAATAAAAAAAAATGTATAAAATACTTATGAAACTAAATACATTTTGAGACTCTAGCTTTAAAGATGTACGAGATATAATATAATCACTGGACATCAATTTCGTTTTTAATCGAAAACATTAAAACGATAAGAGTAATCGGATTTTTGAAACAAGCTTGATCAGCGCTTGCTATACAAGAACATTCATTAAAAATTTCAAGCATCTAGCTCTTATAGGTTCAGAGATCGACGCATTCATACATACGGAAGACGGACGGAACGATAGACGAGCAGGGCTAGAGAATAAATGTACTGTGGCACGCCTCCTTCTGCCTGTAACATACATTTTCACAAAAACATTATACCTGTTTTCCCATTTTCAATGGGTTCAATGCCACGCCCCCAATAGGTTTGTACATATATAATTTTTTTGGAAATCAATAGAGGAGATCAACAGTAGTATCGCCATAAAATTTTTATTTTCTCATTGAGAATCGGAAAAACGTAGAGTTTCCCCATTTGCCACGCCCCCAGTGGGCGTAGACATATAATTTTTGGCCAGTTCTTAGAAGTAGTGAAGGGTAACGTATATATACCAAATTTCAAGTCTCTAGCATCAATAGTGCTCGAAATATAACAGAATTTGAAAAATCACTATATAGTCAGATCCGATTAGTTTTTTGGTCGATCTTCATAGGATCATAGCATTAACCTACATGCCAAATTTGGTTGTTCTAGTTTGGAAACTGTAGAAGATACAGTTTTAGCCGATTTGCCACGCCACAATTTGCGTAGATATATCCGCTATAGCTTTTTATACCCTGAACCCATTGAAAATGGGAAATCAGGGTATAATGTTTTTATGAAAATGTATGTAACAGGCAGAAGGAGACATGGCAGACCCCATAAAGTATATATATTCTTGATGAGCTGAGTTGAAATAGCCCTGTCCGTCCGTCCGTCCGTCCGTCCGTGTGAACGCAGCGATCTCGTAAACCACAAAATCTAGATATCTGAAATTTTCAGAGAATACTCGTCTATAGCCTACGCAGTACGAGTTTTTTTTAGATTTTCGATAACTCATCCCGTTTCCTTATTATCGATCAAAATCGATAACTTTTCTTCGGTTAAGCATACCGTAAAAGCTAGAGACTTCAAATTTACTCTGTAGATCCGTGTAACGAATGCGGACATTATGTAATTTTTGGATTTTGGATGCCACGCCCCCTTCGCCCCAAATTTGCAAAAAACGTATTTCAAGTGCTAGAGACTTGTGCTTCAGCAAATACACACATTTGAATGACATAACCACGTTCTGAAAGTTTGGTTAAAAAAGTCGATCTCAGAATCTATGAGCTAGAGACTTGAAATTTTTATGGAGGTTCCTGTATATCACGCGCATATTAAGTTTGTTTCAAAAAATAGATAACTTTAATCGTTTTAATGTTATCAATTAAAAACGAAACCGGAAACCGGTTATAAAATTATGTCTCGCTCATCTTTAAAGCTAGAGACTCCTTATTTTGTATTTTGAATAATATGGAGTTTATGCAATTTTGATTTTTGTTATATTTTGGATGCCACGCCCCCTTAATAAATTTGCAAAAAACTTATTTCAAGTGCTAGAGACTTGTGCGTCGAAAATACACACATATGAATGAGCGTGATAAAGCTCTGAAAGTTTAATTAAACAAGTAAGAGTGCTCTAGTCGAGACGGCTCGACCACGAGATACCCTGAACCCTGCGAAGATCCAATCTTCCCAACATGATATGCTTATTTTACATATACAAATATTGCGAGCAAGGCACACACACACACACACACACACACATGCATACGCACGAGCTCTGCTGACTGCGCAGTCAGCGCGGCGACTGCGCTCGGGCTGCAATATGCCTATTGTATGGGAAATTAAATGTTTAATAACTTTTTTTGTGGATGGACTTTCTTAATCAAACTTTTACAGCGTAATTATGTCATTCATATGTGTGTATTCGCCAAAGCACAAGTCTCTAGTATTTGAAATACAAGTTTTCAAATTGGGGGCGAAGGGGCGTGGCATCCAAAATCCAAATATTACATAATGTCCGCATTACAAGGATCTACTCAGTGAATTTGGTCTCTAACTCTTACGGAATGCTTAACCGAAGAAAAGTTATCCATTTTTATCGATAATAAGGAAACGGGATGAGTTATCGAAAATCTAAAAAAACTCGTACTGCGTAGGCTATAGACGAGTATTCTCTGAAAATTTCAGATCTCTAGCTTTTGTGGTTTACGAGATCGCTGCGTTCACACGGACGGACGGACAGACGGACAGGGCTATTTCAACTCAGCTCATCGAGCTGATCAAGAATATATATACTTTATGGGGTCTGCGATGTCTCCTTCTGCCTGTTACATACATTTTCACAAAATCATTATACCCTGATTTCCCATTTTCAATGGGTTCAGGGTATAACAAGTAAGAAAGCTCTAGTCGGCGGTACCCGACTAGGAGATCCCCTGAACCCTGCGAAGAGCCGATACTCCAAACATTCTATGCTTATTTAACATAAGCATCTATACAAGCAATAGATGCACACACACATACACACATACACATACGCATAAGCACGCGCTCTGCTGACTGCGCAGTTAGCGCACCGACTGAGCGTGGGTTGCGCTCATAGGCTTTACTATGGGAAATGAAATGTTTAATAACTTCTTTTGTAGATGGACTTTCTTAATCAAACTTTCAGAGAGTGATTCTGTCTGGAAATTATTCAACAATTAACTTCCGATAATACTGCTCTTACTGCAGCCCGAGCGCTGTCGCTGCGTAAACTGTGTGTGTGTGTGTATGTGTTGCCCGTAATGTGTACATATTAAAAGAAGTGTAGAGCGTTTGGAATATCGGCTCTTCGCAGGGTTTAGGGGATCTCCTAGTCGGGTATAGCCGCCTAGAGCTTTCTTACTTGTTTTTGTATGAAATTGCGGCTTTTTTATTCTCTGAACCCATTGAAAATGGGAAACCAGGGTATAATGGTTTTGTTAAAATGTATGCAACAGGCAGAAGGAGGCGTGGCAGACCCCATAAAATATATATATATTTAATCAGCTCGACGAACTGAGTCGATATAGCCATGTCCGTCTGTCCGTCTGTCTGTCCGTCCGTCTGTCCGTATGTATGAACGCATCGATCTCAGAATCTATAAGAGCTAGTGACATTTTTATGTAGATCCGTGTATAGCACGCGCAGATCAAAATCGATAAATTTGATCATTTTAAAGTTATCGATTTTAAACGTTTTCGAAATTCAGTTATATATTTATATCTCCCATATTTTTAGCGCTAGAGTCTCCAAATTTTGTATATAGTATAATGTGTAGTTTACACAATTTTGGTTTTTGTCACATTTTGTATACCATTTCCCCTCTCCTTCCCTTCCCTTCAAACTTGTAAAAACCGTATTTCAAGTACTAGAGACTTTTGCTTCGGCAAATACACACGTATGAATGACATAACCGCGCTCTAAAAGTTTGATTAAGAAATTCCACCTTCAAAGGAACTTATTCAACAATCAACTTCTCATAATACTGCTCTTACTGCAGCCCGAGCGCAGTCGCTGCGTAAACTACGCAATAGCAGAGCGCTCGCTTATGCGTGCGTGAGTATGTGTGTGTGTGTGTGTGTGTGTGTGTGTTGCTCGTAATGTATACATATTAAGAGAAGTGTAGAACGTTTGGAATATCAGCTCTTCGCAGGGTTCAAGGGCTCTGCTAGTCGGGTACTCCCGACTAGAGCTTTCTTACTTGTTGTTGTTTTTATACTCATTCACAAAGTGAAATGTCCGTCACGCTGCCCGTACTTCTGTCTGTCCGTCCGTCTGTCCATATGAACGCAAACCATTTTCACAGTATTGAAGCTAGAGAGCTGAAATTTGGAAAATATATTATAAGTATAAAGTGTCAAGATTTTCTCGATACGCCCACTAGGGGCGTGGCAAATCGGAAAATGCATTTTCCGATATCTCAGAAAGTCTACTTTTTAAAATGCTAGATAGTTGCAATTCGGAATGTATACTCGCGTTGACAACCCAAGATCAAACAAGTAAGAAAGCTCTAGTCGGTGGTACCCGACTAGGAGATCCCCTGAACCCTGCGATGAGCCGAGTTAAGTTAATTGTTGAATAAGTTCCTTTGTAGATGGACGTTCTTAATTAAACTTTCAGAGAGTGGTTATGTCATTCATATGTGTGTATTTTCCGAAGCACAAGTCTCTAGCACTTGAAATACGGTTTTTGCAAATTTGGGGCGAAAGGGGCGTGGCATCAAAAATATAACAAAAATAAAAATTGTATAAACTCCACATTATACTAAATATAAAATAAGGAGTCTCTAGCTTAAAAGATGTGGTAGACATAATTTTATAGCTGGTTTCCAATTTAGTTTTTAATCAATAACATGAAAACGATAAAAGTTATCGAATTTTTGAAACAAACTTGATATGCGCGTGCTATACAGGAACCTCCATAAAAATTTCAAGTCTCTAGCTCTTATAGATTCTGAGATCGACGCGTTCATATATACGGACAGACGGACAGACAGACGGACAGGGCTAAATTAACTCAGCTCGTCGCCCTGATCAAGAATATATATACTTTATGGGGTCTGCCACGCCTCCTTCTGCCTGTTACATACATTTTAACAAAACCATTATACCCTGATTTCCCATTTTCAATGGTTTACGGCTAAGTTTAAAATAGTGTACCAATAATGTCTTTAGGTAGTCTACAAGTTCGAACAAAGCCATACGTTGGGTTTTTACTATTTTTACACAGGCAGCAAAATTTTCGCATACAAGCATACTCATACATGTGAGAATGCTCGTCGCGATATATTTGTTATGCGCCTCAACTCTTTAATGCGCTGTCAACAAATAATCATGAAAATGTCAATAGTTTGCATGAGCATGGCCAACACTTTCAACAGTTTGGTGTGATCTACTTTCGCAAAAGAAGACATTGGAGCTCAGCGGAAAATTTTCAATTTGAGGGCGCTGCTTCTGGTGGAAGATAAGCAGACACAGTTGCGTAGATGGGCTTAATACAAAAATCGGCTGAGCGCTCACATTTTCATTGCTCGAACCAAAAAGTCAAAGACCCGAACAATACCGGAACAGTGTGGGAGGTTATGCACAAATTTGGTACAAGAAGTATGTTTTCGATGAAATAACTGATGACATACGATAGTAAAACAACAACTATTATTTTCTTAACCTTCCCGACAATAATCATACAAAAGGTCGTTTCATATATGAATTCGCGATATACAGCATTGTACAACTATATAAGATCGTTCGGCAATATATCGCAAATCGCGCAGGCAATGTTAATGGTCATGGATAAAATGGATCTAGAAACTAAGCGCAAATGGAATTAATCATTAAATTATTCCGAATTGCCTAAGTGCCAATGTGTACATTGTTTGTCCTTCGTGTTACACGTTTCAGTCAGCTTACGGAGATGTCTGTTGCCGATCGCTATGAAGCAACAAAACGACATTCCCTATGCCTAAACTGTCGTGGCTAAGGCCACCAGGCAGTCAAATGCTCCTCTACTCAAAGATGTCGATCTTGCTTGAAATGTCATACCTTACTCCATCGGGAGGCAGTTGCGATTAAGCCGGCACCTACGCAATCCACAATTCCGAATTCGCACACACCAATCAAATGACAGATCAAGTTATCTTGGCCACTGCCATCATCCAGGTTAGAGATGCATCAGGAAACTACAGGATAGGCAGTGCTCTTTTGGATTCTTGCGCACAGGACAATTTTATCTCCCAAGGATCAAACGACACATGCATTCTAGCATTCTCGATTCACACACATACATCAAGTTTGGCACTTCATCCATAATCAAGTCACTGGTGGAGAATTTCAAGATACGTATTGATTTTTGCGTAACGTCACACATTACCTATCAGCCAGATTCGGAAATTGACATTTCGTCATGGAATACACAAAAAAAAAAGACACTTCTAGCGGATGAGTAATTTCATAAAACTCGTCATATCGATTTGCTTATTGGAACTGCAATATTTTTTGAAATTCCTGCAGTTGGACAAATCAAATCAGGTCCCTGCTTCGGAAAACGTTACTTCGATGGATTGTGTCTAGACGCTATGAAGGCTCGCAGCGTTAGGCACACAACTACTTCGCTCTCACTAGAGGAGTCAATCAACAAAAATCTGGAAAGACTCCGGCATATTGAAGACTTGAAGAAACCAATCGAAAAGTTCACACCTGCACAACTGCAGTGCGAACAAATGTTTAATCGAACTGTACGTCAACAAGCAGATGGTAGAATTGTTGTTTGATCCAAGATACCTAGGATCGTCGTACGACTCAGCCAAGCTGAGATTTGAGTCATTGGAACTGCGTTTAAATTGCAATCCTCAGCTTAAGGCGTTATATATGGAATTTCAGCGCGATTATGAAGACCTGAATCAAATGAGTATGGTAAACTCTCCAAGGCTAGACGAGCCACACAATTACATACCTCATTACTGAGTCCTTAAACTAAATAGCACAATTAAGTATTTGAATCTGGAAGATAGCACAGTTACAAGCACATTGGGCATAGCTTGGAATCAGCGTCAAGACGTATTGCCTTTTGCCTTTAGACCCAAGTGGTCCTTTGAAACAATCACTGGTGGCGTCAGTCATCGTGACTACAATGATCATCCTACAGGAGCTATGGATACTCAAATTACAATTGGACGAGTCTGTGCCCCAAACACTATGCCTAGCTTTTAAATCGTTTGCAGCAACGCTTCCTTCACAAGAGTCACTGGCAATACCTTGATTCTGTACGCAATCAAGTGCAAAGGAGCTGCAGCTGCATTTTGTAATGCTTCCATTCGTGCATATGGATGCTGGAGCAGATGGCAAGGTTAAGGTTCGCCTGATCACGTCGATGGAACTCGCTGTTGCTCGCCTGCTGGCACAGCTCAACAAGAAATTTAAAGGGATTTTCATATGGAAACAAACAACATTTCTATGGATATGAGCGACTCGTCGATAATTCTCCACACTATCGACATTTGTGGGAAACCGCGTTTCTGACATTCAAAAAAGGACTCTGGACTATCATTGGAGACACGTCCCAACACAATTGAATCCCGCCGATCTGATTTCGAGGGGATGTAAACGGAATGAATACGATATTAAACGAATCAATTTCGTTTATGGCGGCGTATCTGAGCCCAAGCGCTTGGCCAAATGAAACGAATCCAAAAGTTGTAATAGTTGAAATGCACAAGTCAGCTTTTAAGGTTACTACTGTTAGCAACTACCTACTCGACACACTTGAAAGCAAAAGTTCGCATTTTCGTTGCTTGAGTATTGTTGCTTGGTTGCTGCGCTTCACTTACGCGCTTAGGAAGCCCGTTGAGCTGTCTACGCCTTACGTTATTTGGAATCTGCAGCAACCACACCTTGAGGAGGAAATCGACGCTCTGCACAAAAACTGGCAAATACCAAGGCACATCAAATTTCTAAATCCATTATTACAGGTTACTGACGGATACCTACTGCGGCCGTCTCGTATTGGCAGATGTACCAGAGATTCAGAATCATCCAATCCTACTACTACCTAGTACCAGTAAAGATGACATTCGTCACTACGTGCCATCCTTCATAGGCACTTGTTGCACTACTTCGTCTTCAATTCTGGATCGTGAACGTACGAGACTTGGCTCGCTCTATCGTCAGGGGATGCGTGCACTGTGTGTGTTACAAGATAAAGCTGCAACAGCAACTCATGGGAAATCTACCTGTGAAACGATTGACTCCATCGAGGCCCTTTGCGCACTGTGGCGTAGACTTCTGTTGACCAGTCAGTGTATACCTTCACATCCTTTACAGGGCTCTTCGCATGGGCTGTATTGATATATTGATATGTTTTGACAGGAAGGCAGTGAATATCGGGGTGGTATCCGATCTATCTATCGCAGGGCGTGGCTTGCCTGTGAACATATTTTGCGATAACATAACGAATTTTACTGGAGCTAACAATCAGTTAAAGGACCTTCGGAGCTACTTCTTCAAGCAGGAAAATCAACGATCCATAGTTAGCTTCTGTGCAAATGAACTTAAAAACATTCGTTTCATCTCACCCAGAGCACCCCACTTTGGAGGCCTCTTGGAGGCAGCAGTAAAGAGCGCCAAGGGATATATGGCACGAAGCCTGATGAATTTCCGCTGTACGTTTGAGGGACTGGCCATTACAGAAGTAGAAACCATTATTAATTCGCGCCCAGATCCAAGCGTGGGTGCGAGCATTGCCTGAACACGAAATAGAGGATGAGCATCTGAAATTTTTAGATCGCTGGCGTTTGATCGAGCAATATTTTTGGCGACGTTGGTTGGCAGAGTACTTCAACGAGCTGAACGCACGCTCCAAGTAGACCAAGTCGGAAACAAAAGTATCTATCGGTCACTAATACTTGGTTCAAGTAGAATTATTGTAAATATGTTCTTTATATTTGGGTCCAGATTTATTTCTGTTCCCACTTTGCATTGTTGAACATTCTTGTCTTACTCTCACTCGCCTAACTTTGGGCAAGCTTCCCTATACGTTTCTTTAACTTGTCTGTTTAGTAAGCTCTATGAATAAACACTTGCGTCACTGAATTTAGGAGCCGTATACGTAGTTTTGTATAACACCCCCATACTTTAAAACTCATGCTGGACTGGAAAACGCTCCTGATCATACAACCGCTATTACAATGTCCAAAATGAATTGAAGGAAATTGAATTGAAATCCGAAAAAATTGAGTGAGTGAGTGCGTTCGCATTAAATTGTATCTTCTGCAGTTTTAGAACAAGAAAGCCCAAATTTAGCATGTAACTTACTATTACGATCAGACACGAGGGCGTAGCAAATTGGATAATGCTTTTGTTAAATTCTTTTGTATTTCGATCGCTATTGATGCTAGAGTCTTGAAATGAAGTATATATACTCAGGAGACAACAAATGATAAAAAACAAGTAAGAAAGCTCTAGTCGGGGGTACCCGACTAGGAGATCCCCGATTTTTGAAACATTCTACACACACGCACATATGCGTGCTCTGCTGCAGTTAGCGCAGATATCCAAAATTTGAGGTCTCTAGCTCTAAAGGTGCAAGATATATAACTTAATAGCTGGATTTCGATTTCGATAACATTAAAACGATAAAAGTTATCGATTTTTTGAAACAAACTCGATCTGTGCGTGCTATTACTAACCATACAACACAAAAATAGGAAAACTCGAACAAGCGTTTTCAACATGTCTGCCTTTTGCGGACTTACCCCAGTTGCAAGAACATATATGTGAGCAAGGGACTGTAAGTGTGTGTGCTCGTCGCGAAAAGTATTCGTTATGCGCCTCAACGGTTTCATACCCTTTCAAAAAATAATCATGAATATGTCAACATTTTGCATGAGCATGGCAAACAAAGCGTTTGTTGAAAGAACAATTTGGTATACTCTACTCTCGTAAGAGAAGACATTGGACCTCAGCGAGCAAATTTCAATTTTTGTGCGTTGCTGCTGGTGCGAACATTCTTATAAATTTGCGAGAGAAGAGAGCGGAGATAAAATATATTTGAGAGAGAGGAGATCTGGGAATAAGCATAGAAAGGCGTAGAAAGGCTTTGCATATAGATTGACCATTTTTGACCATGATTTTGCAGTCATACATATATGTTCGATGCTCGAAGCTAACCAAAGCGAATCGAACTTAGTCTTGCAACTGGGGTAAGTCCGCAAAAGGCAGACATGTTGAAAACGCTTGTTCGAGTTTTCCTATCTATGTGTTGTATGCTTAGTGGTGCTATACAGGCTATACAGGAACCTCCTTAAAAATTTCAAGTCTCTAGCTCTTATAGGTTCTGAGATCGACGCATTTATACATACGGACTGACGGACATGCCTATATCGACTCAGCTCGTCGCCCTGATCAAGAATATATATACTTTATGGGGTCTGCCACGCCTCCTTCTACGTGCTACGTACATTTCAACAAAACCATTATACCATGTTTTCTAATTTTCAATGGGTCAGGGTATAAAAATTATTTTAACTTTTACTAAAAAAAAATGTATTTGTATAAAAAGCCTTATAATAATTATAATTTTATTTAATACAAAATATTAATACTTTTAATACACACTTAATAATTATATATATAAAAATTAAAATAAGAACGATTTATTGGAATTTACATTTATTCGCAACTTATATGCTCTATCATTACAATACATCTCATTAGAGCTGCGAAACTATCGATTGCACTATCGAGGTATCTAATGTTTTCCTTTCTTCGCCACAATTGATAGTGGTGACCATTTTTAAAAGTTACTCATTATTTAAATTAGCGCAAAAGACGAGACTTAGTTATTGAAATTCAGATAAGAAAAATTATCTCTGATATTTTTCCCTATAGCTTGAAAATACATATCGAACTGAAATGATATAATAATTTTAAGATTATAATTTGAAATTTCCTAAGAAAGCAGAATCACTGAAAAAGATGTAAAGGTTTGTAAACTTAATGTTAAGCGATATGAAGTTAACAATAAGTTGAAGTCCCTATTATATTTAAAAAAGAATGAAGTGCTTCAAATTTGCTTATAATTTTAAATTACAAAATTTATTAGGGTATAAATTGTTAATTATTAAAAAATAATTGAGAAATAAAAGCTACTATCGAATTTTTGCTCTTAAAACATCGAAAATATCGAATGGGGCCACTATCAATAGTTTCCCTGCTCTACATCTGATACTGAAGGTAACAATTCCTTGCCAGCCAGAAAATCCACTCAAGTACCCAGAATCCCGGCCAAATGACAGTTTATCCTAGCGATGACCCTCGTTGCGATTCAACGATATTTCTGTAAGCTTTTGAATAGAAACATGGATACGCTCCGTTAAAAAAACATTGCAATTGAAACATAAAGTACTCGCGAGTGTTGAATTGAATTGAAACCCGTCCTCGGGCTTTGCTTTAGTTGATTTGCACCAATATAGTATCTAGGCCTATCTATCTTAGGTCATACAGAAATGGAAGGCTCAGACGTTCCCGGAAGAGGGTGATATTGACCATGGCTGATGATGCTACCGCTGGTTTTTTCCTTAGGATTCCCCGGTGGTTTACATACTGGGTGCCATTCAACGTGATGTGACCGTCGAACATTGCCAAAAAGTTCCTTAGACCTGTTTGCTGTTGCCGGTGCTGTCTGTTATGTTGATTGTTGCTCTGTTAATAATCAGAATGCCATCATCAATAGCTGTTATAGGATCCAGATACCCAGGACGGGTGGAGCATTGTGGGACGGTTTCAGCAGCCACTTGTTGGGAAAACGTTCCCGTTTGTAAATTTCTACAGAAGGTAGTGCAGTTGGCCACCACATTTCCATATTCATATGATATTATGCTGAACGGGGTACTTATTGATTTTCTTATAAGTTACATTAGGTTTGGGATATTTGATCAGGAAGTACAGTAGTTATGAATTTTAAAAAGCCTTAATACTAGAAACCTCTGAGAGGTCTGATACGCTTATATTAGTGGGCTAGTTAAATTTATTTTCACGAGGGTTATGGATAGAATTAGGTCTTCAAGATTTGTTACTATCATTCTATTTTTAGCAACAATTGTCGCCTGCCTATGATGAACATTAAGATTGGCTTAAGGTGGTTATGTGTCGGAGGTCAGTTTTCAGTACCTGTTTCATATGGTCCTTAGGTAGATTGTCTATCAATTTCCAGGTCTCGTACGAAGTTAAATTTGTTGTGTCCTAAATAACCTTACTTGTCCCAGATTGCTACTTGTCCGTCCATAATGTGTGTGTAATCCGCTTGGGTGCAGTCGAGTCTTGATGTCGCTTCCGTCAAGGTCATGATTGTCATTGTCAGAGCATCAGTGAATAAGGGCGATAGCTTATTTCACAATCTTTTGTTTGATTTTAACCAAACTTTGTTTTTTGGACCCTGTTCTTATTATACCCTGAACCCATTGAAAATGGGAAATCAGGGTAAAATGTTTTTGTGAAAATGTATGTGTTGGGCGCAGCAACACCTAGTTTTACTATTTAAGAGAACTTTGCATATCATTAAGAGATTTCGGCAACTTGTGCCGTTTTGCTCTCCGCCCTTTACACGCACATTCGTTCGCACGACGCAGCCGGCTCAAGCAGGCGCTCGTAGATCAATGCTGCAGTGCAATTTGGGAAGTCATACTTAGCTAATCGTTTTTGGGCAGATGCTCGTGCGCAGCAGCTCTGCAGTTACATACATACAAACATATATACGCATAGAACAATAAAATAAACTGTGAACATTGAAATAAATAAATAATATATATATAAAAAAGTTATTCGAAAAATCGAAAATCGGTAGCTCAACATTTGGTGACCCCGACGTGATCTTCTATATATATATATGTCGGCGCGTACTAAGTTTGTATGTGTGTGGTTGTAGTTTTCGGTATTTCACAATGATAATTTCATCATAATGCGTCGGATTCTAGTTATGCGTATTGGTGCGTCTTTCGATATTTCGCAATAATTATCTTCAGCATAAGCCTTTGTAAGGGCTGTGATTGGTTGATTAAGTTGTCGGTTCTAGGAAGTCCTGTTTTAGCGCGGCGGCAGCGCTGCGTCGCTGTCGCCAAGCGTGGTTCGGGCTTGAGAAATAAGAGACACAAGAGTTAGTTGTGTTTGAGTTCTCAGAGCGACCGAAACTCGCTGCGCTTAACCATGGAAAACAATCTTAACGCTACAACATCAGAAGTGGGATCTGGCTCGCTACCTAATATGACAAATGATCCTTGGCGAGTGCCGGACGTGTTAGCGGGAGCGCGTTAGAAATTTGCTTCGAATCAATTTATCGTGTGTTTGCGTCGTTGTGTGAACATAGTGTAACAATAATATTGAAAAGATCTTGTTGGCGCAGACGCATCCGCGTGGTGTGCTACAGTAAATATAATTCTGGCGGAAAATAACATAAAAGGCAGTGCTTTGGTAATGGCTTTGAGTGCAGCGTTGGAAGGCAGTGCGTCGCAGAGGCTCTCACAAATATGTTATCCTGACATAAATTGGACCGAGCTTAAGAAAATTTTTGTACAGCGCTTCACCAGCGTAGAAATACCAGCTATGTTTTTGACAATGTTTGATTCTGGAGCGGAATGTTCGTTGATTAAACAAAAGATAAGTACTCAGTTAGCCGGTAAAAGAATTAACAACGTAGTTATGTTGAAGGGTATTGGAAATGACAGCATTTGTTGTACATTGCAAATACTTGGCAACGTAAAAATTAATTAATTATTATTATTATTAATTGGCTAAAACACCCCTATCGGAGTACAGCCTGATGCACGATTTGCCTCCACGCTTCTCTATCCTGTGCACGACTTCTCCAGTTGGTTACACCTCCTAGGATTGCCTCCATTTGGTCCTTCCAACGGGTTCTAGGTCTACCCCTTCTTCGTTGTCCTCCAACTATCGTATCAAAAACCGAACGAGCTGGAGTGCTTCCCTCCATACGAGCAATGTGACCCAACCAACGAAGACGCTGAATGTCAATTCGCTTGCCAATTAATTAATAATTATCATTAATTGATTGATTGAGAAATACTGTGGCAGGGTTTTCTTGTCATTGTATCACCGGGAAAATTTGAAATTGTTAGGCCAAAATCTGTAAACTGTTGTTCAAATGATGATATATTTTTTTTAAATTGGATACTGATCTTGTCGGCGAAGATAGGGATAAATTAAACGATTTATTAGAAAATTATTTAAAATCTTTTATAAAGGGAATTCCTTCTTCTAGAGTCAGTACAGGCGAGATGAAAATTAAGTTAGTAGACCTCAGAAAAATTGTTCAAAGAAGACCATGCAGACTTAGTCCAAATGAAAGAGAGTTGGTACGCGAGAAGATTAAAGAACTAGTAGAATGCAATGTCATTAGGCCAAGTTGCTCACCTTATGCAAGTCCTATGATGTTTGTGAACAAATTGAAGGACAATTCTCTTGCCGAGGACATTGCAAAAACTTATGAGTTGAGAGCAGGATTACTTTATCGAAAAATTCAGAGAACTCGATCTTTGCCAATTGTTTCAAGGGCATTTAGGTGGTCTGTAATAAATCAGATTCACGAGACAATCATGCACTTAGGTTGAGAGAAGACGTTAGATAAGGCCTATGATTATTATTGGTTCGATAGCATGTCTAAGTATATACGAAAGTTTGTTGAAAACTGTTTTACTTGTAAGATGTCAAAGTCATCCTCGGGTAAAATTCAAGCTAGAATTCATCCAATAGCAAAGGTCAGCACACCTTGGCACACGATACACATAGACGTAACAGGAAAGTTGAGTGGCAAGTCTGATCAGAAGGAATATGTTATTGTCCAAGTGGACGCTTTTATCAAATTTGTTTATTTAACACACACACTTAAGATTGATGCTGACAATTGCATAGGTGCTGTGACATCGTCGGTATCTTTGCTTGGCTGTATCTCTCTTTGGAGTACCAAAACCGCATAATAGCAGACCAGGGTAGATGTTTTGCTAGCTCTAAATTTAGTGAGTTTTGTTCTCAACAGAAAATAAGTTTGCATTTGATTGCGACAGGCGCAAGTAGAGCTAACGGACACGTGAAACACATTATGAGCACTTTGAAAAAAACTTACTGACGGCAGTTGAGGCTAGCAGCCGATCTTGGCAAAACGCATTAGGTGAGGTTCAGTTGGCCTTAAACTGTACAGTAAGTCAAGTAACAAAGGCAAGCCCTTTAGAATTGTTTATTGGCATTGTGAATTGTGATTTGGCAGAATCAAGAGCTCGAGCAGTGCAAAATATATCAGCGGCAGCAGTATATAGCAAGAAACGGTTTGATAAAACCAAGGCTAAGGTTGTTGGATACGAAGTAGGAGATTTTGTGTTGTTAAAGAATAACTGTTGAAAGAGACAGTATGGATGAATGAAGAAGCTG
This sequence comes from Drosophila nigricruria, assembly GCA_037075265.1. Taxonomy (NCBI): domain Eukaryota; kingdom Metazoa; phylum Arthropoda; class Insecta; order Diptera; family Drosophilidae; genus Drosophila; species Drosophila nigricruria. The sequence continues at coordinate 1,539,661 of JBAMCI010000158.1, read as the reverse complement.
ATAAGAAAAGTTGAAAGAATTGGTCTTATTGCAAGCACAAGTGCAAAACAAATGTTTTGATCATGGCTTGTAGCGCATAAGATGATGTAATGTAAAACCAGTTGAATTTATGATAATGAAAAGGATAGTGAAGAAAGTTGAATTGAGCTAAAGATTAATTTTATAGCACTTTAAGAATGAAACTAAAAGTTGAAGATAAAATTTTATATGAAGCCCTGAAACGGGAATAGTTGTGGTCAAAAGGGAAAATGTTAATCTTAAATTACTTTCGAAGGTTTATAAATGAAATGAATTATGCAGTAAGGCAGTTTTGTAAAAGTACACGAGGTCGTGTTATTGTCAGAATGGCCGTGTCGGCGCGTACTAAGTTTGTATGTGTGTGGTTGTAGTTTTCGGTATTTCACAATGATAATTTCATCATAATGCGTCGGATTCTAGTTATGCGTATTGATGCGTCTTTCGATATTTCGCAATAATTATCTTCAGCATAAGCCTTTGTAAGGGCTGTGATTGGTTGATTAAGTTGTCGGTTCTAGGAAGTCCTGTTTTAGCGCGGCGGCAGCGCTGCGTCGCTGTCGCCAAGCGTGGTTCGGGCTTGAGAAATAAGAGACACAAGAGTTAGTTGTGTTTGAGTTCTCAGAGCGACCGAAACTCGCTGCGCTTAACCATGGAAAACAATCTTAACGCTACAACATATATATATAAATATATATAGGTTCTTGCAAGCTCCGTTTGCGCATAAACCGTATTATGTCAATTGCTTTGTGCCGCTACTTATTGCATAGTCGTCAGACACACATTCGTTTCGACTTGCCATACAGTGCCGTCCATAAAAACAGTACCAGCTATTGTGCGTGCATTAGTTGTAATGCATACAGGCATTCAATAGTGGTGATTTAATGAAGAATTTGTAATAAACTAATTAATAAAACAATTTAAATTCATTTCTGAACTGCGATTCTCGCCTCAGCTCGCGCTCATTCTTCGATTACAGCGCGCATAAGCTCTGTGTAGTTACGCTTGTGCCGTTACTGTTCTCTCATTGCCATTGCACTCGTTCCGTTCGCCAGCAGTACAGTCGCTTCCATAAAAACCGTGTCGGTGCTCGTTAATTCATACACGTGCATTTACAGACAAACACGTACAGCTATCAACTCATACTTCTGCAGTCATTTGCATACCAACACTTTTAAGCCATACCGTTACTTCTTGTGTGCGACGTCTACTCGTCATGGCGAATTTTGAAGCTAGTACAGTTGCGCCTGAAGAGCGAGTGAGTTTTTTATAAGCTCAAGGTTAAATCGGTATTTGAGCGTTTAAAAAGGTTGCAAATTAAAGTTGAAGTGGAGGCGCTAACCGCTCACAGTGACAGCACCTTCACAGTTTTATTGGAGCATATTGGCAAGTTAAGCAGTTACTTTGGTGAAGCCCACGACCACCTAGAGGAGCTTGATTTTGATGAGATGCACAGTGACTTGCGCATGGATTTCGATGACTTAATATTGGTCATGCAGTCTTCAATATTGTCGGAAATTCAGAGCCGCAGCAGTCAAGTGCCTCATAGTTCCACGCTTAGTAGACCAATGACGCATATGCAGGCTCTCGCTTCTAAACTACATTCAGCACCTGCGCTGCCGCCATTAAAATTACCTACGTTCAGCGGTGGATATGACATATGGGCCGATTTCTACTTAATATTTTCAACAATCATTGATAGTCGACCCGAAGTCAACAACATGGAAAAGCTTCAATATTTACGATCCTGTCTAGACGGTGCAGCGTTGGACACAGTTCGCTCTCTGGAGATTTCAAACGATAACTATACGGAGGCTATAACCCTATTGAAACAAAGATATGATAACCGTCGTTTAATTTTCCAGGCACATATCGTAGAGATCTTGGGGCTGAAGAGGGTAGAGAACGGATCTACCATCAAGTTGCGAGAACTATCGGACAGCTTCAATGTGCATATGCGTGCATGATAGCTCAAGTGCTGCTACAGAAGTTCGATGCGGCCACACAAGCTAAGTGGGAAGAGAAGTTGGAGGATTCAGAGACGGCATCTCGTATACCTACATGCGAAGAAGTTTCTTCATTTCTTGAGCTCCGTTGCCGGACCTTGGAATCGATGGAGTTTGCTATGACGAACTATTCATCCAGCAAGCCTGTGAATAGTAGTAGCAAATTTGTCACTAACAGGTCAGCATTCCATGTAACGGACCACAGCGCACAGAGTTATGTCTTTTGCAATACGCCAGAGCATACTATCTACAAATGCTCAAGATTTGCAAACTTGTCACAAAGGGCTGGATCATGTTTGAACTGGTTGAAAGTCGGCCATCAGTCGCGACGATGTGGCTCGGGCGGCTGCCGAGTCTGTGGAGTCAAGCATCACACGCTTCTCCACCTCGGCAACTCCAGCACATCACAAGCAGTAGCTCTGTCAAAGCAACATTCATCGTCATCAATGATGCAGGGCATTCCTACGCAAGCCCCATCTACTACTCTCCTAGCCCAAGATCTGATCAGCGATGTAGTGCTCCTGGTGACCGCAGTCGTCCTGGTAAAAAATCGGTTTGGTGAATTAGTTCCTTGTCGTGCACTTTTGGATTCAGGCTCACAACTGCATCTTATTACAGCTAGATGCGCCCATCAATTGCAGCTCAAAAGGACAAAGTCATCCTCAGCTGTCTATGGTTTAGGCGACTGCAAGGTGGCCACCGATGGAACTGCGGTTTGCGTCACTCTTCGGTCTCACGACTCCATGTATGCAAATAGCTTCACAGCCACGATAGTCTCGAATGTAACTGGCAGACAGCCCTGTTCTGATGTGAACATAAGCACTTGGAACATACCGCCAAACATAACTCTGGCTGATCCAGCTTTTCATATTCCGCAGCGAATAGATTTGCTTATCGGAGCTAGCCTTTTCTATGAGTTGCTCTGTGTGGGTCAAATCAAGTTGCTGCCTGGACTGCCACTTTTACAGAAGACTCGTCTTGGTTGGATTGTGTCTGGAGGCAGAACTCGCATCCCTAACACCGTGCTTGTGACTTCGAAGGTACCTTCAGAGCCAGGTGCCTGAACCGGACAGCTATCTACAATGTATTCTTTGGAGAAATTCACCTGACGATGAGTTAGAAGTGTTTAAGTTGGACACTGTAACTTATGGAACGAAACCGGCTTCATTCTTATCGGTGCGTGCCATGCACCAACTCGCCATAGATGAACGAGATGCGTTCCCACTCGGCTCAGAGGTGTTGCTTCGCGATTTTTATGTCGACGATTTGATCCCTGGAGGAAAATCAGTCGAAGAAGCAAGGCGTGTCATGCAGGAGACCACTGGAATTTTGGCAGGTGGAGGATTCAAATTAAGGAAGTGGTGTTCAAGCCATCCCATGGTGCTGGACGGCGTGACAGATTGCGACAAGGAATCTCTTATAAAGTTCAATGATGGCAGCGACATTACAAAGACACTTGGCCTTGCATGGGATCCAGCATCTGATCAACTTTTGTTTTCATACTTGGCTCTGGACTCGAGCTGCAAGCCCTGTAGACGTTCTGTGCTTTCGTACATTGCTCGGTTCTACGACCCCCTTGGACTGGTCGGCTCAGTAATAACAAAGGCAAAAATATTCTTACAGCAGCTGTGGAGGCATAAGCTTAATTGGGACGAAAGTCTTCCTTCGGCACTTCATACTGCATGGCTTGACATTTGCAGTAACTTTGGCAGCGGCCTTAGGACTACATTCCCCAGGCTGGTGATATTTCCAGGAGAGAAGGTAGAGGTCCATGGATTCTGTGATGCCAGCATCGACGCTTATGGAGCCTGTGTCTACATCGTATCCAAGGGGCAACCTGGCATTAGCAGGTTACTTTGCTCAAAGTCTCGAGTCTCTCCCTTAAAGACGCTTACGGTTCCGAAGCTGGAATTATGTGGAGCAGAGTTACTAGCACGTCTGATGGATGAAGTAGCTGGCTTGGGCATTTTCACAGGTCAGTTTCACTGCTGGTGTGACTCTACTGTCGCATTATCCTGGATCAATGACGAACCCGGACGCTTCAATGTATTTGTTGCAAATATCATCGCCACGATACAGGATCTCACATCTACAATGGAGTGGCACTACGTACCTACTGAGTTAAATCCCGCTGACATATTATCTCGTGGATCACTGCCCATTGAGTTGAACGCATCATCTCTTTGGTTTAGCGGTCCTAACTTCATTTCTAAACCCAGATCGCAGTGGCCAGTCTCGGTGCTTCCAGAGAAAACTTCAGTGGAGCGTCGGCAGACTGCTCTTCTCGTAAGGCGGGCAGTCTGTGACGCCTCTATGGATTGCAAGTATGCGAACTCTTTTAGTCGTCTGCAGCGTATCTTTGCATATGTAGCGAAGTTTATTCATAAAGTTCGTGGTCCAGGACTCACTATCAGAGACATCCGAACCGGCACCCATATACTGTTGCGGGTGATTCAACGAGCTCATCTTTGGGAAGAAATAAACACACTTCAAACTAAAGGAACTGTTTCATCATCCAGCAGTCTTGCCTCCTTGTCGCCATTCTTTGACGAATTTGGGCTGCTACGTGTGGATGGTCGTCTCAAAAACTCTACATTGAACTTCAATAGTCGCCATCCAATCATCTTACCCAGAAGTCATCCAGTAACTCGGGCCATTATCATGCATTACCATCAGAGGAACCTCCACGCAGGGCCCCGAGCAGTGCTAGCGTTGGTTCGATCCCAGTATTGGCCAATTGGTGGCAGAAAAACTTTAACTAGCGTGATTCATAAATGCGTGATATGCTTTCGGGCCAAACCGCGAATAGTAGAGCACATAATGGCAGATCTTCCCAAGGATCGCGTCGAAGGCTGTCGTGCGTTTTGGGTCACTGGAATCGATTTTTGCGGACCTTTCTTTTACAAGCCTGAGGCACGAAATAAGGCTCCTGTAAAATGTTACGTCTGTGTTTTTATCTGTTTTGCTACGAAGGCTATATGGTTGGAACTGGTCAAGGACTTAACCACTACTGCATTTCTGCATGCTCTACAGCGGTTCATATGCACTCGAGGAAAGCCAAGTCAAATTTGGTCTGACAATGCCACCAATTTTCTTGGTGCCCGCAACCAGCTTCAGGAGTTGAAACGTCTGTTTCTGTCAGATGCTCATCAGAATGCAGTGAAGGACTTCTGTCTAGCTGACTGAATAGAATGACATTTCATCCCTCCACGATCTCCTCACTTTGGTGGTTTGTGGGAGGCTGCAGTGAAGACAGCGAAACATCATTTTTACCGAGCTGCTGGTCCTGCTATCCTGGCCTATGATGAGCTTCGAACGTTGGTCTGCAACATCGCGGCTGTTATTAATTCTCGACCTTTAGTTTCGATTTCAGAGCATCCAGCAGATTTAGACGTATTGACGCCTGCGCATTTCCTTAATGGCGGCCCTCCTTCATCCTTCAGTGAGCCCAACCTTACAGGGCTCAAATTTAATCGTTTGGATGCCTGGCAGCGTGTGAGCCATCTTCAGCAGGTATTCTAGACACGCTGGCGGGAGGAATACTTGAACCTTTTGCAGCAGCGAGCCAAATGGAGAATATCCCAACCTGGCTTATCGGTTGGTGATGTGGTTCTCGTAAAGGACGAGAATCTGCCACCGCTGAAGTGGCCGTTGGCCAGGATAGTCGAACTCATCCCTGGAAGCGACGGCGTCGCAAGAGTCGCCGTACTTAAAACGGAGGCTGGCGAAATTAGAAGGGCTACAAACAAGCTGTGTCTGCTGCCCATTAAAAATTCTTTTAAAGCTAGGCTTGGGCACAGCAACACCTAGTTTTACTATTTAAGAGATCTTTGCATATCATTAAGAGATTTCGGCAACTTGTGCCGTTTTGCTCTCCGCCCTTTACACGCACATTCGTTCTCACGACGCAGCCGGCGCTCGTAGATCAATGCTGTAGTGCAATTTGGGAAGTCATACTTAGCTAATCGCTTTTGGGCAGATGCTCGTGCGCAGCAGCTCTGCAGTTACATACATACAAACATATATACGCATAGAACAATAAAATAAACTGTGAACATTGAAATAAATAAATAATAAATATATTGTAAGGCGGCTGCCAGAGTAGCCGCCTCACATGGCATAGGTATATAGTTAGTTAGGTAATTAGTAATTATAACAATATAGTTTTAAGTTAGAAATAAGAAGCAAGGAGCGCAACATAGTTTTAAGTTAGAATTAAGACGCAACGAGCGCAACATAGTTTTAAGTTAAGACGCAAGGAGCGCAACATATTTGAATTTGAATGTAACAGCTCGAGTGCGCGCCGACGATCGGCGATGCAACTCTGCGCAGCATGGTGAAAGCTCCACCGTAGGGAGCGAGCGCTGTGGTGAGTTGCGTCGCCGAGGCGATCGGGCGGCTCGAGTGTGGTAGAATCAAGGGCTTAAGGTTAATTAGTTTTTGGCACGCGACCAAGACGGTCGAAAAGGAAAAGGAAAAATATAAGATCAGCGAGCGCGGGGCGCCGCTGACAGGAAAATAAGGTTATGTGGACACGTGACCGGTACGGCAGGGCTCGACCGGCAGCCAAGGTATACTAAGAAGAAGGTGCAAACTAATAATAAGTAAGAAAATTAGTTTTCGGACACGCGACGAGATGGGTCGCTGGAGAGTGAGGAGCGCGCGTCGGCGCTCAAACGAAGAGTAGGCGGGAAGAATATAGAAAAGGCGCGAAGCACGTGGGCTTCGCGAGAAACGATCCGGCAGGGCCCGGATCGCGACAGAGAAGTTTAATTAATAAATAAATATCGCAACCAACCAAAACCAACACCTTTCCTCTCTCTTAAAAAAATATTCTTGTAAGTGCTGGTCCTGGGAGACTGAGTCTGCACCCCGGCCAGATTTGTAACTTTACAAGTGGCGCCCGAGCAGGGACTCTGGAACTAATAAGGGGCGTGGCATATTCGCGGCGTAAAATCCTGCGCATATGCCCAAATAAAGGTGCTGGTCGGCAAATGCCGCAAAATCTACGTCAAGTCGGCGATACCCAAGCATACTCTTCAAACGCGACGAAGGTAACGGCAAACGAAATTCAAGGGCACAGCGACGCCGAAAAGGTACAGCACGCGACGGGAAACATCGAGAACAAGCCAGTGCGTACAGTGGGCCGAGAGCCAGAAATTTCGAGAAAAATCGAGTGAACTGCAGGCCGAGGGCCAAAAACTCAGATCAAATGTGTGCTGTACGAAATTTTTTTTTTGAGTGAGTTTTTTTTTTGAGAAAAATAAAAATATATATGTACAAAGAGAGACAGTGACGAGTGGCGAATGAACAGTGGCGCACAACGGCTTTGAGTTATTTTTTTTTGAGTGAGTTTTTTTTTTGGCGAAAAAGAAATATGTACGTACAAAGAGAGACAGTGGCGAATGAACAGTGGCGCACAACAACTTTGAGTGATTTTTTTTTGAGTGAGTTTTTTTTTTGGCGGAAAAAAAAAAATATATTTATATACATATATATACGTACAAAAAGAGACAGTGGCAAGTGGCGAATGAACAGTGGCGCACACCAACTTTTTTTGAGTGAGTTTTTTTTGGTTGAAAAAAAAAATATATATGTAAAGAGAGACACCGGCTACGAAGACAAGTGTACAGTGGTACAAAGTTAGGTTATTTTTTTTAGTGAGTTTAAAAAAAAAAAAAAAAAAAAAAATATATATATATATATATGGAAACGAGACAATAGTAAGGACAAGAAGTGCACACTGATACGAAGCTGCGTTTTTTTTAGTGACTTTTTTTTTTTTTTTTTTTTTAAATCGGCAACGAGGACAAGAATAACAAATTAAATTAAATTAAACGAATTTAAGGAAAAAAAAGGGGGAAAATTAAACGAAGGAAAATTCAGCACAAATCCAGGGAAAACAGCGACAGAACGAGGCACAGCCAGCGGTGCAACGAAGACGGGAAAACAGTCAAAGAAGGAGCAGAGCATAAATGGAAGGAGGTGAGTGCCAGAATCCGGGGGTGGGCGTGCGCTGGGTGTATCAGCGGTGCAAAGAGGAGCTGATCACCATAACCCAAGAGTTCGGGTTAGAAAGCGACGGACGTGTAGAAGACCTTCGAAAGAGAGAGCCAGAGCCCTACCTAGGGGGTGCGGCGCCTTGTGTCGGTGGCCGAGCTTACCAGAAGTCCGAACCGGACCTGCGTAGAGCTCAGCTACACGAGCCGATCCCTGCGCCATCATGGAAGCTGAGCGTTCCGACGATCAGCGGGATGGCCGAGGGCCGAAAGTGCGGAACACGGGAGGACTCGAGAGTCGACGGTGAGGTCAAAGAGCAGCCTCCGACTCTCAAGGCCAGCCAATATGTTCCTGCACACCAACCACAGCCCGAGAGGAGCCCGCCCAGATGCATAGCAGAGCAGGTCAGGAAGTGGGGCATGAGGTATGGCGGCCAGTTGGACCCACTCGGATTTTTAGAAATCTTGGAAGAGCGGGCCATCACATACGGCATCGACCTCGACGGTATGCCCAGGGCATTGAGCGAGGTGCTAGTGGACAAAGCCGCCAGGTGGTTCATTACAAGCGGGTTAAGGGACGTGACCTGGGCGGAGTTTAAAAGCGGATTTCTGGAGTTCTTCCTGCCACCGCAATATTTTGAGCGCCTCGAAGATCAGATCAGGTCGCGTCGGCAGCGGGGAGGAGAGAGCTTCAAGGACTATCTCGTAGAGATTAGGCTGATGATGCGCCACGCAGCGTATAGTTCGGCACAGGAGCTGTACCGAATATACGAGAATGCCGCCCCTGAGTACAGATTGTACGTAAGACGTCATGACTTTACGTCTCTCGCACAGCTGACTCAGATGGCGGCGGAGTATGAATATGTGCGGGACCAAGGGATGGATCTGGAGAAGAGCGCCACGGCTGGACGGACGAGGACTGCCGGGGCGCAAAAAGCGGATAGTCGGTCCAACAACCCGTTCCGCTCGCAGCCGGCGGAATATCGTCCGACAGAGTCGCGACCAAGTACGTCATCGGCACCATCTGCGAAGCAAACGGAGGCCGCACATCAAATGATGAGCCAGGATATCGGATCTGGGTTCGATCCGCGCCGGGTCTGCTATCGTTGTGCACACACGGGACACTTCACTCGGGAATGTCCCAACAAACTGGAGTTGTTTTGCCGCCGTTGTGGGAAGACGGGGAGGAGTACGCAAGAGTGCTGCTACCGTGCGGACGCGGGAAACGGACAGGGGCGTCCTCTGCAGGAGCGGAGCGGCGCCAACTAACCAGCCGAGAGAGAGAGGAGTACCCGTTAGTGGTCGAAGAGGGAAGAATCGTCGCAAGGGTGGAGATTGTGGGTCGACGCATGGACGCCACAATCGATACCGGAGCCACGCGTAGCTTCATGAGCGAAGATTGCGTGCGCAGGAGGGCGATTCAGGGAGAGCTCCAGGACGTGCAGTCACGGATCAGGTTGGCTGACGGGTCGTCACTGGAAGTAAAGAAGATGATGAAAGTGGACGTGAGTCTCGCCGGGAAGCCAGTGCGGATGACAGTGCTCATCATGCCGACCATGCTGGATCACGTCATCTTGGGAATGGACTTTCTGCGCGCCATAGGCACGACGGTGCGCTGTGGCCGCGCAGAACTGCTGATGAGGACGAAGGAGACACCGGCTGGAAAGGAGTCACCACCCTCCGCGAGAGAGGCGTCGAAAGAGGGCATCGCGTCTGGAGGACAAGAGATGCTCGCTCGGCGTCCAACTCTTGCAGAGAAGAGAGGAATGAACTTTGGAGTGGCGGGTGGGAAGCCTGCGACGAAGCAAGTGAAGGCGTCGGCAGAGGAAGAGTCGCCATCCGAGATGCGGGTTGAGTCGATAGAGGGCGCACCGTCTGGAGCACGGAAGGCGCCTGCTCGACGACGAGCTCAATCGAAGAGGCATCTGGAGGAGGAGGTGCGGCATAAGGATACAGAAGTAGAGTCGATGGACGACGAGGGAAGGATTCCGGGGACCGGGGAGCGTCCGCCGGAAATAAAAACGATTGAGGTGGAAGAGGAAGAGGGAGCTGGGACTCCCGCAGAGGATGTGGAATGGCCAGAGGACCTAGAGGACGAACTCAGGGAGTTCTTAGAAAAGGAGCTGGCGCTGTTTGAGAACCTAGAGGGGGTGTCTCACATAGCGGAGCATAGCATCAGGATGAGGGATAATAAGCCACTGAAGCAGCGACATTATCCCAAGAATCCGGCTATGAGCAAGGTGATTGACGAGCAGATAGATGAGCTGCTTCGAGTGGGGGCCATTGAGCCGTCGCGAAGTCCGCACAATGCACCAATAGTCTTGGTAAGGAAAAAGACTGGAGATTGGAGCATGTGCGTAGACTACCGACAGCTCAATGCACACTCGATTCCAGATGCTTATCTTGTTCCTAGGATCAATCACATCCTGGAGAAGTTGCGCCACGCTCGTTTCATCTCGACGTTGGACCTCAAGAGCGGTTATTGGCAGATCCCCATGGCGGCCGATAGCCGAGAATGCACAGCCTTCACCGTGCCCGGAAGAGGTTTATTCCACTGGCGGGTGATGCCATTTGGTTTGAATTCGGCAGGTGCGACGTTCCAGAGAGCGCTGGATACGGTCATCGGACCCGAAATGGAGCCGCATGCGTTCGCCTATCTAGACGACATCGTGGTGATCGGAGCCACCAAAGAAGAGCATGTGGCTAATTTGAAGGAGGTGTTCGGCCGATTGAGGGCGGCCAACCTCAAGTTGAACAAGAGGAAGTGCAGTTTCTTCAGAGAAAGGCTGGCGTATCTGGGACACGTGATCAACGGGGAAGGAATTTGCACCGATCCGGCAAAGGTGGAGGCGATACAGAAGCTTCCGGCTCCTACCAATCTAAAGGAGTTGCGGCAGTGCTTGGGGATGGCGTCCTGGTACCGGCGGTTCGTGCCAAACTTCGCGTCGCTGGTCCAACCGATGACGTCACTCCTCAAGAAGGGCCAGAAGTGGGTATGGAGTGAGGACCAGGAAGAAGCCTTGAGGAAGCTCAAGGAGAACTTAACGACGGCGCTCGTCTTGGCGTGTCCCGACTACTCGGCCAAGTTTGTGCTGCAAACAGATGCTAGCGACTACGGACTCGGGGCAGTGTTGACGCAGACAGTCGAGGATCAGGAACGGGTGATAGCGTACGCCAGTCGAAAGTTGCTGAAGGCGGAGGTGAATTATTCGGCCACAGAGAAGGAGTGCCTGGCAATCGTATGGGCAATTAGGAAAATGCGATGCTACCTCGAAGGCTACGGGTTCGACGTGGTGACGGATCAGCTCGCTTTAAAGTGGCTAAACTCAATAGAGAGCCCTACCGGCAGGATCGCCCGTTGGGCACTGGAATTGCAGCAGTACCAATTCGATGTCCATTATCGACGAATGAAACTGAATGTGGTGGCCGACGCTCTCTCCCGGCAACCTCTAGAGATCTGTCAACAAGCAGTGGTAGCGGAGCTCCCCTGCAAATGGATCGCGAGGATGCGAGGATGAGAGGATCGCTAAAGAGCCAGCGAAATTCACGGACTACGTCGAGGAAAATGGACAATTGTATCGAAACCTGGGACACCGCACAGATGAAGAGGACTACATACCCTGGAAGCTTTGCGTACCCGTCGGTCAGAGGGGCAGGGTGCTGCGAGAGTGCCACGACGCTCCCACGGCCGGACATCAAGGTGTGAGGAAGACGGCAGCCAGGCTGGCCCAAAGATATTATTGGCCAGGCATGCGAGATGCCGCCAAGTATGTGAAACGCTGTGAAACGTGCCAGAAGTTCAAAAGCGAGCAACAAAAACCAGCCGGCCAGATGCTAACGAGACAGGTGGCTGAGCCCATGGCCGTGTTGTGTGTCGATTTTGTGGGTCCGTTGCCGCGTTCGAAACGGGGCAACACCATGCTGTTGGTGTTTCATGGCGCTTTCGCTAAGTGGGTGGAGCTGGTACCTCTGAGGAGAGCGACGACGGCGCTCCTACAGATGGCTTTTCGAGAGCGTATTCTGAGCAGATTTGGAGTGCCGAGAACGCTGGTCTGCGATAATGGAGTGCAGTTCGCGAGCAGGAGTTTCCGCTCGTTCATGGAATCCTTAGGGGTGGAACTCCAGCACACGGCTCCATACTCTCCGCAGGAAAACCCAACAGAGAGGACGAATCGCACAGTAAAAACGATGATAGCGCAGTTTATCGAGGGTCATCAAAGTTCGTGGGACGAACTGCTGCCCGAGATAACACTGGCTGTCAACTCCAGTGTGGCAGATTCTACAGGATTCAGTCCATCGTTCCTAATGTCGGGTCGGGAGCCACGCTTGCCGGCCGCATTATACGAGGAGGTCACACCTGGATCAGCGACGAGGGAATTGAGCCCGAATTCAAGAGGGGGCAAGATGAAAGAGATCTTCCACATAGTTCGGAGCAATCTGCAGCGGGCGTCGAGGGACCAAGGACGTCACTACAACCTGCGTCGACGAGAATGGAGACCCACGACAGGGTCATCAGTGCTGTTGCGGCAGCACCAACTCTCTAACGCAATAGAGGGATTCGCTGCGAAGTTGGCACCTAAGTTTGACGGTCCCTACAGGGTCGTCAAATTCATCTCCCCCAATATCGTGCGCCTCGCGAAGCAGGGCGAGCGCAAACGGAGGGTGGCCAACATAGCGCAGCTGAAACCATTCCATCAGGACGACAACGAGAGCGACGTGGGATCCGCAGATGACGACGCTGGACAGATGCACGACGAAGGAAGACTCGACGACGACGGGAGTGGCATCGATGACGATGCATCAGATCCTTAAAGAAGAGGATGCAGGATGAAGAACGACAGGCAGCGGATCAACGGCCGATCCCAAGAGACCAGACGGGGCCGATGGTCCTGGAGGACGAGGACAATTTGTTGTCAGACATGGCCGATATCCTGGAAGGATGGGAGCCGGATCTAGCCGATATATTCCCTGAGGCGGCAGATCCGGGAGAGGAGATGCCCGCGCTGGTCCCATCAAATTGGAAAATCTTTCCCCCATGGATGATGCTTAGCCGCCCCCTGGTGGCATTACTGCGCAGGGAAATCGACGCGCAACACAGGCGGCACAGACGCACAAGGTTCCGCGTCGAGATGGAGGACGCAACATACAACGTGACGGTGGCAGCCAATGACGGGGTTGTCGTCGCTTTGCGGAAGAAAGGGGGGGTGTAAGGCGGCTGCCAGAGTAGCCGCCTCACATGGCATAGGTATATAGTTAGTTAGGTAATTAGTAATTATAACAATATAGTTTTAAGTTAGAAATAAGAAGCAAGGAGCGCAACATAGTTTTAAGTTAGAATTAAGACGCGTGGTGAGTTGCGTCGCCGAGGCGATCGGGCGGCTCGAGTGTGGTAGAATCAAGGGCTTAAGGTTAATTAGTTTTTGACACGCGACCAAGACGGTCGAAAAGGAAAAGGAAAAATATAAGATCAGCGAGCGCGGGGCGCCGCTGACAGGAAAATAAGGTTATGTGGACACGTGACCGGTACGGCAGGGCTCGACCGGCAGCCAAGGTATACTAAGTAGAAGGTGCAAACTAATAATAAGTAAGAAAATTAGTTTTCGGACACGCGACGAGATGGGTCGCTGGAGAGTGAGGAGCGCACGTAGGCGCTCAAACGAAGAGTAGGCGGGAAGAATATAGAAAAGGCGCGAAGCACGTGGGCTTCGCGAGAAACGGTCCGGCAGGGCCCGGATCGCGACAGAGAAGTTTAATTAATAAATAAATATCGCAACCAACCAAAACCAACACCTTTCCTCTCTCTTAAGTCCCCGTCCCCGCACTTAACAAATATTCTTGTAAGTGCTAGTCCTGGGAGACTGAGTCTGCACCCCGGCCAGATTTGTAACTTTACAATATAAAAAAGCTATTTGAAAAATCTCGGTAGCTCAACAGTATGTAACAGGCAGAAGGAGACATCGCAGATCCCATAAAGTACATATATTCTTGATCAGCTCGATGAGCTGAGTTGAAATAGCCCTGTCCGTCTGTCCGTCCGTCCGTCCGTATGAGTGCAGCGATCTCGTAAACGCATAAAGCTACATATCTGAAATTTTTAGAGAATACTCGTCTATAGCCTACACTGTACGAGTTTTATTTTAAGATTTTCGATAACTCATCCCGTTTCCTTATTATCGATAACTTTTCTTCGGTTAAGCATACCGTAAGAGCTAGAGACTCTAAATTCACTGTGTAGATCCGTGTAATGAATGCAGACATTATGTAATTTTTGGAGACTTGTGCTTTGGCAAATACACACATATGAATAATATAATTACGCTGTCAAAGTTTGATTAAGAAAGTCCATCCACAAAAAAAGTTATTAAACATTTAATTTCCCATGCACATTGCAGCCCAAGCGCAGTCGCTGCGTCAACTGCGCAGTCAGCAGAGCGCGTGCTTATGCGTGCGTGCGTATGCATGTGTGTGTGTGTGTGTGTGCGTTGCTCGCAATATTTGTATATGCAAAATAAGCATATCATGTTGGGAAGATTGGCTCTTCGCAGGGTTCAGGGTATCTCGTAGTCGAGCCGTCTCGACTAGAGCACTCTTACTTGTTTTTGTTCTAAACTTTTTTCCTGTGCAATTATGATTTTTTCTTTTACTTGCACTGCAGTTTCTATAGGGGTAGAATGAATGATTTCAATCGGTTTTTGTTTGTGACCGAAGGAATAGACTTATTATATTTTATCGTTGCTAAAAGGATATTGTCCACAGTGTCTTCGATGTGGTTTCCATTTCTAAGACAACGACTTATTTCCCCCAATGTGCCATGAAAGCGCTCAACCTGCCCATTAGATGTACTGTGTAGAGGCAGTGCGTTTGCAATTACTATATCAAAATTTTTTGACAACATTGTTTTTAATGACCTTTCGTTGTCTCAAAATATAGTTTTTGTTTTTTGGAAAAAAATCAACAGTGTAATAGTGGAGCTTTTATATCCACTATTGCACGTGGACGAATAGGCTGATCGAATGCGAATTTTTCGAGTACCAAAATGTTGTTGAGGGAAATGTTTCGATCAGTCTATGCTAAGTAAAAGCCAATATAGGAAGCATAATCTGCTTTCAAAAACAATTCACCGGTTTATCTTTCGTCTCGATAGTATAGGTCAGAGACTCTTCACTGTGGATTGTAGCAGCATCAGATTCTGCAAAACTTTCCAAAGCGTTAATATTTTGGCGAAATGATAACTGGCGTTTAACTCAATTTTCACCTTTCTCGAGTGGTTGGCACTAATTTGGACATTTTCGCCTTTCAAGATGTCAGTAAGTGGTCTTGCAATGTTGGCGAATCCCGTTATAAGACACCTGTAGTAACTTGCTAAGCCTAGAAATGATCTAAGTTTCAACACCGTTTTTGGCGGTTGAAAATCTTTTATGGCTTGTACTTTGTCAGCCGCCGTTTGGATTCCGCTTCTGTATACTGTGAATCCCAATCTTTTTGAAGAACTTGGATTTCTCTTGAGAAACCCTCATGCCAGCGTCCCTTTTCAAGACGCACTCAATGTGTTTGCCACGGTCTGCCTTATTTGGGAGGAAAATTATTACGTCATCTACGTCAGAGAGAGTTCTCAGTTGAAAGTGTTTGACGTGCTTTGTTTGTGCTCCTTAACTTTTATTCACATTTTGAATATTTCTTGGCTTTAAACTTACACTTTTTTGTAATTTGTTTAATTCAGCCATCAGGCTTTGTTTTTTTACTGTGCAAGAAATAATCCACGGTGCTTTGTGCTATTATAAAAGTGCTTCTATTTTGAAAGTTTTGTCAGCGTCGGTAATTTGTTTTGCTACATTTGCATTTACTTCTTTGGCGCTCTCCTCTTTCGTTTGTGTTTCTTTTTACACTTGTGCATATTTGTTAGTGTTATCACTCACACTCATACTTGAGTTGTTTGTGTTTCTCACTAAATCAAATTCGTCTTGTGCAAGAAACTCTCTCACTGCTTGCTGCTCACCCGCTCTTTATCAGTTGTTTGTTGTTGGACCCGCTCTCACGACTCACTAATCCTCTCTTTGTTTTTTTTTCTATTATTTCCTTTTGATCAGTTTTTACGTTTCGGTTGCTTAACCCCAATTGGCAATATGACTTGCTGCAAAAAATCATGCAATATTCGGCAAGTAGCTGATTCTGCACAATTGCAATTTGTTAGTTGCTGGTTATGTGAGAATATGATGCACACAAAATGTGCTGGTCTCACCGGACGGGACTATGACAAAATCATGTCCACTGCCAAAATTGGTTGTGGTGGTTTACGCTGGTCGTGTCCAATTTGCTTGGAAAAACAATTACATTTTTCCAAGATGTATAATTCAGTGCGAGTTCAATTTTTAAAACTGAGTAGTATATCTAAACAGTTATCTAGTGACCTAGAAGCTGGTGAAAATTTACTAAATCAGTACAATTTTGATACTTCGGATTCTGAAATTATGACTCCTTCTCAGTTGGTACCCCATTCCGTACCAATACTGTCTCCTAATTTATTAGTGCCTTCCTCACCTTGCCCTGACTCGTTATTAGTTCCAATTGCTAATGACTTGTCGGACACACCGGTTGCTAGTGTTATAATAGACACTCAAGAGCCTTTACAGGTTCCAATCAAAAAACTAAAAGCCTCCCCGAATATTGCTCAAGCAACGAAAAATATTCCGACCTCTTCATCCACTCTTTCTATACCTACTTTATCTGTCGTTTCTCCTCGAAAGCAAGTTTTCCTATCTAGGCTTTCTTCTGACACGACATGTGAAGCTATATCTGCTTTTATTTCTAGTAAATCTGCAGCCAATGTTTTTATTTCGAAGTTTAATTTCGCGACTCCTCGTGAAATTGCTTCATTTAAAATCAATGTGCCCGCTGAATTTTTCACAACTATATGTGACTCCAAATTTTGGCCACCTAATGTAGTTGTGCATGAATTCAAACACAAGAATCGGAATAGGTTGTCTCCAATATCGTTAAATCCTACTTCGGTTCAATCTTCATCGAATATTGGATCAAAAAACTAAATTTTGCTCAATCTTCTCCGCAACTGTCTTTGATATATCAAAACGTTCGCGGGCTAAATTCTAAGCTCAGAAGAGTATTTTTGAGTAGTTTTTGTATAAATTCTGAAATTATTGCTCTCACTGAAACGTGGCTAAGTCCGAATGTTTATAATAGTGAGATTCTCTCTAATGATTTCACCATTTATAGACACGATCGACTGCTACGTAGAGGTGGTGGTGTCTTGATTGGTGTTAAAACCAATATTCTCTCAGAATCTTTTATTTTTTCGTTATCTCATGATGCTGAGATTATTGGAGTTAAAATAACTCTTCCATCGTGTTCCCTTTTTATTACTTGTTCATATATCCCTCCCTCTTCTGATGTTCAAGTTTATGCTCAACATATAACTTGCATTAAAGAAATTTATGGACATGTTAATGATAACGATATGTTTCTTGTGTTGGGTGACTTCAATATACCTAACACTTCTTGGTCCTCCAGTCCCAACTCTAGTTTTCTTATTCCTACATTAGATCATTACCTTTTCAATGAATTATTCTCGCTTTCTATGTTTCAGATGAACTCTATTTCTAATCATCTGAATCGTTCACTTGATCTTGTTTTTATTAATGATGACTCAAGCATTACTGTCTCTAGATCATCACCTTTTTGTATACCTGAGGATATACATCATCCCACTTTGGAGGTACAATTATCCATAAGTACTCCTCCAGTTTTCACACCTAAAATTTTAAAACAACGTCGTTGTTATAATAAGTGCAATTTTGTTTTGCTTAATCAACTTATTAATGCAACAGATTGGTCTCCCTTATATAAGTCAGTTGACATTAATATGGCAACAACTTTTTCTATAACACTTTAAATTCTCTTTTAGATGAGTGTGTTCCTATGTGTCTCCCTTTGCCCGTTTCTAATAAAGCCCCCTAGTTTACTCAGACTCTTTCTAATTTAAAAAATATTAAGTCTAAATATTTTAAAAATTTTAAAAAGTCTGGTTCGAATGTAGACTGGTCTAAATATTCCATAGCCAAGTCGAATTTTAATATTTTAAATTCTCGGTGTTATGAGAATTACCTTTTTCGTTGCAAAAGGCAGTTTTTTCGTGATCCTAAGAAATTCTATTCATTCCTAAACATGAAGCGTAAGTCTTCTAGTTTACCTTCCTCATTTTTCTTTGGATTGGACAAAACTTGTAATGATCATGATTCCTCTAATCTATTTGCAGATTTTTTCCAATCCACTTACGCCTCGTTAGATCCCTATACCAATTCATACCCTTACTTAATTTCTACAACTCATATTATTAATGCTTCTAAAGTCTCCCCAGCTTCTCTGATTTCAGCCATTCGGTCATTGAAATCATCTTTTTCTCCTGGAGCTGATAATATTCCCAGTTGTGTAATTAAAGAATGTAGTGGTTCCCTTCAGACACCATTGCTAAAACTATTTAATTTATCGCTGGAAACCTCTGTTTTTCCGTCTATTTGGAAAGAGTCTTTCATCATCCCTCTATATAAAAAAGGTGGGAGGTCTGACATTTCTAATTATAGAGGTATTGCAAAACTATCTGCTATTCCTAAATTATTTGAAAAAATAATAACATCTACCTTACAACATTTTTGCAAATCGATTATTTCACCATCGCAGCATGGTTTTGTTCGAAATCGATCTACTTCCACTAATCTATTAGAATTTACTTCCCTAGTCAATGACAGTTTTTTAAATAAAATGCAAACTGATGTTATATATACTGATTTCAGTAAAGCATTTGACTCAGTACACCACGATATACTACTTCAAAAGCTTGATCACTTAGGATTTTCTCCTAAGCTTCTTTCTTGGATTTCATCCTATTTAAAAGGTAGAACCCAAAGAGTTGTGTTGAGAACAGCTTTTTCGAAACTTGTTTTCGTTTCGTCGGGTGTACCTCAGGGTAGTCATTTGGGTCCGCTACTTTTTTCCCTATTTATAAATGATCTTCCAAATCGCATATCGAATTCAAAGATATTTATGTATGCAGATGACGTAAAACTTTGTCTTTCGTATGCTAATTCACTTGATCATCTACGCCTTCAAGATGATCTTAATTCCTTCCAACTTTGGTGTGTAGCTAATCGGTTGCATTTAAATTGTTCTAAATGTATGACAATGACCTTCTGTCGTACTATTCCATATATTGCTAATTATTCAATTAATAATTATCCCTTGCAACGTATTTTTTCAGTCAAAGATCTTGGTGTACTTTTTGACTCGAAACTTAACTTCAATTCTCATATCTCAACTATCATAAATGAAGCCAAAAGTGTTCTTGGCTTTATTAAACGTTGGGCAAAAGAATTCAAGGATCCATTCATTACCAAACTTCTTTATGTTTCGCTGGTACGACCTATTTTAGAATACTGTTCAATTATATGGTCTCCTCAGCATAAATTGTATCAGGATCGAATTGAATCGGTCCAGAAACAGTTTTTACTTTTTGCCTTACGAGATCTAAACAGGGACCCCAACCTTCGTTTACCGTCTTATGTTAGTAGGCTTCTTCTTATTGACCTCCCATCATTAATCAATCGTAGAACTATCCTGGGGATTGTTTTTCTACATAATTTGATTATTGATAATATTGACTCGCCTCGCCTGTTATTGCAACTAAATTTTTCTGTTCCTTCCAGAACAACCAGACACTTTCGTCCGTTGTGTTTACCATTGTGCACTTCGGATTATTCCTTGCATAGCGCGTTTCACGTTTTATGTGTTAATTATAATAAATTTTATCACGTATTTTCCTCTGAACTCTCTCTACCTTTAATTAAATCCTTGCTTTCAGATCATCTTAGGGAAATCACACACAGTGCCCAGGAGTGAGCAGGTGCACAAATTTGACGACTGGCAAAATCTTCAACATTGTGGTGTGATTTCCCAATCCTTTTTTTTTCTATAATCTATTATAAATATTTTTAAGTTTCTATTAACACTCTCTATCTTTTGTAGTTCATTAATATCACTGACCATACATGGCTATGAATCGGGGCATAGCTGGCCGGACTGGCAAATAAAATACCCCCAACGGGTTGGTGGTATTATTGTAATATTTTTTGTGTTCTTTTAGGCTATATAACTTATTTTGATTAGTTTATCTTTAAGTTGACACTCGATTTATCAATTTTCCTTTTTTAAATAAATAAATGTAACAAGTCTTCACAATTTGATCTCTGAGGACATCATCTATTGCCCTCTGAAAGATGCATTTTTCAACCCAAAGGGAACTACAGAACTCGTATTTCCCGTTGTTCACAGAGAAAGCGGTATTTCGCCTGTGCCTTTCTGCCAACTCTATTTTATGAACGCCTGATTTCAAGTCCAGTTTTATGAAATACTGGGCTTCACCTATGTTCCACAATATGGTCGAAATCCCTGGTGTAGGGTATTTATAGTCGGTAGTTTTTTGACTTAATTTTCTAAAATCAATTACCAAACGTTTCTTTTTGTGCCCTGACTCATCAACACCTTTTTTGTCGACGACCCATATTTGGTTGTTGTAAGGGGACTTTGAGGGTTTAGTATTGCCATTCGCCAGAAGTTTTTTAGCTTCTGCTTTGACAAACTCAGGTATGGATATAACTTAGAGTACACCGGTTCGCCGTCCGTTCGGATTGTGGCGATGGTGTTATTGTTATATGATAGGGATTTGTTAACGTCTGCGAAGGCATTAACCATTCTTTTGATCATATGATTGAAAGAATTATATTTTCTCCGCACCTTGTTCATATTTTATTGTATTATTTTCTAGATCAATGTAGGCGTTGACCTGTTTTAATAGGTCAAGGCTAATTATGCCATTAAAATCTTTTAATGATTTGAGCATGAAAAACAAGTAAGAAAGCTCTAGTCGGTGGTACCCGACTAGGAGATCCCCTGAACCCTGCGATGAGCCGATATTCCAAACATTTTATACTTATTTAACATTTATATATACAAGCAACACATGCACACACACATACACACACACATACGCACGCACGCATAAGTGAGCGCTCTGCTGACTGCTCAGTTTACGCAGCGACTGCGTTCGGGCTGCAGTAAG
Source organism: Drosophila nigricruria (assembly GCA_037075265.1). NCBI lineage: Eukaryota > Metazoa > Arthropoda > Insecta > Diptera > Drosophilidae > Drosophila > Drosophila nigricruria. The sequence goes on along the minus strand of JBAMCI010000158.1, from coordinate 1,518,515 downwards.
AGCAGTATTATGGGAAGTTAAATGTTGAATAAGTTCTTTTGTAGATGGACTTTCTTAATCACACTTTCAGAGCGTAATTATGTCATTCATATGTGTGTATTTGCCGAAGCACAAGTCTCTAGCACTTGAAATACGTTTTTTGCAAATTTGGGGCGAATGGGGCGTGGCATCCAAAATATAACAAAAATCAAAATTGTATAAACTCCACATTATACTAAATACAAAATAAGGAGTCTCTAGCTTTAAAGATGTGCAAGCCATAAATTTATAACTGGTTTTCGATTTCGTTTTTAATCGATAACATTAAAACGATAAAAGTTATCGAATTTTTGAAACAAACTCGATCTGCGCGTGCTATACACGAACCTACATAAAAAATTTCAAGTCTCTAGCTCTTATAGATTCTGAGATCGACGCGTTCATACATACGGACAGACGGACAGACGGACAGAAGGACAGACGGACAGACAGACAGACAGACAGACAGGGCTAAATCAACTCGGCTTGTCGCCCTGATCAAGAATATATATACTTTATGGGGTCTGCCAAGCCTCCTTCTGCCTGTTACATACATTTTAACAAAACCATTATACCCTGTTTTCCCATTTTCAATGGGTTCAGGGTATAAATATGTTTTTACCATGAAGAGATGAATAACATTTTTGCTCAATTTTTATTTGCCCGTAGACTGACTTAACTTGAGCTATTAACTGGCACCCAATGTGCCAATGGGTTTAATGTAATTTTTGAAGCTCTTGTGTCTATTAGAAGTCCACCCTGCTAACGCTCGTTCTTTGTACGGGAGCAGGAAGTTTCCCCTGCAAAATTGCAGGTTTCTGCTCCTGACACGTCATTCTCAGCTGACTCTGCTTCCTGATGTGAGCGAGACTCGTACTCTTCAGTACCCTCTTCTTGGGGCAAATGATTTATTTATTTATTAAAAAAGATATTGAAAAAACGAGAGTCAAACTTAAAGATAAACTAAATAAATAAGTTATATACCCTTAAAAACAGAAAAATATTGCAATAATGCCACCAACCCGATGGGGGTATTCTATTTGTCAGTTCGGGCAGCTATGCCCCAATTCATAGCCATGTATGGTCAATGATATTATTAAACTAAACAAGTAAGAACGTTGCAGTCGGGCGCTACCGACTGCGGGATACTCATTCACACCCGCACAGATCACGCCCATTGCCACGCCCACAATTGGTTTGAACACATATAATTTTTTGGAAATCAATAGAGGAGATCAGCAGTAACATCGTCATAAAATTTTGATTTTCTCACTCAGAATCGGATAAGCGTACAGTTTTTCCCGATTTGCCACGCCCCCAGTGGGCGTAGACATATAATAGTTCTTAGAAGTAGTGAAGGGTAACGTAATTGTGAAATTTGGATGCTTACACTCAAAAAATGCGAAAATTACAAGGGTATTATTTAGCCGGGAATGCCCCATAAGGGGCATTCACAAAGTGAAATGAGTATATTGGTTTTGTGCAATGTCCGTCACGCTGTCCGTCCGTCTGTCCGTCTGTCCGTATGAACGCAAACCATTTGCACAGTTTTGAAGCTAGAGAGTTGAAATTTTGAATATATACTCGTGTATAACCTTAGAATTATAAATACGATACGCCCACTAGGGGCGTGGCAAATCGGAAAATGCATTTTCCGATATCTCAGAAACACTACTTTTAGAAGTGCTAGAGAGTTGCAATTTGGAATGTAGACTCGTGTTGACAACTCAAGATGAATAAGTTATGGCGGATATATCTACGCCCATTGCGGGCGTGGCAAATCGGCTAAAACTTTATCTTATACAGTTTTAAAGCTAGAATGCCCAAATTTGGCACGTAGGTTACTGCTACGATCCTATGAAGATCGACCAAAAATCTATATATCCACGCCTACTAGGGGCGTGGCAAATCGGATCTGACTATATAGTGATTTTTCAAATTCTGCTATATTTGGAGCACTATTTATGCTAGAGACTTGAAACTTGGTATATATACTCGGGTTGACAACCCAAGATGAAAACAAGTAAGAACGTTGCAGTCGGGCGCTACCGACTGCGGGATACTCATTCACACCCCCACAGATCACGCCCATTGCCACGCCCAAAATTGGTTTGTACACATATAATTTTTTGGAAATCAATAGAGGAGATCAGCAGTAATATCTGTATATAATTCTGATTTTCTCACTGAGAATCGGAAAAACGTATAGTTTTTCCCGATTTGCCACGCCCCCAGGAGGCGTAGACATATAATTTTTGGCCAGTTTTTAGAAGTAGTGAAGGGTAACGTAAGTGTGAAATTTGGATGCTTACACTCAAAAAATGCGAAAATTACAGGGTATTTTTTAGCCGGGCATACCCCATAAAGGGCGTAAAATTTATTTTTGGCGCATCGATAGAGGAGCTCACCAGTAACTTAGCATCCAATTTTGAAGCTTCTAGCTCTAAAACTGTAGGAGCTACAAACTTTTGCGGTTTGCCACGCCCCCTATGGGCGTAGATATATCCGCCATATCTTTTCCAACTTGGGTTGTCAACCCGAGTATATATACAAAGTTTCAAGTCTCTAGCATCAATAGTGCTCAAAATATTACAGAATTTGAAAAATCACTATATAGTCAGATCCGATTTGCCACGCCCTTAGTAGGCGTGGATATATAGATTTTTGGTCGATCTTCATAGGATCGTATCAGTAACCTACGTGCCAAATTTGGGCGTTTTAGCTTTAAAACTGTAGAAGATACAGTTTTACCCGATTTTCCACGCCCCCAATGGGCGTAGATATATCCGCCATAGCTTTTTCAACTTGAGTTGTCAACACGAGTATATATTCCAAATTGTAACTCTCTAGCACTTCTAGAAGTAGTGTTTCTGAGGTATGGGCAAATGCATTTTCCGATTTGCCACGCCCCTAGTGGGCGTATCGCGAAAATCTTGACACTTTATAATTCGAGGGTATACACGAGTATATATTCCAAATTTCATGCCCGGCTAAATAATACCCTGTAATTTTCGCATTTTTTGAGTGTAAACATCCAAATTTCACACTTGCGTTACTCTTCACTACTTCTAAGAACTGGTCAAAAATTATATGTCTACGCCCACTGGGGGCGAGGCAAATCGGGAAAAACTTTTATGATTCTCAGTGAGAAAATCAAAATTTTATGATGATATTACTGCTGATCTCCTCTATTGATTTCCAAAAAATTATATGTGTACAAACCAATTTTGGGCGTGGCAATGGGCGTGATCTGTGCGGGTGTGAATGAGTATCCCGCAGTCGGTAGCGCCCGACTGCAACGTTCTTACTTGTTTATTTAGAGGAATGATGAAAGTCTCTTTCCAAATAGACGGAAAAACAGAGGTTTCCAGCTACAAATTAAATAGTTTTACCAATGGTGTCTGAAGCGAATCACTACATTCTTTAATTACACAACTGGGAATATTATCAGCTCCAGGAAAAAAAGATGATATCAATGACCGAATGGCTGAAACCAGAGAAGCAGGGGAAACATTAGAAGCATTAATAATATTAGTTGTAGAAATTAAGTAAGGGTATGAAGTCGTATCTAGTAAGTGGATTGGAAAAAATGTGCAAAAAGATCAGAGAAATCATGATCATTACAAGTTTTGTCCAATCCAAGGAAAAACAAGTAAGAACGTTGCAGTCGGGCGCTACCGACTGCGGTATACTCATTCACACCCGCACAGCTCGCGCCCAGTGCCATGCCCCCAATTAGTTTGTACATATATTATTTTTTGGATATCAATAGAGATCTGCAGTAATATAGTCACAAAATTTTTATTTTCTCACTGAGAATCGGAAAAAATACATGCCCCCAGTGGGCGTAGACATATAATTTTTAGGCAGTGTGCTTACACGCAAAAAATGCGAAAATACAGGGTATTTCTTAGTCGGGCATGCTCCAAAAGAGGCGTAAAAATTATTTTAGGCCATCGATAGAGGAGCTCTCCAGTAACTCAACCATCTAATTTTGAAGCTTCTAGCTCCTATGGGCGTAGATATATCCGCCATATTGTAAGGCGGCTGCCTGAATAACCGCCTGAAGTTGCATATTTATTGCTTAGTTTTAGTTAGTTTAGTTGGTTAATTTGTAATGATAAGAATTATTGATAAATTGTATGTAAAACGCAAGGAGCGCAAATAGTTTTAATTAGTGATAAGTTATATTTAAGACTCAAGGAGCGAATTCAAAATTTAAATGTAACGGCTCGAGTGCGCGCCGATGATCGGCGATGCGACTCTGCGCAACAGGGTGAAAGCTCCGCCGTGAGGAGCGAGCGGTGTGTTGAGTTGCGTCGCCAAGGCGATCGGGCGGCTCGAGCGTGGTGGAATTAGCGGAGTAGAATTAATTAGTTTTTGGCACGTGACCAAGAAGGTCGCAAAAGATTAAAGGAAAAGATTAGCAAGCGCTGGCCGCCGCTCAAAAGGTAAAAGAAAGATTTGGAAATGTGACCGGTGCGGCAGGGCTCGACCGACAGCCAAGGTACATAAGGAAAACACTTGTTAACAATAATAATAACAAGTAAGACCGACTGCGGAATACTCATTCACACCCACACAGATTACGCCCATTGCCACGCCCACAATTGGTTTGTACACATATAATTTTTGGAAAATCAATAGAGGAGATCAGCGTAATATCGTCATAAAATTTTGATTTTTTCACTGAGAATCGGAAAATCATACAGTTTTTCCCGATTGGCCACGCCCCCAGTAGGCGTAGACATATAATTTTTGGCCAGTTCTTAGAAGTAGCCAAGGCTAACGTAAGTGTGAAATTTGGATGCTTACACTCAAAAAATGCGAAAATTACAGGGTATTATTTAGCCGGGCATGCCCCAAAAGGGGCGTAAAAATTATTTTTTGGTCATCGATAGAGGAGCTTACCAGTAACTCAACCATCTAATTTTGAAGCTTCTAGCGCTAAAACTGTAGGTGCTATAAGCTTTTGCGGTTTGTCACGCCCCCTATGGGCGTAGATATATCCGCCATATCTTTTACGTCTTGGGTTATCAACCCGTGTATATATACCAAGTTTCAAGTCTCTAGCATTCATAGTTCTCAAAATATTACAGAATTTGAAAAATCACTATATGGTCAGATCCGATTTGCCACGCCCCTAGTAGGCGTGGATATATAGTTTTTTGGTCGATCTTCATAGGATCGTAGCAGTAACCTACGTGCCAAATTTGGGCATTCTAGCTTTAAAACTGTAGAAGATACAGTTTTACCCGATTTGCCACGCCCCCAATGGGCGTAGATATATCCGTCATAGGTTTTTCATCTTGGGTTGTCAACATAAGTCTACATTCCAAATTGCAACTCTCTAGCACTTCTAGAAGTAGTGTTTCTGAGATATCGGAAAATGCATTTTCCGATTTGCCACGCCCCTAGTAGGCGTATCGGGAATATCTTGACACTTTATAATTCGAGGGTATACACGAGTATATATTCAAAATTTCAACTCTCTAGCTTCAAAACTGTGCAAATGGTTTGCGTTCATACGGACAGACGGACGGACAGCGTGACGGACATTGCACAAAACCAATATACTCATTTCACTTTGTGAATGAGTATAAAAATTAGATAACTTTACAAATCTGATTTTTATTAAAAAACAACGTAATTTAACAAACTGCGTGCCGGCCGACGTGGCGAATCCCGTTGGTGGCCGCAACTAATTAAAGTAGACTTGATCAGTAGTTTGGGCGAGGCAAAGTCCCGTTCGCCGCGTGGATAACCCCGGCACGGAAAAACGGCTTGGCCTGGAGAGAACGTAAACTGCGACGCTGCACTTGTTCCTCGGCCGACTGCTCTACTGAATCAAGACATAACTAACAAAAGTAAAGACGCGGCAAAGTCCCCCCCCGACTCTAACACAAGCAGGTAACTTTAAAAGCGCCGCAGACGCCTGACACGCTTCTCGGTTACCCGCGCAGATTTCTTGCGAAGAGTAATTTGTATTAGCCAAGTCGACCCCCTTTCCTGTCCTGGGTAGACTGGGTCTGCACCCCGGCCTGATTTGTAGCCTTACAAGTGGCGCCCGAGCAGGGACCCTGGCACTAATAAGGGGCGTGACATATTCGCGGCGTAAAATCCCGCGTATATGCCCAAATAAAGGTGTTGGTCGGTTAATGTCGCAAAATCTATGTCAAGTCGGCGATACCCGAGCCTACTCTTTTAGCGCGACGTGATTGGCCGTCACAAGAATTGAGCGCGACAAAGGTAACGGCAAATGGAAATTCAAGGGCACAGCGACGCCGAAAAAATACAGCACGCGACAGAAAAAGCGAGAACAAGCAAGTGTGAACAGTGGATCGAGAGCCAGAAACTATATATCTGTACAAAGAGAGACACCGGCAACAACGAATGATCTTTTTGCAGATTTTTTCCAATCCTTACTTAATTTCTACAACTAATATTATTAATGCTTCTAAAGTCTCCCCTGCTTCTCTGGTTTCAGCCATTCGGCCATTGAAATCATCTTTTTCTCCTGGAGCTGATAATATTCCCAGTTGTGTAATTAAAGAATGTAGTGGTTCCCTTTCAGACACCATTGGTAAAACTATTTAATTTGTCGCTGGAAACTTCTGTTTTTCCGTCTATTTGGAAAGAGTCTTTCATCATCCCTCTATATAAGAGAGTTCTCAGTTGAAAGTGTTTGACGTGCTTCGTTTGTGCTCCTTGGCTTTTATTCACATTTGAATATTTCTTGGCTTTAAACTTACATTTTTTTGGAATTTGTTTAATTTAGCCATCAGGCTTTGTTTTTTACTGTGCAAGAAATAATCCACGGTGCTTTGTGCTATTATAAAAGTGTTTCTATTTTGAAAGTTTTGTCAGCGTCGGTAATTTGTTGTGTTACATTTGCATTTACTTCTTTGGCGCTCTCCTCTTTCGTTTGTGTTTCTTTTTACACTTGTGCATATTTGTTAGTGTTATCACTCACACTCATACTTGAGTTTGTTTGTGTTTCTCACTAAATCAAATTCGTCTTGTGCAAGAAACTCTCTCACTGCTTGCTGCTCACCCGCTCTTTATCAGTTGTTTGTTGTTGGACCCGCTCTCACGACTCACTAATCCTCTCTTTGTTTTTTTTCTATTTCCTTTTGATCAGTTTTTACGTTTCGGTTGCTTAACCCCAATTGCCAATATGACTTGCTGCAAAAAATCATGCAATATTCGGCAAGTAGCTGATTCTGCACAATTGCAATTTGTTAGTTGCTGGTTATGTGAGAATATGATGCACACAAAATGTGCTGGTCTCACCGGACGGGACTATGACAAAATCATGTCCACTGCCAAAATTGGTTGTGGTGGTTTACGCTGGTCGTGTCCAATTTGCTTGGAAAAACAATTAAATTTTTCCAAGATGTATAATTCAGTGCGAGTTCAATTTTTAAAACTGAGTAGTATATCTAAACAGTTATCTAGTGACCTAGAAGCTGGTGAAATTTTACTAAATCAGTACAATTTTGATACTCCGGATTCTGAAATTATGACTCCTTCTCAGTTGGTACCCCATTCCGTACCAATACTGTCTCCTAATTTATTAGTGCCTTCCTCACCTTGCCCTGACTCGTTATTAGTTCCGATTGCTAATGACTTGTCGGACACACCTGTTGCTAGTGTTATAATAGACACTCAAGAGCCTATACAGGTTCCAATCAAAAAACTAAAAGCCTCCCCGAATATTGCTCAAGCAACGAAAAATATTCCGACCTCTTCTTCCACTCTTTCTATACCTACTTTATCTGTCGTTTCTCCTCGAAAGCAAGTTTTCCTATCTAGGCTTTCTTCTGACACGACATGTGAAGCTATATCTGCTTTTATTTCTAGTAAATCTGCAGCCAATGTTTTTATTTCGAAGTTATTTCGTGAAATTGCTTCATTTAAAATCAATGTGCCCGCTGAATTTTTCACAACTATATGTGACTCCAAATTTTGGCCACCTAATGTAGTTGTGCATGAATTCAAACACAAGAATCGGAATAGGTTGTCTCCAATATCGTTAAATCCTACTTCGGTTCAATCTTCTTCTAATATTGGATCAAAAAACTAAATTTTGCTCAATCTTCTACGAAACTGTCTTTGATATATCAAAACGTTCGTGGGCTAAATTCTAAGCTCAGAAGAGTATTTTTGAGTAGTTTTTGTATTAATTCTGAAATTATTGCTCTCACTGAAACGTGGCTAAGTCCGAATGTTTATAATAGTAAGATTCTCTCTAATGATTTCACCATTTATAGACACGATCGACTGCTACGTAGAGGTGGTGGTGTCTTGATTGGTGTTAAAACCAATATCCTCTCAGAATCTTTTATTTATTCGTTATGTCATGATGCTGAGATTATTAGAGTTAAAATAACTCTTCCATCGTGTTCCCTATTTATTGCTTGTTCATATATGCCTCCCTCTTCTGATGTTCAAGTTTATGCTCAACATATAACTTGCATTAAAGAAATTTATGGACATGTCAATGATAACGATATGTTTCTTGTGTTGGGTGACTTTAATATACCTAAAACTTCTTGGTCCCCCAGTCCCAACTCTAGTTTTCTTATTCCTACATTAGATCATTACCTTTTCAATGAATTATTCTCGCTTTCTATGTTTCAGATGAACTCTATTTCTAATCATTTGAATCGTTCACTTGATCTAGTTTTTATTAATGATGACTCTAGCATTACTGTCTCTAGATCATCACCTTTTTGTATACCTGAGGATATACATCATCCCACTTTGGAGGTACAATTATCCATAAGTACTCCTCCAGTTTTCACACCTAAATTTTTAAAACAACGTCGTTGTTATAATAAGTGCAATTTTGTTTTGCTTAATCAACTTATTAATGCAACAGATTGGTCTCCCTTATATAAGTCAGTTGACATTAATATGGCAACAACTTTTTCTATAACACTTTAAATTCTCTTTTAGATGAGTGTGTTCCTATGTGTCTCCCTTTGCCCGTTTCTAATAAAGCCCCCTAGTTTACTCAGACTCTTTCTAATTTAAAAAATATTAAGTCTAAATATTTTAAAAATTTTAAAAAGTCTGGTTCGAATGTAGACTGGTCTAAATATTCCATAGCCAAGTCGAATTTTAATATTTTAAATTCTCGGTGTTATGAGAATTACCTTTTTCGTTGCAAAAGGCAGTTTTTTCGTGATCCTAAGAAATTCTATTCATTCCTAAACATGAAACGTAAGTCTTCTAGTTTACCTTCCTCATTTTTCTTTGGATTGGACAAAACTTGTAATGATCATGATTCCTCTAATCTATTTGCAGATTTTTTCCAATCCACTTACTCCTCGTTAGATCCCTATACCAATTCATACCCTTACTTAATTTCTACAACTAATATTATTAATGCTTCTAAAGTTTCCCCAGCTTCTCTGATTGCAGCCATTCGGTCATTGAAATCATCTTTTTCTCCTGGAGCTGATAATATTCCCAGTTGTGTAATTAAAGAATGTAGTGGTTCCCTTCAGACCCCATTACTAAAACTATTTAATTTATCGCTGGAAACCTCTGTTTTTCCGTCTATTTGGAAAGAGTCTTTCATCATCCCTCTATATAAAAAAGGTGGGAGGTCTGACATTTCTAATTATAGAGGTATTGCAAAACTATCTGCTATTCCTAAATTATTTGAAAAAATAATAACATCTACCTTACAACATTTTTGCAAATCGATTATTTCACCATCGCAGCATGATTTTGTTCGAAATCGATCTACTTCCACTAATCTATTAGAATTTACTTCCCTAGTCAATGACAGTTTTTTAAATAAAATGCAAACTGATGTTATATATACTGATTTCAGTAAAGCATTTGACTCAGTACACCACGATATACTACTTCAAAAGCTTGATCACTTAGGATTTTCCCCTAAGCTTCTTTCTTGGATTTCATCCTATTTAAAAGGTAGAACCCAAAGAGTTGTGTTGAGAACAGCTTTTTCGAAACTTGTTTTCGTTTCGTCGGGTGTACCTCAGGGTAGTCATTTGGGTCCGCTACTTTTTTCCCTATTTATAAATGATCTTCCAAATCGCATATCGAATTCAAAGATATTTATGTATGCAGATGACGTAAAACTTTGTCTTTCGTATGCTAATTCACTTGATCATCTACGCCTTCAAGATGATCTTATTTCCTTCCAACTTTGGTGTGTAGCTAATCGGTTGCATTTAAATTGTTCTAAATGTATGACAATGACCTTCTGTCGTACTATTCCATATATTGCTAATTATTCAATTAATAATTATCCCTTGCAACGTATTTTTTCAGTCAAAGATCTTGGTGTACTTTTTGACTCGAAACTTAACTTCAATTCTCATATCTCAACTATCATAAATGAAGCCAAAAGTGTTCTTGGCTTTATTAAACGTTGGGCAAAAGAATTCAAGGATCCATTCATTACCAAACTTCTTTATGTTTCGCTGGTACGACCTATTTTAGAATACTGTTCAATTATATGGTCTCCTCAGCATAAATTGTATCAGGATCGAATTGAATCGGTCCAGAAACAATTTTTACTTTTTGCCTTACGAGATCTAAACTGGGACCCCAATCTTCGTTTACCGTCTTATGTTAGTAGGCTTCTTCTTATTGATCTCCCATCATTAATCAATCGTAGAACTATCCTGGGGATTGTTTTTCTACATAATTTGATTATTGATAATATTGACTCGCCTCGCCTGTTATTGCAACTAAATTTTTCTGTTCCTTCCAGAACAACCAGACACTTTCGTCCGTTGTGTTTACCATTGTGCACTTCGGATTATTCCTTGCATAGCGCGTTTCACGTTTTATGTGTTAATTATAATAAATTTTATCACGTATTTTCCTCTGAACTCTCTCTACCTTTAATTAAATCCTTGCTTTCAGATCATCTTAGGGAAATCACACACAGTGCCCAGGAGTGAGCAGGTGCACAAATTTGACGACCGGCAAGATCTTCAACATTGTGGAGTGATTTCCCAATCCTTTTTTTTTTTTTTTTTTCTATAATCTATTATAAATATTTTTAAGTTTCTATTAACACTCTCTATCTTTTGTAGTTCATTAATATCACTGACCATACATGGCTATGAATCGGGGCATATCTGGCCGGACTGGCAAATAAAATACCCCCAACGGGTTGGTGGTATTATTGTAATATTTTTTGTGTTCTTTTAGGCTATATAACTTATTTGTTTAGTTTATCCTTAAGTTTGACACTCGATTTGTCAATTTACCTTTTTTTAAATAAATAAATAAATAAATAAACAAGTTAGAACGTTGCAGTCGGGCGCTACCGACTGCGGGATACTCATTCTCACCCGCACAGCTCACGCCCATTGCCACGCCCTCAATTGGTTTTTACATATATAATTTTTTGGAAATCAATAGGGGACATCAGCAGTAAATCGTCAAAAAATTTTGATTTTTTCACTGAGAATCGGAAAAACGTATAGTTTTTCCCGATTTGCCACGCCCCCTGTGGGCGTAGACATATAATTTTGGTCAGTTTTTAGAAGTAGTGAAGGGTAACGTAAGTGTGAAATTTGGATGCTTACACTCAAAAAATGCGAAAATTATAGTGTATTTTTTAGCCGGGTATGACCCAAAAGGGGCTATAAGCTTTCACGGTTTCACACGCCCCCTATGGGCGTTGATATATCCGCCATATCTTTTTCATCTTGGGTTGTCAACCCGAGTATATATATCAAATTTAAAGTCTCTAGCATCAATAGTGCTCAAAATATCGCAGAATTTAAAAAATCACTATATAGTCAGATCCGATTTGCCACGCCCCTAGTTAGCATGGACATATAGTTTTTTGGTCGATCTTCATAGAATCGTAGCAGTAACCTACGTGCCAAATTTGGGCATTGTATCTTTAAAACAGTAGAAGATACAGTTATACCCGATTTGCCACGCCCCCAATAGGCGTAGATATATCCGCCATAGCTTTTTCATCTTGGGTTGTCAACACGAGTATACATTTCAAATTGCAACTCTCTAGCACTTCTAGAAGTAGTGTTTCTGAGATATCAGAAAATGCATTTTCCGATTTGCCACGCCCCTAGTGGGTGTATCAGGAAAAACTTTATAATTCGAGGATATGCACGAGTATATATTCCAAATTTCAACTCTCTAGCTTCAAAACTGTGCAAATGGTTTGCGTTCATACGGACAGAGGGACGGACGGACAGACGGACGGACATTGCACAAAACCAATATACTCATTTCACTTTGTGAATGACTATAAAAAGGTGGGAGGTCTGACATTTCTAATTATAGAGGTATTGCAAAACTATCTGCTATTCCAAAATTATTTGAAAAAATATTAACATCTACCTTACAACATTTTTGCAAATCGATTATTTCACCATCGCAGCATGGTTTTGTTCAAAATTGATCTACTTCTACTAATCTACTTGAATTTACTTCCCTAGTCAATGACAGTTTTTTAAATAAAATGCAAACTGATGTTATATATACTGATTTCAGTAAAGCATTTGACCCAGTATACCACGATATATAACTTCAAAAGCTTGATCACTTAGGATTTTCCCCTAAACTTCTTTCTTGGATTTCATCCTATTTAAAAGGTAGAACCCAAAGAGTTGTGTTGAGAACAGCTTTTTCGAAACTTGTTTTCGTTTCGTCGGGTGTACCCCAGGATAGTCATTTGGGTCCGTTACTTTTTTCCCTATTTATAAATGACCTTCCAAAACGTATATCGCATTCAAAGATATTTATGTATGGAGATGACGTAAGACTTTGTCTTTCGTATTCTAATGCACTTGATCATCTACAAGATTATCTTAATTCCTTTCAACTTTGGTGTGTGGCTAATCGGTTGCATTTAAATTGTTCTAAATGTATGACAATGACCTTCTGTCGTACTATTCCATATATTGCTAATTATTCAATCAATAATTATCCCTTGCGACGTATTTTTTCAGTCAAAGATCTTAGTGTACTTTTTGACTCGAAACTTAATTTCAATTCTCATATCTCAACTATCATAAATGAAGCCAAAAGTGTTCTTGGCTTTATTAAACGTTGGGCAAAAGAATTCAAGGATCCATTCATTACCAAACTTCTTCATGTTTCGCTGGTACGACCTATTTTAGAATACTGTTCAATTATGTGGTCTCCACAGCATAAATTTTATCAGGATCGTATTGAGTCGGTCCAGAAACAGTTTCTACTCTTTGCCTTACGAGATCTAAACCCAATCTTCGTTTACCGTCTTATGTTAGTAGGCTTCTTCTTATTGATCTCCCATCATTAATCAATCGTAGAACTATCCTGGGGTTTGTTTTTCTACATAATTTGATTGTTGGTAATATTGACTCGTCTCGCCTGTTATTGCAACTTAATTTTTCTGTTCCTTCCAGAACAAAGAGACACTTTCGTCCGTTGTATGTACCATTGTGCACTTCGGATTATTCTTTGCATAGCGCATTTCACGTTTTATGTGTTAACTAAAATAAATTTGATCACTTGTTTTCCTCTGAACTCTCTCTACCTTTAATTAAATCCTTGCTTTCAGATCATCTAGGGAAATCACACACAGTGCCCAGGAGTGAGCAGGTGACGACCTGCAAGATCTTCAACATTGTGGAGTGATTGCCCAATTCTTTCTTTTCTTTATCTTTCTTTCTCCTCTTCTTATTCTGATGCCTTTATTAATATTTTCAATTGTCTTTCAATCGTTACTTTTATAATTATGATTTAATAATTATACTTAAGAGTCTATAATAAATATTTTATAAGTTTCTATTAACACTCTCTATCTTTTGTAGTTCAATAATATCACTGACCATACTTGGGGCATAGCTGGCCGGTTTGGCAAATAAAATACCCCCATCGGATTGGTGGTATTATTGAAATATTTGTTGTGCTCTTTTAGGCCATATAACTTTTTTATTGAGTTTGTCAATTTCCTTTTTATACCCTGAACCCATTGAAAATGGGAAATCAGGGTATAATGGTTTTGTTAAAATGTATGTAACAGGCAGAAGGAGGCGTGGCAGACCCCATAAAGTATATATATTCTTGATCAGGGCGACGAACTGAGTCGATATAGCCCTGTCCGTCTGTCCGTCTGTCCGTCCGTCCGTATGTGTGAACGCGTCGATCTCAGAATCTATAAGAGCTAGAGACTTGAAATTTTTTATGTAGATCCGTGTATAGCTCGCGCAGATCGAGTTTGTTTCAAAAAATTAAAAGTTATCGTTTTAAAACGTTATCGAAACGCAGTTATAAATTTATATCTTCCAAATCTTTAGAGCTAGAGTCTCCAAGTTTTGTATTCAATATAATATAGAGCATATACATTTTTGAATTTTGTCACATTTTTTATACCACCCCCCTTTCCTTCCCTTAACCATCAAACTTGTAAAAGCCGTATTTCAAATACTAGAGACTTGTGCTTTTGGCAATAACATACATATGAATGACATTATTACGCTCTGAAAGTTTGATTAAGAAGGTTCATCTACAAAGAAAATTATTCAACAATTAACTTCCCATAATATAGATCTACTGCAGCCCAAGCGCAGTCGCTGCGTAAACTGCGCAGTCAGCAGAGCGCTCGCTTATGCGTGCGTATGTGCGTGTGTATGTGTGTGTGCATGTGTTGCTTGTATACATGTATATGTTAAATAAGCATAGAACGTTCGGAGTATCGGCTCATCGCAGGGTTCAGGGGATCTCCTAGTCGGGTACCACCGATTAGAGCTTTCTTACTTGTTTTTTAGTGATTTTTTTTTTTGAGACAAAAAAAAATATAGAGACGAGACACCGGTAACAAGAACAAGAACAAGTAATCAGTGTGTAACGAACCTCGGTGTATCCCGAGTTTAAGCCGGGCCGGACTCAGCCGACTGTGCGTTCGTGCCAACAAATTTATATGTAGCGCCTTGCGATAAATTATAATGCAATGTGTTTTATGGTTTTGCGTTGGGTATATTTTCTCAATTTACACGTTTTATATTCTTCACCAAATCTATCGCTTAGTAAAGCACACCTTTTCACAAGATCGCAGGTAGACGTTTAGCCCACTCTGGCGAATGGTACTGCACTCTTGGTTCTCCAAGGATACGCTTGAGTACTCCAGGTGACGCCAGGATCCACACTGAATACTCCGGCGGTTCGCTCGGCTATTGCAGTGACTCCTACGGCTGGATACGCTCACAAGCACACCTTGAGATCTTCTCAAGCTACAGTCACCACTCTTACGCATAGCTACGCAAGCGTTACCTTTGCTCCTGCTCCAGGATCCGCCACTAATGCTGTAGATTTGGCTGTGCTGCACCAATGTCCTGGTTGGTGGTAGCTGATGTCCTTTCGGTGTCTGCGTGTCGAGCCTATGTCCTCAATAGGCGTCTAGGATATCCCTCGTAGATATCCTTCCTACGATGTCCTTCCTCTCGAAGCGATGTCCTTTTAATCTCTGCTCCTTGGCTAGTCACGTTTCCACTCGCGTTTCTTGTTTCCTTCGGCACTCAATACTTTCACTTTCACGTTCTTTTGACTGTCCCGGGGCTCAGTTGCGGGCGCCTTTTTATAGCAGCGACGCAGGCCCTGCTTCGCGCTATGACGGCGCCAGCTCGGCTCTGGCGCGGGGCCAAAGCACCGTTATTGGCATACGAGTGAAAGTGTACACTACTTTATCGCAGCCACAAGCGGTACTTCGGCCAACGGTCGCCGATGATCGCCGTGAGAGCGACGCGAGCCAATCGCTGAATACATACGAGCGACAGAGACAGACTACGTCAATCTCTGCGCCCTTTCCAGTAACGAGGGTCGCTACTATCGTACTCGCGTCGCTGTGTGGAACAATACATGCAGGCACGCATATATGTATAAGTGCACAGCAAATACATGCACTTATACGTACACTACGTGCCCGTCTATATTGTTCCTCACACTCCCCTCTTCCTTCGGGAAACACGAAGCCTTCGTGTTTACATCGGTCCGGGACTCACATTTGGCGCTCCCTTTTGTTTGCACTGCTTGCTTCTCTCCAGCAAGCAGTTCGCCGCGCTCCTCCAGCTGCAAGTAGTGCTACGCACAGGGCCGCTGTTAACACTCTGTTGTTAACAGCGCTGCTGCTACGCAACTCTGCCTACAGCTGATCGCTCCAGCCTCCAGCAACTCTGTGTGCTGCAGGTAAGTGGCTGAAACGTGTTAGGTAAATCTTCTCAGCAATTTACCAATTTTCTTCCAAATCCAAATAGCGCGATCCTCTCCATGTAGTCCTTCCCATGGACCGGGTTGTGTTCTCCTCTGGCCACGCGCGCCGCTGCAGAAAAACACCCGTTTTTCACTGCTTTGCCGGCCGCCGTGGCTACAATGCGACTGCGTGGCTGCTGCTGTTCCAAAGTCGCTGCTCTTCAACTTCTTTGCTGCTGCTGCTGCTTTTCTGGTCACCGCTACTCCTCTGGTCGCCGATGCTCCTCTGGCCGCTGCCAGTGACTGCAACTGCGCTTTGTTGGAGAATTCTCCTACTATAGACGACGTTCGAGGCTGGTTCCGGCGCGCCGACACTTTGACGCCGGTTGGGAAATCCGACTCACTCCTTATTCGCGCACAGCTACAGCGGAGTCGCTGTCCAGTGCGCGAGGATCGGCCGGGCAAACCCTTCCGACGCCCAAGCCCGGACGGCCGAGAAATCCAACTACGTAGCAGAAGTCTATAGAGTTGAATTTCCAAAAACGCCTGCTCGTATGCATGCATCCCCTTTTATACCCTCTGCTGCAGCGCTGCCGCCAGCGGAGTGTCGGAAATTAACAGATCCTGCACCAGCTAGTTCTCTCACTCTCTACAGGTTAGGCTCTTCCAACACTCTGGCCTTATGTCTGAATACGAGGTATTGTTGTTGCATCTCTAATGCATTTCGCGCACACTCTCTCTTTCCTTTCGCATATATGTATGAGTGCACAGCTACTACATGCATTCATACATACACTGCGTGCCCTATTTTGTTGTTGGCCGTTTTGCATGTCGCTAGCATCGACACCTTCGTGTCATCTCGTGTGCTAGCGATCTTGCGTAGCCGACATAGTTCAGTAGCCTTTCACCGCTGCTCTTGTACTTTGGGCGCTCTGCGTTGTTGTTGTCTCCCACGAGCATCGTGTTTTCCGTCCCGTTTTTGCGCATGCGCTGACCACTGTGCGCATTTCATGCTGTCGCTCCTTTCGCATGTGTGTGCGTTCTTTTTCGGTTCGGGTGCGTGATGTTGTTGTTCTTGCGGAGTGCGCGCGCAACATAAATGGTTTCGGCCGTGCCTGTTGTTTTTGTGCCGTTTCGTAGTTAAACGCACGATTTAAACTACGTTGTTGCTACGCATGCTCCCCCGTTTCGTGTGTGTGCGCGCGCAAATTCAAACAGCTTTGTTGTTGCGCTCACAACATTTTGGCTATTTTTGCCGTGGATTTGCTTTGTGCGGCCGATGTTAATTTTGCTTATGTTTACAAAAAAAACTTTTCCCCCTCCATACATATATAGGTTTTTAGGTTAATACACATAGCTATGTGTATTCACTCCCTTTTTTTTTTTACAAACTGGCTGGCAACTCACCCGGTTCTGCTCGATATGGCTTGAGGTCCGCCATATGAGCCGTCCTGCTCCGTTTATCTGCCTCTGACCTGATCCGGCAGATAAACGGGGAGATCAAACTGACCACCGTATATGGTCCTCCATATCGTGGGGCCAGTTTCGCTGCAGCTCCATCCGCGGCATTGGACAAGTGGCGTTCCTTTGCCCACACCTTGTCCCCTACGGCCGGCTTCCACTGCCGCCTCCGTAGATTGTAGTGCCGCGTCTGATCCTGAGCAGCTTTGGTTGTTCCCTCCTGCCCTGCTTCTTGGAGTTGGCTGTTATTGCAGCGCTGACACAGCTCGCACCACCGCATATATGCCCGCACGTCACGGTACATACCCGGCCAGTAGTACCTCGCTGCCACCCGAGCAATTGTTTGTCGGCTCCCAAGGTGGCCAGCGTTTGCTGCGTCGTGGTTCTCCTTCAGAACTTGTTTGCGCCGCTTCGTCGGCACACACAGTTTCCACGCAGCCACGTCCTTGTGGCCGGATTGGCGCGGAATGTGTCTGTAAATCTTTTCGGCCTCTTCCCTGTAACCGAAAACTTTTTTGGGCTTCTGCGCAGGTCCGGGTACAGCTTAGCAATCCAGCAACATCCTGTCCCAGCTGGTTTGCTTTTGCTCGTCACCAAGCGGCATGCCTCTTCGCCCAGCGGCTGCCGTGATAGCGCACGTTCCTGCCTCCTTATCCTCCTGGAGTGGCTGCTGACGCTCCGAGCTCGTCTCCATCGGCGTCTGTGGACTCATTTCCATCCTGCCGACCGCCACTGACAGCTTCTCCTCCAGCTGTCCGCTTTGCTGCGGATTTCTCGGCTTGATCCTCAGCTTCAAGCCACCGCACTCCAGCGCGATGCCCATGCTGGCCAAGAAATCCCAGCCCAGCACCAGATCGTCGATCATACCTCGCAGCACCAGCAATGGAATGAAGATCTGCTGACTCCCCAGCGTGATCATTGTCTCCAGTTGCGAGCCCACTTGACTGCAACTGCCGTCTGCCAGACTAACGCGTCTTTGTGTGGTGCCTCTCACGCCCACTCCTCGGAGCCTGTCGGCCAGCTTTTCGCTCACAAAGCTGCAGGTGGCTCCAGTATCGATGGTGGCCTTGTGCTGATCAGCTCCAATGACCACAATGCCTTCATCCAAACGACTACCCACTAGTGTCTGGGGGCCTCCGTGACACTGCTCCCGCTCGCCCCTGGATGGCGGGTGCCTCTGGTCGTTTCCCGACTGGCAACAAGTCGCTGTTCGCACGCCGATGCGCCCGCATTGCCAACAAAACTCCAGGCGCTCGTTGCGGCACTCAACGGCGTAGTGGCCCTCTTGGCCACATATCCGGCATGCTCTGGCGGGGTTCTGGACATGTGTCCTTGGTCCTGCTGTGCATGTCCTGGACGCGGGTCGAGGTCTCGTCTCCTCAACGGCCATGCTCCGGTGGTATTCCTCATCATCCGGGCTCCCAGCGTCGTCCATGACCATCAGCCGCGTCTTATTGCCTCGCTGTTGCTGCCGCAACTTTTCCCGATCCCTTTCCTGGTCCTCGAACTCGTTCGCCAGCAGCATCAGCTCCGTCAGGTTACAGAACTGATATGGACGAGAATATGCGCGCAGATCGGGTAAACTATTGCTATAAATAGTTTTTAGCTCACGATCTGCCGCATAGCGTAGTGGCCGCATCAAGGTTTGCATCTCCACCATGTAAACCTTGAAGGGCTCGCCCATCAACTGTCTCCGTCGAGCAACTTCGTCCTTCAACTCTTCCATATAGTCCCTGGGCAGAAAGAACTCCTGGAAGCTTCTGACGAACGTTGTTGGCCACGTACCACTTCAAGGCCATGCCTTTGAGCACCTCTGGCATCGCCCTCGGGATCAGGTCCAGATCCAGACCATATGCGTCGGCCGACCACTCCACTTGCTCCAAAAACTCCAGCGGCTTCGTTGTGCCATCGAAGCGGAAGCCCCATTCTCGCACCTGCTTGGCGACCTTTGGGTACTCCAGCGCTGTGCAGCTCGGCCCTCGTGGCCTTATTTCTGGTTGCGGGGTGGATGTGGCTCTCCACGATCCTCGTTGCATCTCTTGCAGGCGGGCGGCGGTGGCACTGGTGGATGGCAGAGACAATCGTGCCACGTTCACGATCTCATCTTGCTCACCCAGCTCGTTTTCCTCGACGGCGATCAGCGCTTCGTCTCTCAGTGGCGAACGGCGTCCATGCAGTTTAGCAATCTTCGCGATCCTGATGGAATATGGAATGCTTCCCTCATTCATTGTGACCCACTCGCCGAACTGCCTCCGCATTGCGTCCAGAGTGCCAGTCAGACTTACGCCGAACTCGATCCCGTAGCGCAGCACATCATCCTTCTTGAGATTATATACTTAAGCTCGCTCCTGCTCCAGGATCCGCCACTAATGCTGTAGATTTAGCCGTGCTGCACCAATGTCCTGGTTGGTGGTAGCTGATGTCCTTTCGGTGTCTGCGTGTCGAGCCTATGTCCTCAATAGGCGTCTAGGATATCCCTCGTAGATATCCTTCCCACGATGTCCTTCCTCTCGAAGTCCTTGGCAGCGATGTCCTTTTAATCTCTGCTCCTTGGCTGGTCACGCTTCCACTCGCGTTTCTTGTTTCCTTCGGCACTCAATACTTTCACTTTCACGTTATTTTGACTGTCCCGAGGCCCAGTTGCGGGCGCCTTTTTATAGCAGCGACGCAGGCCCTGCTTCGCGCTATGACGGCGCCAGCTCGGCTCTGGCGCGGGGCCTGTCTGCCGCTCGTCTGCCGTTTGGCGCGACGCCAAATCGCCCAAATCTGCGTGGCAGCCTCTCATTGGCCAAAGCACCGTTATTGGCATACGAGTGAAAGTGTACACTACTTTCTCGCAGCCACAAGCGGTACTTCGGCCAACGGTCGCCGATGATCGCCGTGAGAGCGACGCGAGCCAATCGCTGAATACATACGAGCGACAGAGGCAGACTACGTCGGTCTCTGCGCACTTTCCAGTAACGAGGGTCGCTACTATCGTACTCGCGTCGCTGTGTGGAACAATACATGCAGGCACGCATATATGTATAAGTGCACAGCAAATACATGCACTTATACATACACTACGTGCCCGTCTGTTTTGTTCCTCACAAGATATGGCGGATATATCTACGCCCATAGGGGGCGTGGCAAATCGCAAAACCTTATAGCTCCTACAGTTTTAGAGCTAGAAGCTTCTAAATTGAATCGTTGAGTTGCTGGTGAGCTTCTCTATCGATGACCTAAGCATCCAAATTTCACACTTACGTTACTCTTGGCTATTTCTAAGAACTGGCCAAAAATTATATGTCTACGCTCACTGGGGGTGGCAAATCGTGGAGTGGAAAAGTTGTAACTTTTTCCGATTCTCAGTGAGAAAATCAAAATTTTATGAAGATATTACTGCTGATCTCCATTGAGGAAAAAAATTATATATGTACAAAATAATTGGGGGCGTGGCAATGGGCGTGAGCTGTGCGGGTGTGAATGAGTATACCGCAGTCGGTAGCGCCCGACTGCAACGTTCTTACTTGTTTTTCCTTGGATTGGACAAAACTTGTAATGATCATGATTGCTCTGATCTTTTTGCACATTTTTTCCAATCCACTTACTAGATACGACACATTATACTGAATACAACATTTGAAGACTCTAGCTCTAGAGATGTGGGAGATATAAATTTATAGCTGAGTTTCGATAACGTTTTAAATCGATAACTTTAAAACGATCAAATTTATCGATTTTTTGAAACAAACTCGATCTGCGCGTGCTATACAAGGATCTACATAAAAGTTTCAAAAAAAATTTCAAGTCTTTAGCTCTTATAGATTCTGAGATCGACGCGTTCAAACATACGGACAGACGGACGGACGGACAGACGGAGGGGGGCGTCGCAAACCGCGAAAGCGGTTCCTACAGTTTTAGAGCTAGAAGCTTCTATCGATGACCCAAAAATAATTTTTACGCCCCTTTTGGGGTATGCCATGCTAAAAAATACCCTGTAATTTTTGCATTTTTTTAGTGTAAGTATCCAAATTTCACACTTACGTTACTTTTCACTACTTCTAAGAACTGGCTTAAAATTATAATTATATAATTAAAACTACGTTTTTCCGATTCTCAGTGTGTAACGAACCTCGGTTTATCCCGAGTTTAAGCCGACTGTGCGTTTGTGCCAACAAATTAATATTTTTTTTTTATTTAAAAAAGGAAAATTGACAAATCGAGTGTCAAACTTTTATAACAAATAAGTTATAAAGCCTAAAAGAACACAAAAAATATTACAATAATACCACCAACCCGATGGGGGCATTTTATTTGCCAGTCCGGCCAGCTATGCCCCGTTCATAGCCTTGTATGGTCAGTGATATTATTGAACTACAAAAGATAGAAAGTGTTAATAGAAACTTAAAAATATTTATTATAGACTCTTAAGTATAATCATTAAATAATAAATATAAAAGTAAAGATTAAAAGAAAATCGAAAATAATAATAAAAGCAAACAGAATAAGAAGAAGGAGAGAAAGATAAAGAAAAAAAGGATTGGAAAATCACTCCACAATGTTGAAGATCTTCCCGGTCGTCAAATTTGTGCACCTGCAAGCTGAAAGCAAGGACTTAATTAAAGGTAAAGAGAGTTCAGAGGAAAATAAGTGATAAAATTTATTGTAATTAACACTTAAAAACATAAATATTTATTATACATAAAGAAGTTTGGTAATGAATGGATCCTTGAATTCTTTTGCCCAACGTTTAATAAAGCCAAGAACACTTTTGGCTTCATTTATGATAGTTGAGATATGAGAATTGAAATTAAGTTTCGAGTCAAAAAGTACACCAAGATCTTTGACTGAAAAAATACGTTGCAAGGGATAATTATTGATTGAATAATTAGCAATATATGGAATAGTGCGACAGAGGGACATTGTCATACATTTAGAACAATTTATATGTAACCGATTAGCTACACACCAAAGTTGGAAGGAATTAAGATCATCTTGAAGGCGTAGATGATCAAGTGAATTAGCATACGAAAGACAAAGTTTTACGTCATCTGCATACATAAATATCTTTGAATTCGATATACGGTTTGGAAGGTCATTTATAAATAGGGAAAAAAGTAGCGGACCCAAATGACTACCCTGAGGTACACCCGACGAAACGAAAACAAGTTTCGAAAAAGCTGTTCTCAACACAACTCTTTGGATTTTTCCTTTTAAATAGGATGAGACCCAAGAAAGAAGTTTAAGGGAAAATCCTAAATGAACAAGCTTTTGAAGTAATATATCATGATGTACTGAGCCAAATGTTTTACTGAAATCAGTATATATAACATCAGTTTGCATTTTATTTAGGCTGACCATACGTCCTGGAATTCCGGGACATGTCCCGCTTTTGTCAAGACAAGTGAAGTATTTTTTTGAGGAAAGCAGCGCAGATAAGCAGTTTTTTGCAACAAAGTCGTCGACCGTCCCGGAATGGCCTGAGGCCGATCTGGTCACCCT
Source organism: Drosophila nigricruria (assembly GCA_037075265.1). Taxonomy (NCBI): domain Eukaryota; kingdom Metazoa; phylum Arthropoda; class Insecta; order Diptera; family Drosophilidae; genus Drosophila; species Drosophila nigricruria. The sequence continues at coordinate 1,495,355 of JBAMCI010000158.1, read as the reverse complement.
AATTCTATTTAAAAAACTGTCATTGACTAGGGAAGTAAATTCTAATAGATTAGTGGAAGTAGATCGATTTCAAACAAAACCATGCTGCGATGGTGAAATAATCGATTTACAAAAATGTTGTAAGATAGATGTTATTATTTTTTCAAATAATTTCGGAATAACAGATAGTTTTGCAATACCTCTATAATTAGAAATGTCAAACCTATCACCTTTTTTATTTAGAGGAATGATGAAAGTCTCTTTCCAAATAGACGGAAAAACAGAGGTTTCCAGCGACAAAGTAAATAGTTTTAGTAATGGTGTCTGAAGCGAACCACTACATTCTTTAATTACACAACTGGGAATATTATCAGCTCCTGGAAAAAAAGATGATTTCAATGATCGAATGGCTGAAATTAAAGAAGCTGGGGAAACTTTAGAAGCATTAATAATATTAGTTGTAGAAATTAAGTAAGGGTATGAATTGGTATTGGGATCTACCGAGGAGTAAGTGGATTGGAAAAAATCTGCAAAAAGATTAGAGGAATCATGATCATTACAAGTTTTGTCCAATCCAAAGAAAAGTGAGGAAGGTAAACTAGAAGACTTACGCTTCATGTTTACGAATGAATAGAATTTCTTAGGATCACGAACAAACTGCCTTTTGCAACGAAAAAGGTAATTCTCATAACACCGAGAATTTAAAATATTAAAATTCGACTTGGCTATGGAATATTTAGACCAGTCTATATTCGAACCAGACTTTTTAAATTTTTTAAAATATTTAGAATTAATATTTTTTAAATTAGAAAGTCTGAGTAAACAAGGGGGCTTTAGAAACGGGCATAGGGAGACACATAGAAACACACAAAAGAGAGTTTACAGTGTCATAGAAAAAAGTTGTTGCCAAATTAATGTCAACTGACTTATATAATGGAGACCAATCTGTTGCATTAATAAGTTGATTAAGCAAAACAAAATTGCACTTATTATAACAACGAGGTTGTTTTAAAATTTTAGGTGTGAAAACTGGAGGAGTACTTAAGGATAATTGAATAGACTTGCTGTGTTGGTGTTCAGTAGTATATTGAATTTATTCTTCTGAGCCAGTGTATTTATATACTGACTCATGCATAATTTTAACCCTTAAATCTAGCTTATCTATTGCTGAGTTTGTAAGGCTCAGCGTTGGTCTTTATCTATTCTTAGTCTATCGCAGAGGTTGTAAGGCTCAGCGTTGGTGTTTATGTACTCTTAACTTATCGCAGAGTTTGTAAGGCTCAGCGTTAATGTTAGTGTACTTAGCCTATTTATAGATTCTACATGTGTGACCCTTGTCATTTCTACGTACTTCAACCTAGTCGTGAGTGCGTAGATTACATGTTTATGATCTTCGGCTATTTCTGTATGTTCATGCCTGAACATTCTGCGGGGGGCCAGAAAATGTGACAGTCAGCAATTGATGTCTCTGGTTTCTTTTCTTAATTATATATAGGAAAATAAAAATTATTACAATTATTGTTAATCCTAACGAGATGTGTCCATTCATCGTGTGGAAGACCAGATCCTCAATATGTACTTTTTGAGTGTATAATTCGTTTATGTTTTGTTGTAGCCGTTGTAGTTCTACTGAGTTGTTTACTACAATGTGTTGAAGTGGCGTCGGAACCCATGTGTTGTTGTGGTCAATTATTTTGAGGAAAAGTGGCGAGTACCTCGCAGTATCTGTTGACGCTACCTCCTGCGGCGTTATGATGTTGATTTTACCTATCCTGGCCGAACATCCAGCAGACAGTTCGATTATGCCTTGGTTAGGTAAAAGGGTCATCTCCTCGTAGTTTCCGCATATGATATGGGCTGACTTCTTCTCAAATACTTTAAAGAGCCACCGGTTTTTTCCGTTCAGTTTTTTAACAAAAGTGTCCTCCTCGTACTCGATCATTTTGCACGGTTGCTTGTTGCTCGGTTTTAAAGGCGATATTTCACAACTTTCGTCATCTGCATCTTTCCATGCCCAACTTCCCTCACATAGGTACGTGTCCTCGTCTTCATGCCGACAACGACTTACTTCTGTTTCAGTCATTGAGTGATACGCATTTATCTCAGTATTGAAGATAATGAATTTAGCTTTAACTTTCGGAATCATCTTTCTTCCATCGAGCACGAGTGGTATAGGTACTGCTTCGAAGAGATTGGCATGCTGATTGATATATATTGGCAGTCTTGCGTCTATGACTAGCATGTTGTCCTTGAATATCGCTTGTGCCTTCATTAGCTTGTACACTAATTGAAGCCGCTTCGCAGAATTTCCGCCCGGAAGGAGTTGGTTTCTTTTTAGCTTCTTTTGAATGTGGTCGAGTTCGGTCAGCATTTTATTTGGTTCGACCAGCGACGGGTGAACTCTTCCGTGGTTAATATCCGTCACAAGGGCGATTACTGCTGACTGAAGGTCTTCGGTTTCATCAATCCAGTTTCGTACTTGGGTGATTAACATGAAGAATTTTACAGAATCTTTGTAAATGAAGAAGTTCCCTCTCATTGTGTTTGCCATCTTGTTTATTTCCAATGTGACTTTTTCAAAGTTTTTATTAACCTCTTCTGTGGTAGCTCTCACTAGGTTTGAGGTTGCATTGATTATTGATGTCTGGTTGTTGACATAATCATTTAGGCGTTTTTCGTTTTTCGTTTTTGATAATTGTCTGCATGTTCTCTTTAATTCTATTTGCAGTGCCAATGTCGAAAAACGTTATAAACCGTTTTTTCCTATCCGCTGTTTGGGTGAAGATTTTATTTTTCTCCTTTATATTTTTGATTTTTGACTTTATAGTTTGGCTAACTGTTGTACAATATTCGTCGTATTCACCCAATTTTTCGCAAATGATGTCCGTTTTACTCATGAGCTCATCCGCTTGCTTCAAAACTTCGAAGTATGCTTGCATGTTGTAGTAAAACAGTAACTGCCAGCTTGACGACACGACTTCTACCTTTCCAAGATTGTCCATTAACATTGCTGTGTGTTGATCCATATCCTGGATTTTTGCCGTGCTTGTATTTGTGCCAGTTATTATGTTGGTACTTGCTACTTGCAATATCATTAGCAGGCTGAAAATCGTCGCTTTTCCTGTCGTCAACTTTGCTGATCGTGTTTTCATCCGTTCTTTTGGAGGGTCGGCTTGCTTATCCTTATCTTGAGTCGGTAGCAAACAGATCTTGTTAATTGATCTTTTGACTTCACCCATATTTGTTTTTACTGTTACTACTCGAACTTTATCATCTTGTCCTTTTGTAGTTTTCGTTATCTTTCCCATGGGCCATCTAGCGGGATGCGTGTTTTCTTGTTTTAGTAAAACAAGCTGGCCTTCCATGGGGTTTGATTTTTCTTGCTGCCATTTGGTTCGCTGTTGTAGTGATGCCAAGTATTCATCTTTCCATTTTCTCCAGAATTCTCCTCTGATGCGTTGTATGTGTCTCCATCTGTCTAAAGACCCAATTTTCCGATGTTCATCAAAGTGCTCTGGAGCTCCAATAAGTGGTCGTCCTACAATAAAGTGACCGGGTGTCAAAATGTCGTCTCCATCCGTGTCACTATTTAGGGTGACCAGGGGGCGTGAGTTTAGCACTGCTTCAATTTGGCAGAGCAGTGTTGTAAATTCCTCAAATGTAAAGCTGTTATCGCCGATGACCCGCTTCAGGTGGTGTTTCACCGACTTTACTCCAGCTTCCCATAATCCTCCCATGTGGGGGCTTGCCGGCGGGATAAAGTGCCACTTAATGCCTTCTTTTTTCGAGCAGTGGCGCAAGACTGCTATTTGCTTTTATAGCGGCGACAAGATCCTTATCTAGTATTCTAGCGGCACCGACGAAATTTGTGCCGTTGTCAGAATACAAATGTTCACTCTTGCCGCGCCTGGCGAAGAATCGGCGTAGAGCCTCTAGAAACTTATCTGATGATAAGTCACTGACGGCTTCCAGGTGCATTGCCTTTGTGGCCATACATACAAATAGGCATATGTACCCTTTATACGATTTTTGACCTCTTCCTTTGGAACAGCGAATTTGAAACGGTCCAGCGTAGTCGATGCCAGTGTTTTGGAACGGGTAATCTCCAGTTACTCGATACACTGGCAAATTTCCCATCAGTTGACTGGCCATTTCCTGTTTATACCTAATGCAGGTAACACATTCGCGTAGATATTGTTTCAATGTGTTCCGCAAGCCAAAAATCCAGAACTCCCTTTGAATAAAGTTCCTCATTAGTTTCAGACCGCCGTGTAGGGTTTCCTTATGGGCGTTGTTTATTGTCAGCCAAGCAAACTGTGATTTTCCAAGTATAATTGGGTGTTTCACATTGTATGGCACCATTGCATTTTGAAGACGGCCTCCCACACGTAATACTCCATTTCCATCCAGAAAGGGGTTGAGCGCCTGCAATTTACTCTTTGATTCCAGAGGCTTTCCAGCATTGAGTAAACGAATTTCATGACCAAAATCAATTTGTTGTTGTAATTTTACAACAAATGTTTTGGCCTCCTTTAATTCGTCGACTGTGAGATAAGTCGACTGCTGCTTCTTCCCTCGTATTTTTGCTATAAAGCGTAATACGTAAGCAATTACGCTTGTTAGCTTATTAATTGATGAATACTTTGTTAGGAGTGGGATTAGGTAGTTTTCTTTTGTGGTTAGAGTTGCTACTATAACCGATTCTGGGTCTTCAAATTTCGGCCACTGATTTGACTGTTTTGTCAACCACTCAGGTCCCTTCCACCATATGTCGCATGCTGCTAAGTGCTTCGGGGAAATTCCTCTTGAGGCGACGTCTGCTGGGTTGTCTGCTGATCTCACGTATTTCCATTCGACGTGAGGCAGTTTTTTGTTTATTTCGTCTACTCTAGTTTTGACGAATTTATCTTTACTACGCTTGTTCTTTATCCAGGCAAGCGTAATTTGTGAATCACTCCATGCTAGTATTTTGGTGTGATTTCCTACTATTGCTTGTATTTTTGCCAATAGTTTGCTTAATAAGTGAGCTGCACATAGCTCTAATTTTGGTATAGTTTTTTTGTTTTTTACTGGGTTCACTTTGCTTTTTGCAGCTAGCAAAGTGATTTTGGCTCCAACCTTTGTATACACCACTGCTGCATACGCCTTTTCTGATGCGTCGCAAAACCCATGTAGTTCCGTTGCATCAGTGCTCGATTTTCCAGACCAGCGCTGTATATTAATTTTTGCTAAATCTGGCAATGCGCTTGCGTATTCTTGCCAATAATTGACCAGACTAGGCTCTAGTTCTGCGTCCCAAGTTAGCGGCAGTTTCCACAGCTCCTGTATGAAGCATTTTCCTTGCAATGTAACTGGTGTTAGCCAACCCAGTGGATCAAAGATTCTTGCCAATTGAGATAAAATTAGACGCTTTGTAATGCGCACTAATTTTGGGCAATCGACAACAAATGTGAATATATCCTTTTTGGGGTCCCATTGTAGCCCAAGGGTTTTTATTGACTCGTCCTTGTGAATCATAATTTTTTCTGTTGAGTCGCCATCTTCAATTCCAGCAATGATCCTGTCATCATTTGATACCCATTTTCTCAAATGCATGCCAGCCTTTTCCATTATGCTCCTAAGTGCTGTTTGCGTGTTGATGCAATCGCCTATTGAGTCGCCACCAGTGATGAGGTCATCCATGTAGAAGTCTTCTTTAATTGTTATCATTAGTTGTTTGTTGTCTTGGCAATGTTGATTTGCCAATTCTTGAAGACAGCGGACTGCTAAAAATGGCGCAGCTGACGTCCCGTATGTTAGTGTAGTCAGCTTGAACTCCTTGATTGGCATCTTTTGGTCGTCTCTCCAGAGGATGTATTGATATTCCTGATCTTCTTTGGCGATTTTAATCTGACGATACATTTTCTCGATGTCAGCTGTCATTACATATTTCCATTGCCGCCACTTGATCAAAATATCAAAGATATCTTTTTGTATTTTAGGGCCGACTAGCATTACATCATTGAGACTTAGTCCATTCGAAGTTTTTGCTGAAGCGTCAAATACTACCCTCAATTTAGTAGTAAGGCTGTTTGGTCTGATTACCGCTTGATGTGGCATGTAGTATTTGCCTTGGCCAATGGTGTGTACCGGTTCCATGTGTCCTAGCTTCAGGTATTGTTCCATAAAGGCACTGTATTCCGTGAAGATTTGCGGATTCTTATTGAATTTGTTCTCCATTTGCAGTAATCTTGCCATAGCCTGTTTTCGAGAGTTTCCTAACTCGACATTTTTTCGGAATGGTATGGAGACTACTAGCCGGCCTTCTTCATCCCTTGTGGTTGTCTCTTGGAACACCTTTTCGCAATCAGTGTTTTCTTCTGAATCGCTGGTGTCACTTTCAAGTTCCCAGAAGCGCTCGAGGTCGTCCAGGCACATCGTTGTTGCTGCGCTGATTACCTTTTTGCTTGGTGATCTGTTTATGTTGCCGGAGACAATCCATCCAAACTCTGTCTTTTGTCCCAGAGTTTCGTTTATTTTTTTCACTTTTCCCAACATTATTAGGGGTAGTAAATCCACTCCAATGACAACATCAATCCTACTGGGTTCGTTAAAGTGTGGGTCTGCTAGCTCGCAGCCCATCCAATCTTTATTGACATCCATGTCAATTTTCTTGCTCGGTAGAGCTTTCTGAAGTTTAGGCATGACCAGTGCCTGTATTGTGGTGACGAATTTGCTTTTAACTCTTGGTTTTATGGTTAAGCAAACGCTATTTTTTAGAACTTCCACAGTCTGAGAAATTCCCTGAACTTCCACGTTCCGTTTGATTCGGCGCAGTTTTAGTTGTTGTGCGGCTTCTTCCGATATTAAGGTTCTTTGTGAGCCTCCATCAATAAGAGCCCTTAGCTGCTCGTATTTTCCAAATTTATTTTGAATTCGGATGAGCGCAGTTGCCAGCAGCGTATCTTGCCCTTTATTTTCTTTCAGACAATTGCTGCTGACGTTCTCTTTTTTGTTTGCATCCTCGTGAAGCAAACTGTTGTGTGCTTTGGAGCATCGGTTGCAAGTCCAATCCTTTTTGCACTCTTTGAAGCTATGAGTGCCAAGACATTTAAAGCACAGCGCATTTTTGGACACAAATTCCTTGCGCTTTTTAACAGTGTCAGCTCTAAACTTCTGACATCTTATTATTTCATGCCCATCCAGTTGGCAAAAACGGCATCTTTTGTAGCTCGTTTTCTTCGTTTCCATTGACGTATGGACGGCACTCTTTTGCACTGAGTCTATTGAGTTATATAGTTGCTCAATAAACTCCAGCACATTGTCCAAGGACTGGATTTCTCTCGCCTTCTTTACATGTTGCTCGTAAAGTTGAAGGACTTCTGTCGAGAAACGTCGCAGCAAAATTTGAGCGAACAAAACATCAGCGTCATTACCCATTTGGCCTTTTTCTTTGACGATGAAGATGCACTCAGTTGCTGTGTCCAAGAACTTGCGGATACTGCCTTCATCATTGTTCTTCAGCAGTTCCATGTCCACTAGCTGGTTAACGGCGTTAGCAAATATTTTGCGCTTATTTTCGTAGCGCTTGCATATTAGCTCCCACGCTGCATTATAGCTAGCAGACGATCCAATTAATAAATGGCCTACTACCATTTTGGCTTCTCCTTTGAGGCATGATTTCAGGTAGTTCAGCTTCCTTGTATCGTTGATATCCTTTCTGCTGTGAATTACCTCGGAGAACAACTCGAAGAACGTTGGCCACTCTTTGGAATTTCCATTAAAATGAGGAAGATCCACTTTTGGCAGCTCTGGAACGTCTTCTTTTATGTTGTGCAAGTCACCTATTTTTCTGTTCAGCTTCTTTGTCAGTAGGTTGACATTGCACTCCAGTTCATCGATTTCTTCGATTTCGAAAGCAAATTTTTCGTACTTTGCTTCTAAATCCGTGAGCGTTGACTGGACTTTGTTCCACAGGAAATTTAACTTGTCTTTGTAGTCCAAGATTTCTTCCTGGTTACTGAGCTCAAGGTTGGCATACACCTCTGCAATGTGCTGCCTTACTTTTTGAGCTCTTTTATCTACAAGATCTACCATCACATCCATTGGGCTGACACTTCGTCGTGAAGACATTTCTTCCTGCTGACTGTTATTTGCCTCGGATGTTTCCGGTTGCTTTTGCTTGCTAGATCCTGGTTGGTCGGTGTCCATAGCGTGGTCGGCAACTTCGACCTTCATCAAGGACTCTTTATACGTCCTGATGTTTTCCATTATGGCATCATATATTTTCCCCTTAAAATATTGATGATCGACAGTACCAATTTTTACCAGTGATAAGTGATTGGCAGTGAATTCTGCTGCCAGCTTATCAATCACTGATACTACATCCTTCTTTGCAATGGCCTGCAGGATGTTTTCGTGGATCTTTGATTGCTTCTTTAGCAACTCGACCACTTTTGACGACAGCATCTTGTTAGTTTAGTTTTTTTTTTATTGTCTTTGGCTTGACCCGTTGGAGGATTTTTTGTTTTGATCGCCTGGTTGATCGTGCTGTGCCTCTACTCACAGCTTAAATTGGTAAGCCAAAGAGAAACAAGAAAAATTTTGTAAAACACTTTCACACTTCACTAACACTTGTCACAAAATTATGGTAGACTTTGTAGGTTGGATCGAAGGACCATGAATAGACTTGCTGTGTTGTCTGTTCAGTAGTATATTGAATTTATTCTTCTGAGCCAGTGTATTTATATACTGACTCATGCATAATTTTAACCCTTAAATCTAGCTTATCTATTGCTGAGTTTGTAAGGCTCAGCGTTGGTCTTTATCTATTCTTAGTCTATCGCAGAGGTTGTAAGGCTCAGCGTTGGTGTTTATGTACTCTTAACTTATCGCAGAGTTTGTAAGGCTCAGCGTTAATGTTAGTGTACTTAGCCTATTTATAGATTCTACATGTGTGACCCTTGTCATTTCTACGTACTTCAACCTAGTCGTGAGTGCGTAGATTACATGTTTATGATCTTCGGCTATTTCTGTATGTTCATGCCTGAACAATAATTGTACCTCCAAAGTGGGATGATGTATATCCTCAGGTATACAAAAAGGTGATGATCTAGAGACAGTAATGCTAGAGTCATCATTAATAAAAACTAGATCAAGTGAACGATTCAGATGATTAGAAATAGAGTTCATCTGAAACATAGAAAGCGAGAATAATTCATTTTAAAGGTAATGATCTAATGTAGGAATAAGAAAACTAGAGTTGGGACTGGAGGACCAAGAATTGTTAGGTATATTAAAGTCACCCAACACAAGAAACATATCGTTATCATTAACATGTCCATAAATTTCTTTAATGCAAGTTATATGTTGAGCATAAACTTGAGCATCAGAAGAAGGAGGGATATATGAACAAGTAATAAATAGGGAACACGATGGAAGAGTTATTTTAACTCCAATAATCTCAGCATCATGAGGTTACGATAAAATAAAAGATTCTGAGAGGATATTGGATTTAACACCAATCAAGACACCACCATCTCTACGTAGCAGTCGATATAAGATATAAATGGTGAAATCATTAGAGAGAATCTCACTATTATAAACATTCGGACTTAGCCACGTTTCTGTGAGAGCAATAATTTCAGAATTTATACAAAAAATACTCAAAAATAGTCTTCTGAGCTTAGAATTTAGGCCGCGAACGTTTTGATATATTAAAGACAGTTGCGGAGAAGATTGAGCAAAATTTAGTTTTTTGATCCCATATTAAAAAAAGATTGAACCGAAGTAGGATTTAACGATATTGGAGACAACCTATTTCGATTCTTTTGTTTGAATTCATGCACAACTACATTAGGTGGCCAAAATTTGGAGTGACATATAGTTGTGAAAAATTGAGCGGGCACAATGATTTTGAATGAAGCAATTTCAGGAGGAGTCGCGAAATTAAACTTCGAAATAAAAACATTGGCTGCAGATTTACTAGAAATAAAAGCAGATATAGCTTCACATGTCGTGTCCGAAGAAAGCCTAGATAGGAAAACTTGCTTTCGAGGAGAAACGACAGATAAAGTAGGTATAGAAAGAGTGGAAGAAGAGGTCGGAATATTTTTCGTTGCTTGAGCAATATTCGGGGAGATATTTAGTTTTTTGATTGGAGCTTGTATAGGCTCTTGAGTGTCTATTATAACACTAGCAACAGGTGTGTCCGACAAGTCATTAGCAATTGGAACTAATAACGAGTCAGGACAAGGTGAGGAAGGCACTAATAAATTAGGAGACAATATTAGTACGGAATGTGGTACCAACTGAGAAGGAGTCACAATTTGAGAATCCTGAGTATCAAAATTGTACTGATTTAGTAAATTTTTACCAGCTTCTAGGTCACTAGTTAACTGTTTAGATATATTACTCAGTTTTAAAAATTGAACTCGCACTGAATTATACATCTTGGAAAAATTTAATTGTTTTTCCAAGCAAATTGGACACGACCAGCGTAAACCACCACAACCAATTTTGGCAGTGGACATGATTTTGTCATAGTCCCGTCCGGAGAGACCAGCACATTTTGTGTGCATCATATTCTCACACAACCAGCAACTAACAAATTGCAATTGTGCAGAATCAGCTACTTGCCGAATATTGCATGATTTTTTGCAGCATGTCATATTGGTAATTGGGGTTAAGCAACCGAAACGTAAAAACTGATCAAAAGGAAATAATAGAAAACAAGTAAGAGACTACGACTACGAGATACCCTGAACCCTGCGAAGATCCAATCTTCCCAACATTATATGCTTATTTTACATATACAACTATTGCGAGCAACGCACACACATACACACATGCATACGCACGCACGCATAAGCACGCGCTCTGCTGACAGCGCAGTTGACGCAGCGACTGCGCTTGGTCTGCAATATGCCTATTGTATAGGAAATTAAATGTTTAAAAACTTTTTTTGTGGAAGGACTTTCTTGATTAAACTTTCACAACATGATTATGTCATTCATATGTGTGTATTGGCCAAAGCACAAGTCTCTAGTATTTGAAATAGGCTTTTTGCAAATTTGGGGCGAAGGGGGCGTGGCATCCAAAATCCAAAAATTACAAAATCTCTGCATTCATCACACGGATCTACACAGTGAATTTGGAGTCTCTAGCTCTTACGGTATGCTTAACCGAAGAAAAGTTATCGATTTTTATCGATAATAAGGAAACGGGATGAGCTATCGAAAATCTAATAAAAACTCGTACTGCGTAGGCTATAGACGAGTATTCTCTGAAAATTTCACATATCTAGCTTTTGTGGTTTTCGAGATCGCTGCGTTCATACGGACGGACGGACGGACAGACGGACAGGGCTATTTCAACTCAGCTTATCGAGCTGATAAAGAATATATATACTTTATGGGGTCTGCGATGTCTCCTTCTGCCTGTTACATACATTTTCACAAAAACATTATACCCTGATTTCCCATTTTCAATGGGTTCAGGGTATAAAAAGTGTAATTTTAAAGGCAAGAAATATTCAAAAGTGAATCAAAATTAAGGAGCACAAACAAAGCACGTCAAACACTTTCAACTGAGAACTCTCTCTCGAGCGCCTTGCTATAAATTATAATTCAGTGTTTATGGTTTGCGATTTGTATATTTTCTTACTACTTTGCGGCCAATTTACACGTTTTATGTTTGTACAAATCTAGCGCTTAGTAAAGCGCACCTTTCCACAGAATCGCAGGTAGACGTTTCAGCGCACTCTGGCGAATGGTACTGCTCTCTTAGGTCTCCAAAGATCCGCTTAAGCACTCCAGGTGACGCCAGGATTCACACTGTATACTCCGGCGGTTCGCTCGGCTATTGCAGTGACTCCTACGGCTGGATACGCTCACAAGCACACCTTGAGATCTCAAGCTGCAGTCAACACTCTTTCGCACAGCAATCGTACCTCTGCTCCTGCTCCAGGATCCGCCACTAATGCTGTAGATTTAGCTGTGCTGCACCAATGTCCTGGTTGGTGGCAGCTGATGTCCTTCCTGTGTCAGTGTGTGGAGCCTATATCCTCAATAGGCGTCTGTGATATCCCTCGTCGATATCCTATTCCCACGATGTCCTTCCACTCGAAGTCCGTGCCAGCGATGTCCTTCTAAATCACTGCTCCTTGGCTGATCACGTCTTTACTCGCGTTCTTGTTCCTTCGGCACTCAATACTTTCACTTTCTCTTTACTTTCACGTTTTTGACTGTCCCGGTGTCGAGTTGCGGGCGCCTTTTTATAGCACCGACGCAGGCCCCGCTTCGCGCGATGTCGGCGCCAGCTCGGCTCTGGAGCGGGGCCTGTCTGCCACTCGTGTCCACGATAACGGCAGCATCACGTGATTTGGCGCGACGTAAATCGCTCAAATCTGCGTGGCAGCCTCTTATTGGCCAAAGCACCGTTATTGGCATACGAGTGAAAGTGTACACTACTTTCTCGCAGCCACAAGCGGTACTTCGGGAACGGTCGCCGATGATTGACTTAAGAACGACGCGAGCCAATCGCTGAATACATAAGAGCGACAGAGACAGACTAAGTCGATCTCTGCGCCCTTTCCAGTAGCGAGGGTCGCTACTATCGTACTTGCGTCGCTGTGTGGAACAATACATGCAGGCACGCATATATGCATAAGTGCACAGCAAATACATGCACTTATAGATATAATTCGTGCCCGTCTATATTGTTCCTCACAAGTGAGAAAATCAAAATTTTATGACGATATTACTGCTGATCTCCTCTATTGATTTCCAAAAAATTATATATGTACAAACCAATTAGGGGCGTGGCAATGCGCGTGAGCTGTGCGGGTGTGAATGAGTATTTCGCAATCGGTAGCGCCCGACTGCAACGTTATTACTTGATTTTTCATTACTTTCGTAATCATACTTTCAGATTATGATTATTATTATTCATATGTGAAGGGGGTGTGGTATTCAAAATATAAAAAAATTGTATAAGATACACATGAAACTAAATACGAAATAGCCTCAAAAAGGTACAAGATATTATTTAAAAAATGTGATTGATAAAAACTGTGATAAAATATAAATTGTTTTTTTTAAACAAACTTGATCTGACCTACAAAAAATTCAAGTCTCTAGTTCTTATAGGTTCTGAGATCGACGCTTTCATACATACGGACCCACGGACGGACAGACGGACAGGGCTAAATCAACTCCGCTCAACGCCCTGATCAAGAAAACATATACTTTACGGGGTGTACTACGCCCCTTTCTACATTTTACATACATTTTAACAAAATCATTATACACTGATTTCCCATTCTGGGTTCCAGGACAGAAATAAGAATGCCATCTGTTATATAATTATCCAGAGGGTCAGAATCCGAACGATTTTTGAGATAAGATGAATTTTAAGGATAAATATGAGACTTCAATCCTTTCAGTAGACATGTAAAGGAAGGTGTCCTCTATCAGGCCTATATAAATTTGGCTGCCCGGTTTTTCCCGTTTTCTTTTTTATCCACAAAAACCAAAGCAACATCGTCATTAAAACGGTAAAACACTTGTACGCAGCCGACAACAAAACGTTTCTTGAAGGAAAATATATAAAACAAGTAAGAAATACTAATTCACACCCTCACAGCTCACGCCCATTGCCACGCCCCCAATTTCTAATTTTTTGGAAATCAATAGAGGTCAGCAGTAATATTGTTATTAAATGTTGATTTTCTAACTGAGAATCGGAAAAGCGTACAGTTTTTCCCGATTTGCCACGCCCCCAGTAGGCGTAGACATATAGTAGTTCTTAGAAGTAGTGAAGGGTAACGTAACTGTGAAATTTGGATGCTTACACTCAAAAAATGCGAAAATTACAGGGAATTTTTTAGCCGGGCATGCCCCAAAAGGGGCCTAAAAATTATTTTTGGGTCATCGCTAGAGGAGTTCACCAACCAATTTAACCATTCAATTTTGAATCTTCTAACTCTAAAACTGTCGGATCTATAAGCTTTTGTGGTTCGCCACGCGAAGTTATAGCCGCCATTTTGTATACCCTGAACCCTGAAAATGGGAAATCAGAGTATAATGGTTTTGTTAAAATGTATGTAACAGCCAGAAGGAGGCGTGGCAGACCCCATAAAGTATATATATTCTTGATCAGCTCGACGAACTGAGTCGATATAGCTATGCCCGTCTGTCCGTCTGTCTGGCCGTCCGTCCGTATGTGCGAACGCGTCGATCTCAGAATCTATAAAAGCTAGAGACTTGAAATTTTTTATGTAGATCCGTGTATAGCACGCGCAGATCGAGTTTGTTTCAAAAAATCGATAAATTTGATCGTTTTAAAGTTATCGATTTAAAACGTTATCAAAATGCAGTTATAAATTTATATCTCCCACATATTTAGAGATAGAGTCTCCAATTTTGTATTTAGTATAATGTGGAGTTTATACCGTATTTCAAATACTAGAGACTTGTGCTTTGGCAAATACACACATATAAATAACATAATTACGCTGTGAAAGTTTGATTAAGAATAATTTCCCATACAATAGGGATATTGCAGCCCGAGCACAGTCGCTGCGTCAACTGCGCAGTCAGCAGTGCGTGCGTATGCATGTGTGTGTGTGCGTTGCTCGCAATATTTGTATATGTAAAATAAACATAAAATGTTGGGAAGGTTGGCTCATCGCAGGGTTCAGGGTATCTCGTAGTCGGCCGTCTCGACTAGAGCACTCTTACTTGTTTTATCCTGGGTTGTTAACCCGAATATATATTTCATGTCTCTAGCATCAATAGTGCTCAAAATTTTAAATATTTTATAAGTTTCTATTAACACTTTCTATCTTTTGTAGTTCATTAATATCACTGACCATATAAGGCTATGAATCGGGGCATAGCTGGCCGGACTGGCAAATAAAATACCCCCATCGGGTTGGTGGTATTTTTGAAATATTTTTTGTGTTCTTTTAGGCTGTATAACTTATTTGTTTAGTTTATCTTTTAGTTTGACTCTCGTTTTGTTTTTTTTTTTTTTTTAAATAAATAAATAAAAAAAATATTACAGAATTCGAAAAATCACTATATAGTCAGATCCGATTTGCCACGCCTTTAATAGGCGTGGACATATAGTTTTTTAATCGATCCAAATCTCAAGTCTCTAGCTTCAATAGTTTGGAAATAGGTTTGCGTTCATACGGACAGACGGACGGACAGCGTGACGGACATTGCACAAAACCAATATACTCATTTCACTTTGTGACACATTTTTTATGTTTGACATAAAACTGTGAAGCGTCCTGTTAACTTATTACTCTGATCATTTTAAAGATTTCTCTGTCATATGCCATGTATAGATATTTATTAAATATATATAAATAATAAATTATTTATTATATTATTATTATATTTATTTTACTTTAAAAATGATTGTAGCCTAAATATAAAGGGTTCTTATACATAGCGTTCAATCGCTGAGTATTTTGCATGTAGAGTGTACCAATAAAGTCTTCATGCAGCAGCAACAGTTTTCTTTGGAAAAAAGTTACATATAAATATAAATATCAATATGTCGATTAGATTACGTGCTTTGTTTGTGCTCCTTAACTTTTATTATTATAATTTATTATTACTTTTGAATATTTCTTGGCTTTAAAATTACACTTTTTTGTAATTTGTTTAATTCAGCCATCAGGCTTTGTTTTTTACTGTGCAAGAAATAATCCACGGTGCATTGTGCTATTATAAAAGTGTTTCTATTTTGAAAGTTTTGTCAGCGTCGGTAATTTGTTTTGTTACATTTGCATTTACTTCTTTGGCGCTCTCCTCTTTTGTTTGGGTTTCTTTTTACACTTGTGCATATTTGTTAGTGTTATCACTCACACTCATACTTGAGTTGTTTGTGTTTCTCACTAAATCAAATTCGTCTTGTGCAAGAAACTCTCTCAATGCTTGCTGCTCACCCGCTCTTTATCAGTTGTTTGTTGTTGGACCCGCTCTCACGACTCACTAATCCTCTCTTTGTTTTTTTTTATACTCATTCACAAAGTGAAATGAGTATATTGGTTTTGTGCAATGTCCGTCTGTCCGTCTGTCCGTATGAACGCAAACCATTTGCACAGTTTTGAAGCTAGAGAGTTGAAATTTGGAATATATACTCGTGTATACCCTCGAATTATAAAGTGTCAAGATTTTCGCGATACGCCCACTAGGGGCGTGTCAAATCGGAAAATGCATTTTCCGATATCTCAGAAACACTACTTCTAGAAGTGCTAGTGAGTTGCAATTTGGAATATATATTTGTGTTGACAACTCAAGATGAAAAAGCTATGGCAGATATATCTACGCCCATTAGGGGCGTGGCAAATCGGGTAGAACTGTATCTTCTACAGTTTTAAAGCTAGAATGCCCAAATTTGGCACGTAGGTTACTGATACGATCCTATGAAGATCGACCAAATTATTATTAAATTATTAATTAAAATTATTTATCCACGCCTACTAGGGGCGTGGCAAATCGGATCTGACTATATAGTGATTTAACCATTAAATTTTGAATCTTCTAACTCTAAAACTGTCGGATCTATAAGCTTTTGTGGTTCGCCACGCGAAGTTATAGCCGCCATTTTGTATACCCTGAACCCTGAAAATGGGAAATCAGAGTATAATGGTTTTGTTAAAATGTATGTAACAGCCAGAAGGAGGCGTGGCAGACCCCATAAAGTATATATATTCTTGATCAGCTCGACGAACTGAGTCGATATAGCTATGCCCGTCTGTCCGTCTGTCTGGCCGTCCGTCCGTCCGTCCGTATGTGCGAACGCGTCGATCTCAGAATCTATAAAAGCTAGAGACTTGAAATTTTTTATGTAGATCCGTGTATAGCACGCGCAGATCGAGTTTGTTTCAAAAAATCGATAAATTTGATCGTTTTAAAGTTATCGATTTAAAACGTTATCAAAATGCAGTTATAAATTTATATCTCCCACATATTTAGAGATAGAGTCTCCAATTTTGTATTTAGTATAATGTGGAGTTTATACCGTATTTCAAATACTAGAGACTTGTGCTTTGGCAAATACACACATATAAATAACATAATTACGCTGTGAAAGTTTGATTAAGAATAATTTCCCATACAATAGGCATATTGCAGCCCGAGCGCAGTCGCTGCGTCAACTGCGTAGTCAGCAGTGCGTGCGTATGCATGTGTGTGTGTGCGTTGCTCGCAATATTTGTATATGTAAAATAAACATAAAATGTTGGGAAGGTTGGCTCATCGCAGGGTTCAGGGTATCTCGTAGTCGGCCGTCTCGACTAGAGCACTCTTACTTGTTTTATCCTGGGTTGTTAACCCGAATATATATTTCATGTCTCTAGCATCAATAGTGCTCAAAATTTTAAATATTTTATAAGTTTCTATTAACACTTTCTATCTTTTGTAGTTCATTAATATCACTGACCATATAAGGCTATGAATCGGGGCATAGCTGGCCGGACTGGCAAATAAAATACCCCCATCGGGTTGGTGGTATTTTTGAAATATTTTTTGTGTTCTTTTAGGCTGTATAACTTATTTGTTTAGTTTATCTTTTAGTTTGACTCTCGTTTTGTTTTTTTTTTTTTTTAAATAAATAAATAAAAAAAATATTACAGAATTCGAAAAATCACTATATAGTCAGATCCGATTTGCCACGCCTTTAATAGGCGTGGACATATAGTTTTTTAATCGATCCAAATCTCAAGTCTCTAGCTTCAATAGTTTGGAAATAGGTTTGCGTTCATACGGACAGACGGACGGACAGCGTGACGGACATTGCACAAAACCAATATACTCATTTCACTTTGTGACACATTTTTTATGTTTGACATAAAACTGTGAAGCGTCCTGTTAACTTATTACTCTGATCATTTTAAAGATTTCTCTGTCATATGCCATGTATAGATATTTATTAAATATATATAAATAATAAATTATTTATTATATTATTATTATATTTATTTTACTTTAAAAATGATTGTAGCCTAAATATAAAGGGTTCTTATACATAGCGTTCAATCGCTGAGTATTTTGCATGTAGAGTGTACCAATAAAGTCTTCATGCAGCAGCAACAGTTTTCTTTGGAAAAAAGTTACATATAAATATAAATATCAATATGTCGATTAGATTACGTGCTTTGTTTGTGCTCCTTAACTTTTATACCCTGAACCCATTGAAAATGGGAAAACAGGGTATAATGGTTTTGTTAAAATGTATGTAACAGGCAGAAGGAGGCGTGGCAGACCCCATAAAGTATATATATTCTTGATCAGCTCGACGAACTGAGTTGATATAGCCATGTCCGTCTGTCCGTCTGTCCGTCTGTCCGTCTGTCCGTCCGTCCGTCTGTCCGTATGTATGAACGCGTCGATCTCAGAATCTATAAGAGCTAGAGACTTGAAATTTTTTATGTAGATCCGTGTATAGCACGCGCAGATCGAGTTTGTTTCAAAAAATCGATAAATTTGATCGTTTTGAAGTTATCGATTTAAAACGTTATCGAAACGCAGTTATAAATTTATAGCTCCCACATCTTTAAAGCTAGAGTCTCCAAATTTTGTATTCAGTATAATGTAGAGTTTATACAATTTTGATTTTTGTCAGATTTTTGATACCACCCCCCTTTCATTCCCTTTCCCCCCAAACTTCCGTATTTTAAATACTAGAGACTTGTGCTTTGGCAAATATACACATATAAATGACAGAATCACGCTCTGAAAGTTTGATTAAGAACGTCCATCTACAAAAGAAGTTATTAAACATTTAATTTCCCATAGTAAAGCCTATGAGCGCAGCCCACGCTCAGTCGCTGCGCTAACTGCGCAGTCAGCAGAGCGCGTGCTTATGCGTATGTGTATGTGTGTATGTGTGTGTGCATGTATTGCTTGTAGACATGTATATGTTAAATAAGCATAGAATGTTTGGAGTATCGGCTCTCGCAGGGTTCAGGGGATCTCCTAGTCGGGTACCGCCGACTAGAGCTTTCTTACTTGTTATTATTATAATTTATTATTACTTTTGAATATTTCTTGGCTTTAAAATTACACTTTTTTGTAATTTGTTTAATTCAGCCATCAGGCTTTGTTTTTTACTGTGCAAGAAATAATCCACGGTGCATTGTGCTATTATAAAAGTGTTTCTATTTTGAAAGTTTTGTCAGCGTCGGTAATTTGTTTTGTGATACCCTGAACCCATTGAAAATGGGAAAACAGGGTATAATGGTTTTGTTAAAATGTATGTAACAGGCAGAAGGAGGCGTGGCAGACCCCATAAAGTATATATATTCTTGATCAGGGCGACGAACTGAGTTGATTTAGACCTGTCTGTCTGTCTGTCTGTCTGTCCGTCTGTCCGTCTGTCCGTATGTATGAACGCGTCGATCTCAGAATCTATAAGAGCTAGAGACTTGAAATTGAAATTGAAATTTTATGTAGGTTCGTGTATAGCACGCGCAGATCGAGTTTGTTTCAAAAATTCGATAACTTTTATCGTTTTAAAGTTATCGATTAAAAACGAAATCGAAAACCAGTTATAAATTTATGGCTTGCACATCTTTAAAGCTAGAGACTTCTTATTTTGTATTTAGTATAATATAGAGTTTTGGCAATTTTGATTTTTGTTGTATTTTGGATGCCACGCCCCCTTCGCCCTAAATTTGCAAAAAACGTATTTCAAGTGCTAGAGACTTGTGCTTCGGCACATACACATATATGAATGACGTTATCACACTGTGAAAGTTTGATTAAGACAGTCTATCTACAAAGGAAGTTATTCAACAATTAACTTCCCATAATACTGCTCTTACTGCAGCCCGAACGCAGTCGCTGCGTAAACTGCGCAGTCAGCAGAGCGCTCGCTGTTGCGTGCGTGCGTATGTGCGTGTATGTATGTGTGTGTGCATGTGTTGCTTGTATATATATATATATGTTAAATAAGTATAAAATGTTTGGAATATCGGCTCATCGCAGGGTTCAGGGGATCTCCTAGTCGGGTACCACCGACTAGAGCTTTCTTACTTGTTACATTTGCATTTACTTCTTTGGCGCTCTCCTCTTTTGTTTGGGTTTCTTTTTACACTTGTGCATATTTGTTAGTGTTATCACTCACACTCATACTTGAGTTGTTTGTGTTTCTCACTAAATCAAATTCGTCTTGTGCAAGAAACTCTCTCAATGCTTGCTGCTCACCCGCTCTTTATCAGTTGTTTGTTGTTGGACCCGCTCTCACGACTCACTAATCCTCTCTTTGTTTTTTTTTATACTCATTCACAAAGTGAAATGAGTATATTGGTTTTGTGCAATGTCCGTCTGTCCGTCTGTCCGTATGAACGCAAACCATTTGCACAGTTTTGAAGCTAGAGAGTTGAAATTTGGAATATATACTCGTGTATACCCTCGAATTATAAAGTGTCAAGATTTTCGCGATACGCCCACTAGGGGCGTGTCAAATCGGAAAATGCATTTTCCGATATCTCAGAAACACTACTTCTAGAAGTGCTAGTGAGTTGCAATTTGGAATATATATTTGTGTTGACAACTCAAGATGAAAAAGCTATGGCGGATATATCTACGCCCATTAGGGGCGTGGCAAATCGGGTAGAACTGTATCTTCTACAGTTTTAAAGCTAGAATGCCCAAATTTGGCACGTAGGTTACTGATACGATCCTATGAAGATCGACCAAATTATTATTAAATTATTAATTAAAATTATTTATCCACGCCTACTAGGGGCGTGGCAAATCGGATCTGACTATATAGTGATTTTTCAAATTCTGTAATATTTTGAGCACTATTGATGCTAGAGACTTGAAACTTGGTATATATACTCGGGTTGACAACCCAAGATGAAAAAGATATAGCGGATATATATACGCCGATAGGGGGCGTGGCAAACCGAAAAAGTCTATAGCTCCTACAGTTTTAGAGCTAGGAGCTTTCAAATTGGATGGGTCAGTTACTGGTGAGCTCCTCCATCGATGACTTAAAAATAATTTTTACGCCACTTATGGGGCATGCCCGGCTAAAAAATACCCTGTCATTTTCGCATTTTTTGAGTGTAAGCAAATCCAAATTTCACACTTATGTTACCCTTCACTACTTCTAAGAACTGGCCAAAAATTATTTGTCTACGCCCACTGGGCGCGTGGCAAATCGGGAAAAACTGTACGATTTTCGGATTCTCAGTGAGAAAATCAAAATTTTATGACGATATTACTGCTGATCTCCTCTATTGATTTCCAAAAAATTATATGTGTACAAACCAATTTTGGGCGTGACAATGGACGTGATCTGTGCGGGTGTGAATGAGTATCCCGCAGTCGGTAGCACCCGACTGCAACGTTTTTTCTTGTTTCTATTATTTCCTTTTGATCAGTTTTTACGTTTCGGTTGCTTAACCCCAATTGCCAATATGACATGCTGCATTCGGCAAGTAGCTGATTCTGCACAATTGCAATTTGTTAGTTGCTGGTTATGTGAGAATATGATGCACACAAAATGTGCTGGTCTCACCGGACGGGACTATGACAAAATCATGTCCACTGCCAAAATTGGTTGTGGTGGTTTACGCTGGTCGTGTCCAATTTGCTTGGAAAAACAATTAAATTTTTCCAAGATGTATAATTCAGTGCGAGTTCAATTTTTAAAACTGAGTAGTATATCTAAACAGTTATCTAGTGACCTAGAAGCTGGTGAAATTTTACTAAATCAGTACAATTTTGATACTCCGGATTCTGAAATTATGACTCCTTCTCAGTTGGTACCCCATTCCGTACCAATACTGTCTCCTAACTTATTAGTGCCTTCCTCACCTTGCCCTGACTCGTTATTAGTTCCAATTGCTAATGACTTGTCGGACACACCTGTTGCTAGTGTTATAATAGACACTCAAGAGCCTATACAGGTTCCAATCAAAAAACTAAAAGCCTCCCCGAATATTGCTCAAGCAACGAAAAATATTCCGACCTCTTCTTCCAAATCTGCAGCCAATGTTTTTATTTCGAAGTTTAATTTCGCGACTCCTCGTGAAATTGCTTCATTTAAAATCAATGTGCCCGCTGAATTTTTCACAACTATATGTGACTCCAAATTTTGGCCACCTAATGTAGTTGTGCATGAATTCAAACACAAGAATCGGAATAGGTTGTCTCCAATATCGTTAAATCCTACTTCGGTTCAATCTTCTTCTAATATTGGTTAAAAAAACTAAATTTTGCTCAATCTTCTACGAAATTGCTTGTAGACATGTATATGTTAAATAAGCATAGAATGTTTGGAGTATCGGCTCTCGCAGGGTTCAGGGGATCTCCTAGTCGGGTACCGCCGACTAGAGCTTTCTTACTTGTTATTATTATAATTTATTATTACTTTTGAATATTTCTTGGCTTTAAAATTACACTTTTTTGTAATTTGTTTAATTCAGCCATCAGGCTTTGTTTTTTACTGTGCAAGAAATAATCCACGGTGCATTGTGCTATTATAAAAGTGTTTCTATTTTGAAAGTTTTGTCAGCGTCGGTAATTTGTTTTGTGATACCCTGAACCCATTGAAAATGGGAAAACAGGGTATAATGGTTTTGTTAAAATGTATGTAACAGGCAGAAGGAGGCGTGGCAGACCCCATAAAGTATATATATTCTTGATCAGGGCGACGAACTGAGTTGATTTAGACCTGTCTGTCTGTCTGTCTGTCTGTCCGTCTGTCCGTCTGTCCGTATGTATGAACGCGTCGATCTCAGAATCTATAAGAGCTAGAGACTTGAAATTGAAATTGAAATTTTATGTAGGTTCGTGTATAGCACGCGCAGATCGAGTTTGTTTCAAAAATTCGATAACTTTTATCGTTTTAAAGTTATCGATTAAAAACGAAATCGAAAACCAGTTATAAATTTATGGCTTGCACATCTTTAAAGCTAGAGACTTCTTATTTTGTATTTAGTATAATATAGAGTTTTGGCAATTTTGATTTTTGTTGTATTTTGGATGCCACGCCCCCTTCGCCCTAAATTTGCAAAAAACGTATTTCAAGTGCTAGAGACTTGTGCTTCGGCACATACACATATATGAATGACGTTATCACACTGTGAAAGTTTGATTAAGACAGTCTATCTACAAAGGAAGTTATTCAACAATTAACTTCCCATAATACTGCTCTTACTGCAGCCCGAACGCAGTCGCTGCGTAAACTGCGCAGTCAGCAGAGCGCTCGCTGTTGCGTGCGTGCGTATGTGCGTGTATGTATGTGTGTGTGCATGTGTTGCTTGTATATATATATATATGTTAAATAAGTATAAAATGTTTGGAATATCGGCTCATCGCAGGGTTCAGGGGATCTCCTAGTCGGGTACCACCGACTAGAGCTTTCTTACTTGTTACATTTGCATTTACTTCTTTGGCGCTCTCCTCTTTTGTTTGGGTTTCTTTTTACACTTGTGCATATTTGTTAGTGTTATCACTCACACTCATACTTGAGTTGTTTGTGTTTCTCACTAAATCAAATTCGTCTTGTGCAAGAAACTCTCTCAATGCTTGCTGCTCACCCGCTCTTTATCAGTTGTTTGTTGTTGGACCCGCTCTCACGACTCACTAATCCTCTCTTTGTTTTTTTTTATACTCATTCACAAAGTGAAATGAGTATATTGGTTTTGTGCAATGTCCGTCTGTCCGTCTGTCCGTATGAACGCAAACCATTTGCACAGTTTTGAAGCTAGAGAGTTGAAATTTGGAATATATACTCGTGTATACCCTCGAATTATAAAGTGTCAAGATTTTCGCGATACGCCCACTAGGGGCGTGTCAAATCGGAAAATGCATTTTCCGATATCTCAGAAACACTACTTCTAGAAGTGCTAGTGAGTTGCAATTTGGAATATATATTTGTGTTGACAACTCAAGATGAAAAAGCTATGGCGGATATATCTACGCCCATTAGGGGCGTGGCAAATCGGGTAGAACTGTATCTTCTACAGTTTTAAAGCTAGAATGCCCAAATTTGGCACGTAGGTTACTGATACGATCCTATGAAGATCGACCAAATTATTATTAAATTATTAATTAAAATTATTTATCCACGCCTACTAGGGGCGTGGCAAATCGGATCTGACTATATAGTGATTTTTCAAATTCTGTAATATTTTGAGCACTATTGATGCTAGAGACTTGAAACTTGGTATATATACTCGGGTTGACAACCCAAGATGAAAAAGATATAGCGGATATATATACGCCGATAGGGGGCGTGGCAAACCGAAAAAGTCTATAGCTCCTACAGTTTTAGAGCTAGGAGCTTTCAAATTGGATGGGTCAGTTACTGGTGAGCTCCTCCATCGATGACTTAAAAATAATTTTTACGCCACTTATGGGGCATGCCCGGCTAAAAAATACCCTGTCATTTTCGCATTTTTTGAGTGTAAGCAAATCCAAATTTCACACTTATGTTACCCTTCACTACTTCTAAGAACTGGCCAAAAATTATTTGTCTACGCCCACTGGGCGCGTGGCAAATCGGGAAAAACTGTACGATTTTCGGATTCTCAGTGAGAAAATCAAAATTTTATGACGATATTACTGCTGATCTCCTCTATTGATTTCCAAAAAATTATATGTGTACAAACCAATTTTGGGCGTGACAATGGACGTGATCTGTGCGGGTGTGAATGAGTATCCCGCAGTCGGTAGCACCCGACTGCAACGTTTTTTCTTGTTTCTATTATTTCCTTTTGATCAGTTTTTACGTTTCGGTTGCTTAACCCCAATTGCCAATATGACATGCTGCATTCGGCAAGTAGCTGATTCTGCACAATTGCAATTTGTTAGTTGCTGGTTATGTGAGAATATGATGCACACAAAATGTGCTGGTCTCACCGGACGGGACTATGACAAAATCATGTCCACTGCCAAAATTGGTTGTGGTGGTTTACGCTGGTCGTGTCCAATTTGCTTGGAAAAACAATTAAATTTTTCCAAGATGTATAATTCAGTGCGAGTTCAATTTTTAAAACTGAGTAGTATATCTAAACAGTTATCTAGTGACCTAGAAGCTGGTGAAATTTTACTAAATCAGTACAATTTTGATACTCCGGATTCTGAAATTATGACTCCTTCTCAGTTGGTACCCCATTCCGTACCAATACTGTCTCCTAACTTATTAGTGCCTTCCTCACCTTGCCCTGACTCGTTATTAGTTCCAATTGCTAATGACTTGTCGGACACACCTGTTGCTAGTGTTATAATAGACACTCAAGAGCCTATACAGGTTCCAATCAAAAAACTAAAAGCCTCCCCGAATATTGCTCAAGCAACGAAAAATATTCCGACCTCTTCTTCCAAATCTGCAGCCAATGTTTTTATTTCGAAGTTTAATTTCGCGACTCCTCGTGAAATTGCTTCATTTAAAATCAATGTGCCCGCTGAATTTTTCACAACTATATGTGACTCCAAATTTTGGCCACCTAATGTAGTTGTGCATGAATTCAAACACAAGAATCGGAATAGGTTGTCTCCAATATCGTTAAATCCTACTTCGGTTCAATCTTCTTCTAATATTGGTTAAAAAAACTAAATTTTGCTCAATCTTCTACGAAACTGTCTTTGATATATCAAAACGTTCGTGGGCTAAATTCTAAGCTCAGAAGAGTATTTTTGAGTAGTTTTTGTATAAATTCTGAAATTATTGCTCTCACTGAAACGTGGCTAAGTCCGAATGTTTATAATAGTAAGATTCTCTCTAATGATTTCACCATAGACACGATCGACTGCTACGTAGAGGTGGTGGTGTCTTGATTGGTGTTAAAACCAATATCCTCTCAGAATCTTTTATTTATTCGTTATGTCATGATGCTGAGATTATTAGAGTTAAAATAACTCTTCCATCGTGTTCCCTATTTATTGCTTGTTCATATATGCCTCCCTCTTCTGATGTTCAAGTTTATGCTCAACATATAACTTGCATTAAAGAAATTTATGGACATGTTAATGATAACGATATGTTTCTTGTGTTGGGTGACTTTAATATACCTAAAACTTCTTGGTCCCCCAGTCCCAACTCTAGTTTTCTTATTCCTACATTAGATCATTACCTTTTCAATGAATTATTCTCGCTTTCTATGTTTCAGATGAACTCTATTTCTAATCATCTGAATCGTTCACTTGATCTAGTTTTTATTAATGATGACTCTAGCATTACTGTCTCTAGATCATCACCTTTTTGTATACCTGAGGATATACATCATCCCACTTTGGAGGTACAATTATCCATAAGTACTCCTCCAGTTTTCACACCTAAAATTTTAAAACAACGTCGTTGTTATAATAAGTGCAATTTTGTTTTGCTTAATCAACTTATTAATGCAACAGATTGGTCTCCCTTATATAAGTCAGTTGACATTAATATGGCAACAACTTTTTCTATAACACTTTAAATTCTCTTTTAGATGAGTGTGTTCCTATGTGTCTCCCTTTGCCCGTTTCTAATAAAGCCCCCTAGTTTACTCAGACTCTTTCTAATTTAAAAAATATTAAGTCTAAATATTTTAAAAATTTTAAAAAGTCTGGTTCGAATGTAGACTGGTCTAAATATTCCATAGCCAAGTCGAATTTTAATATTTTAAATTCTCGGTGTTATGAGAATTACCTTTTTCGTTGCAAAAGGCAGTTTTTTCGTGATCCTAAGAAATTCTATTCATTCCTAAACATGAAGCGTAAGTCTTCTAGTTTACCTTCCTCATTTTTCTTTGGATTGGACAAAACTTGTAATGATCATGATTCCTCTAATCTTTTTGCAGATTTTTTCCAACCCACTTACTCCTTGTTAGATCCCTATACCACTTCATACTCTTACTTAATTTCTACAACTAATATTATTAATGCTTCTAAAGTGTCCCCAGCTTCTCTGATTTCAGCCATTCGGTCATTGAAATCATCTTTTTCTCCTGGAGCTGATAATATTCCCAGTTGTGTAATTAAAGAATGTAGTGGTTCGCTTCAGACACCATTACTAAAACTATTTAATTTGTCGCTGGAAACCTCTGTTTTTCCGTCTATTTGGAAAGAGTCTTTCATCATCGCTCTATATAAAAAAGGTGGGAGGTCTGACATTTCTAATTATAGAGGTATTGCAAAACTATCTGCTATTCCAAAATTATTTGAAAAAATAATAACATCTACCTTACAACATTTTGGTAAATCGATTATTTCACCATCGCAGCATGGTTTTGTTCGAAATCGATCTACTTCCACTAATCTATTTGAATTTACTTCCCTAGCCAATGATAGTTTTTTAAATAAAATGCAAACTGATGTTATATATACTGATTTCAGTAAAGCATTTGACTCAGTACACCACGATATATTACTTCAAAAGCTTGATCACTTAGGATTTTCCCCTAAACTTCTTTCTCGGATTTCATCCTATTTAAAAGGTAGAACCCAAAGAGTTGTGTTGAGACAGCTTTTTCGAAACTTGTTTTTGTTTCGTCGGGTGTACCTCAGGGTAGTCATTTGGGTCCGCTACTTTTTTTCCTATTTATAAATGACCTTCCAAATCGCATATCGAATTCAAAGATATTTATGTATGCAGATGACGTAAAACTTTGTCTTTCGTATGCTAATTCACTTGATCATCTACGCCTTCAAGATGATCTTAATTCTTTCCAACTTTGGTGTGTAGCTAATCGGTTACATTTAAATTGTTCTAAATGTATGACAATGACCTTCTGTCGTACTATTCCATATATTGCTAATTATTCAATTAATAATTATCCCTTGCAACGTAATTTCAATTCTCATATCTCAACTATCATAAATGAAGCCAAAAGTGTTCTTGGCTTTATTGAACGTTGGGCAAAAGAATTCAAGGATCCATTCATTACCAAACTTCTTTATGTTTCGCTGGTACGACCTATTTTAGAATACTGTTCAATTATGTGGTCTCCTCAGCATAAATTGTATCAGGATCGAATTGAATCGGTCCAGAAACAGTTTTTACTTTTTGCCTTACGAGATCTAAACTGGGACCCCAATCTTCGTTTACCGTCTTATGTTAGTAGGCTTCTTCTTATTGATCTCCCATCATTAATCAATCGTAGAACTATCCTGGGGATTGTTTTTCTACATAATTTGATTATTGATAATATTGACTCGCCTCGCCTGTTATTGCAACTAAATTTTTCTGTTCCTTCCAGAACAACCAGACACTTTCGTCCGTTGTGTTTACCATTGTGCACTTCGGATTATTCCTTGCATAGCGCGTTTCACGTTTTATGTGTTAATTATAATAAATATTATTACGTATTTTCCTCTGAACTCTCTCTACCTTTAATTAAATCCTTGCTTTCAGATCAGGGAAATCACACACAGTGCCCAGGAGTGAGCAGGTGACGACCTGCAAGATCTTTGTGGAGTGATTTCCCAATCCTTTTTATACTCATTCACAAAGTGAAATGAGTATATTGGTTTTGTGCAATGTCCGTCACGCTGTCCGTCCGTCTGTCCGTCCGTCCGTCTGTCCGTCTGTCCGTATGAACGCAAACCATTTGCACAGTTTTGAAGCTAGAGAGTTGAAATTTGAAATATATACTCGTGTATACCCTCGAATTATAAAGTGTCAAGATATTCCCGATACGCCCACTAGGGGCGTGGCAAATCGCAAAATGCATTTTCCGATATCTCAGAAACACTACTTCTTGAAGTGCAATTTGGAATGTATACTCATGTTGACAACTCAAGATGAAAAAGCTATGGCGGATATATCTACGCCCATAGGGGGCGTGGCAAACCGCAAAAGCTTATAGCTCCTACAGTTTTAGAGCTAGAAGCTTCAAAATTGGATGGTTAAGTTACTGGTGAGCTTCTCTATCGATGACTCAAAAATAATTTTTACGCCCCTTATGGGGCGTTCCCGGCTAAATAATACCCTGTAATTTTCGCATTTTTTGAGTGTAAGCATATAAATTTCACACTTACGTTAGCTTTCACTACTTCTAAGAACTGGCCAAAAATTATATGTCTACGCCCACTGGGGGCGTGGCAAATCGGGAAAAACTGTATGATTTTCCGATTCTCAGTGAGAAAATCAAAATTTTATGACGATATTACTGCTGATTTCCTCTATTGATTTCCAAAAAATTTTATATGTACAATCAAGTTGGGGGCGTGACAATGGGCGTGAGCTGTGCGGGTGTGAATGAGTATCCCGCAGTCGGTAGCGCCCAACTGCAACGTTCTTACTTGTTTTTTTTTTTTTCTTTATCTTTCTCTCTTTTCTTCTTATTCTGTTTGCTTTTATTGATATTTTCAATTTTTTTTTAATCTTTACTTTTATATTTATTATTTAACGATTATACTTAAGAGTCTATAATAAATATTTTTAAGTTTCTATTAACACTTTCTATCTTTTGTAGTTCAATAATATCACTGACCATACAAGGCTATGAACGGGGCATAGCTGGCCGGACTGGCAAATAAAATACCCCCAACGGGTTGGTGGTATTTTTGTAATATTTTTTGTGTTCTTTTAGGCTATATAACTTATTTGTTTAGTTTATCTTTAAGTTTGACACTCGGTTTGTCAATTTTCCTTTTTTTAAATAAATAAAATATATGCTCAGTGATCTTATTGAACTATGAAAGATTGAAAGTGTTAATAGAAACTAAAATAATATGTATTAAAGAGTCTCAAGTATAATTATTAAATAATAACTATAAAAGTAAAGATTAAAAGAAATTTTTAAAAGTAATACAAGCAAACAGAGAGAAAACAAAGAATAGAAAAGATTGGGAAATCACAACACAATGTGGACGACTTGGCAGGTCATCAAATTTATGCACCTGCTCATTCCTGGGCACTGTGTGTGATTTCCTTAAGATAACCTGAAAGCAAAAATTTAATTAGAGAGAGTTCAGAGGAAAACACGTGATAAAATATATTGTATTTTTATACTCATTCACAAAGTGAAATGAGTATATTGGTTTTGTGAAATGTCCGTCACGCTGTCCGTCCGTCTGTCCGTCTGTCCGTATGAACGCAAACCATTTGCACAGTTTTGAAGCTAGAGAGTTGAAATTTGGAATATATACTCGTGTATACCCTCGAATTATAAAGTGTCAAGATTTTCCCGATACGCCCACTATGGGCGTAACAAATCGGAAAATGCATTTTCCGTTATCTCAGAAACACTACTTCTAGAAGTGCTAGAGAGTTGCAATTTGGAATGTAGACTTGTGTTGACAACTCAAGATGAAAAAGCTATGGCGGATATATCTACGCCCATTGGGGGCGTGGCAAATCGGATAAAACTGTATCTTCTACAGTTTTAAAGCTAGAACGCCCAAATTTGGCACGTAGGTTACTGCTACGATCCTATGAAGATCGACCAAAAATCTATATATCCACGCCTACTAGGGGCGTGGCAAATCGGATCTGACTATATAGTGATTTTTCAAATTCTGCTATATTTTGAGCACTATTTATGCTAGAGACTTGAAACTTGGTATATATACTCGGGTTGACAACCCAAGATGAAAAAGATATAGCGGATATATCTACGCCCATAGGGGGCGTGGCAAACCGCCAAAGCTTATAGCTCCTACAGTTTTAGAGCTAGAAGCTTCAAAATTGATGGTTGAGTTACTAGTGAGCTCCTCTATCGATAACCCAAAAATAATTTTTACGCCCCTTATGGGGCATGCCCGACTAAAAAATACCCTGTAATTATCGCATTTTTTGAGTGTAAGCAAATCCAAATTTTACACTTACGTTACCCTTCACTACTTATAAGAACTGGCCAAAAATTATATGTCTACGCCTACTGGGGGCGGGGTAAATCGGGATAAACTGTACGTTTTTGCGATTCTCAGTGAGAAAATCAAAATTTTATGACGATATTACTGCTGATTTTCTCTATTGATTTCCAAAAAATTTTATATGTACAATCAAATTGGGGGCGTGGCAATGGGCGTGATCTGTGCGGGTGTGAATGAGTATTCCGCAGTCGGTAGCGCCCGACTGCAACGTTCTTACTTGTTTATAA
Organism: Drosophila nigricruria; assembly: GCA_037075265.1. NCBI lineage: Eukaryota > Metazoa > Arthropoda > Insecta > Diptera > Drosophilidae > Drosophila > Drosophila nigricruria. Next base: position 1,464,334 of record JBAMCI010000158.1, on the reverse strand, counting down.
ATATCTTTGAATTCGATATACGGTTTGGAAGGTCGTTTATAAATAGGGAAAAAAGTAACGGATCTAAATGACTACCCTGACTACGACACGAAAACAAGTTTCGAAAAAGCTGTTCTCAACACAACTCTTTGGGCTCTACCTTTTAAATAGGATAAAATCCAAGAAAGAAGTTTAGGGGAAAATCCTAGGTGATCAAGCTTTTGAAGTAATATATCGTGGTGTACTGAGCCAAATGTTTTACTGAAATCAGTATATATAACACCAGTTTGAATTTTATTTAAAACACTTTCATTGACTAGGGAAGTAAATTCTAATAGATTAGTAGAAGAAGATCGATTTTGAACAAAACCATGCTCAGATGGTGAAATAATCGATTTACAAAAATGTTGTAAGGTAGATGTTATTATTTTTTCAAATAATTTCGGAATATCAGATAGATCCTAAATGCCTCTACAATTAGAAATGTCAGACCTCCCACCTTTACAGAGATATACAAGATGATAAACGACTTTTTTCAAATAGATGGGTGCTCAGGAATCAACAAACATAAATAGTCTAATATCATAAGCATGCGTTGTACGAACTCAACGACTAGAAATAGATAGAATAGAAATAGATAAGGTTCACTTGTTTAGAATCTATAAATAGACAAATGCACCAACGCTGAGCCTTACAAACTCAAAGAAAGGCTAAGAATACATAAACGCCAAAGCTGAGCCTTACAACCTCAGCAATAGATAAGCTAGATTTAATGATTGAAATTATGCATGAGTGTGTTCAAGGTCCGTCGAGCCGGATAGATTAAGTGTATTCATTGTCCTTTGAGTCGGAGATTGAAGTGTACTCATGGTCCTTCGATCTAACCTACAAGGCTACTAAATGTTTTTGTGACATGTGTTAAAGTAAGTTGTTTTTAAAATTTTTTCTTTGGCTTACCAATCTAACCTGTGAGTAGGGGCACAGCACGATCAATCAGGCGATCAACATAAGAAAAAAACCTCCAACGGGTCAAGTCAAAGATTAAATCAACAACAACAAAAATACACAGCCAACACAAACAAGATGCTGTCGACAAAAGTTCTCGAGTTCCTAAAAAAAGAAAATGCAGATCTATGACAGCCTTCAGCAGACCATCGCAAAGAAGGGTGCGTCATCAGAATTCACTGCCAATCACTCAACGCTAATAAAAATTGGTGTCGTCGGCCATCAATATTTTAAAGACAAAATATATGATGGCATGATGGAAAACATCAGGACGTATAAAGAGTCCATGATGAAGGTCGAAGTTGCCTACAACGCCATTGTTGATCAACCAGCATCTAGCAAAAACAGGGAAATGCAAACAGAATCATCCAAGGCAAGGAATCCACAGCAAGAAGAAATGTTTTCACGAAGAAGTTCGAGCATAATGGATTTAGACCTTATGGATAGAAGAGCTCTAAAAGTAAGGCAGCATTAAATAAGTGTATGTCAACCTAGAGCTCAGCAACCCAGAAGTTGAGTTCCCTGTGGAACAAAGTTCAATCGATGCTCACGAACTTAGATAAGATAGCGACTCAAGGAAGCTGAGCTACCTTATTAAAATGCCTCAAAGGAGAAGCCAAAATAGTTGTAAGCCATTTATTGATTGGATCATCCGCTTGCTAGAATTCAGCGTAGTAACTTATATACAAGCGCTAAAATAAAATAAGTGCAAAATATTTGCTAACGCCGTTAACCAGCTAGTGGACATGGAACTGCTGAAGAACAATAATGAAGGCAATATCCGTAAGTTCTTGGACACAGCAGTGCATCTTTATCACCAAAGAAAAAGGACAAATTGGTAATGATGCTGATGTTTTATTCGCTAAGGTTTTGCTGCGACGATTCTCGGCGGAAGTCCTGCAGCTTTTAGCAGCATGTAAAGAAGGCCAGAGACATTCAGTCCTTGGACAATGTGCTGGACTTTACTAAGCAACTGTACAGCTCTATAGACTCAATGCCATAAGTCTATGGAAGCAAATAGAACGAGCTATAAAATATGCCGTTATTGCCAACTGGATGGCCACGACTTAACCAGATGTCAGGAATTTAGAGCCGAGCGTGTTAAAAAACACAAGGAAGTTGTGTTTAAAAACGCACTTGGCTTTAAGTTTAAAGGCACTCATAGCATTAAAGATTGCATAACGGATTGGACTGGCAATCAATGCTCCAAGTCACACAACAATTTTCTTCTCGAGGGTGCAAAAGAGAGCGTCAGCAGCAATTGTCTAACAGAAAATAAAGACCAAAATACGTTTTGGCAACTGCGCTCACTCGGATTCAAAATAAATCTAGAAAATACGAGCCCTTATTCATGGAGGCTCACCAAAAAATTTGCTATTTGAAAAATCAAATGGAACGTGGAAGTTAGTCTTCTAAAGTTTCCCCAGCTTCTCTGATTTCAGCCATTCGGTCATTGAAATCATCTTTTTCTCCTGGAGCTGATAATATTCCCAGTTGTGTAATTAAAGAATGTAGTGGTTCCCTTCAGACACCATTACTAAAACTATTTAATTTATCGCTGGAAACCTCTGTTTTTCCGTCTATTTGGAAAGAGTCTTTCATCATCCCTCTATATAAAAAAGGTGGGAGGTCTGACATTTCTAATTATAGAGGTATTGCAAAACTATCTGCTATTCCAAAATTATTTGAAAAAATAATAACATCTACCTTACAACATTTTTGCAAATCGATTATTTCACCATCGCAGCATGGTTTTGTTCGAAATCGATCTACTTCCACTAATCTATTAGAATTTACTTCCCTAATCAATGACAGTTTTTTAAATAAAATGCAAACTGATGTTATATATACTGATTTCAGTAAAGCATTTGACTCAGTACACCACGATATACTACTTCAAAAGCTTGATCACATAGGATTTTCCCCTAAACTTCTTTCTTGGATTTCATCCTATTTAAAAGGTAGAACCCAAAGAGTTGTGTTGAGAACAGCTTTTTCGAAACTTGTTTTCGTTTCGTCGGGTGTACCTCAGGGTAGTCATTTGGGTCCGCTACTTTTTTCCCTATTTATAAATGATCTTCCAAATCGCATATCGAATTCAAAGATATTTATGTATGCAGATGACGTAAAACTTTGTCTTTCGTATGCTAATTCACTTGATCATCTACGCCTTCAAGATGATCTTAATTCCTTCCATCTTTGGTGTGTAGCTAATCGGTTGCATTTAAATTGTTCTAAATGTATGATAATGACCTTCTGTCGTACTATTCCATATATTGCTAATTATTCAATTAATAATTATCCCTTGCAACGTATTTTTTCAGTCAAAGATCTTGGTGTACTTTTTGACTCGAAACTTAACTTCAATTCTCATATCTCAACTATTATAAATGAAGCCAAAAGTGTTCTTGGCTTTATTAAACGTTGGGCAAAAGAATTCAAGGATCCATTCATTACCAAACTTCTTTATGTTTCGCTGGTACGACCTATTTTAGAATACTGTTCAATTATATGGTCTCCTCAGCATAAATTGTATCAGGATCGAATTGAATCGGTCCAGAAACAGTTTTTACTTTTTGCCTTACGAGATCTAAACTGGGACCCCAATCTTCGTTTACCGTCTTATGTTAGTAGGCTTCTTCTTATTGATCTCCCATCATTAATCAATCGTAGAACTATCCTGGGGATTGTTTTTCTACATAATTTGATTATTGATAATATTGACTCGCCTCGCCTGTTATTGCAACTAAATTTTTCTGTTCCTTCCAGAACAACCAGACACTTTCGTCCGTTGTGTTTACCATTGTGCACTTCGGATTATTCCTTGCATAGCGCGTTTCACGTTTTATGTGTTAATTATAATAAATTTTATCACGTATTTTCCTCTGAACTCTCTCTACCTTTAATTAAATCCTTGCTTTCAGATCATCTTAGGGAAATCACACACAGTGCCCAGGAGTGAGCAGGTGCACAAATTTGACGACTGGCAAAATCTTCAACATTGTGGAGTGATTTCCCAATCCATTTTTTTTCTATAATCTATTATAAATATTTTTAAGTTTCTATTAACACTCTCTATCTTTTGTAGTTCATTAATATCACTGACCATACATGGCTATGAATCGGGGCATAGCTGGCCGGACTGGCAAATAAAATACCCCCAACGGGTTGGTGGTATTATTGTAATATTTTTTGTGTTCTTTTAGGCTATATAACTTATTTTGTTTAGTTTATCTTTAAGTTGACACTCGATTTGTCAATTTTCCTTTTTTTTAAATAAATAAATAAATAAAATAAATAAAAATAAAATAAAGGAATTTGGCAGAATGTTGAAATGCAAAAAAAAAGCGTTTGCTTAACGATCAAACCTAGAGTTAAAAGCAAATTCTTTACCACACTGCAGGCACTTGATATGCCAAAACTTTAGATAACTCTACTGAGTAACAAAATTCACATGGATATCAATAGGGATTGGATGGGCTGCGAGCTTGCAGACCCATATTTTAACGAACCCGGTACAATTGATGCTGTCATTGGCGTTGATTATACCAATCCAAGGAAAAACAAGTAAGAGTGCTCTAGTCGAGACGGCTCGACTACGAGATACCCTGAACCCTGCGAAGAGCCAATCTTCTCAACATTCTATGCTTATTTTACATATACAAATATTGCGAGCAACACACACACACATGCATACGCACGCACGCATAAGCACGCGCTCTGCTGACTGCGCAGTTGACGCAGCGACTGCGGTCGGGCTGCAATATGCCTATTGTATGGGAAATTCAATGTTTAATAACTTTTTTTGTGGATGGACTTTCTTAATCAAACTTTCACAGCATGATTATGTCATTTATATGTATTTATTTGCCAAAGCACAAGTCTCTAGTATTTTAAATACGAATTTTTCAAATTGGGGGCGAAGGGGGCGTGGCATCCAAAAACCAAAATTTTCATAATGTCCGCATTCCGCATTACAAGGATCTACACAGTGAATTTGGAGTCTCTAGTTCTTACGGTATGCTTAACCGCAGAAAAGTTATCGATTTTTATCGATAATAAGGAAACGGGATGAGTTATCGAAAATCTAATAAAAATATCTCTAGCTTTTGTGGTTTACGAGATCGTTGCGTTCACACGGACGGACGGACGGACGGACAGGACTATTTCAACTCAGCTCATCGAGCTGATCAAGAATATATATACTTTATGGGGTCTGCGATGTCTCCTTCTGCCTGTTACATACATTTTCACAAAAACATTATACTCTGATTTCCCATTTTCAATGGGTGCAGGGTATAATTAGGAAGGTAACTAGAAGATTTACGCCTCAAATTTATGAATGAGTAAAATTGCTTAGGACCACGAACAAACTTCCTTTTGCAACGAAAAAGGTAATTCTCATAACACCGAGAATTTACAATTTTAAAATTCGACTCGGTTGTGGAATATTTAGATTACAATAGATCCAGACTTTTAAAAATTTTAAATATACAGACTTCATATTTTTATACCCTGAACCCATTGAAAATGGGAAATCAGGGTATAATGGTTTTGTTAAAATGTATGTAACAGGCAGAAGGAGGCGTGGCAGACCCCATAAAGTATATATATTCTTGATCAGCTCGACGAACTGAGTCGATATAGCCATGTCCGTCTGTCCGTCTGTCCGTCCGTCCGTATGTGTGAACGCGTCGATCTCAGAATCTGTAAGAGCTAGAGACTTGAAATATTTTATGTAGATCCGTGTATAGCACGCGCAGATCGAGTTTGTTTCAAAAAATCGATAAATTTGATCGTTTTAAAGTTATCGATTTAAAACGTTATCGAAATGCAATTATAAATTTATATCTCCTACATCTTTGAAGCTAAAGTCGATTTACAACGTTATCGAAACGCATTTATAAACTTATATCTCCCACATCTTTAGAGCTAGAGTCTCCAAATTTTGTATTTAGTATAATGTGGAGTTTATACAATTTTGATTTTTGTCACATTTTGGATACCATCCCCCCTTTCCTTCCCTTCTCCCCAAACTTGTAAAATCCGTATTTCATAGTAGAGACTTGTGCTTTGGCAAATTCATACATATGAATGACATAATTACGCTGTAAAAGTTTGATTAAGAAAGTCCATATACAAAAGAAGTTATTAAACATTTAATTTTCCATACAATAGGCATATTGCAGCCCAAGCGCAGTCGCTGCGTTGACTGCGCAGTCAGCAGAGCGCGTGCTTATGCGTGTATGCATGTGATTGAACCGAAGTAGGATTTAACGATATAGGAGACAACCTATTTCGATTCATGCACATTGATTTTGAATGAAGCAGGAGTCGCGAAATTGAAATAAATAAAAATAAATAAAAACATTGGCTGCAGATTTACTAGCAATAAAATAGATACAGCTTTACATGTCGTGTCAGATGAAAGCCTAGATAGGAAAACTTGCTTTCGAGGAGGAACGACAGATAAAGTAGGTGTAGTATAAGTGGGAGAAGAGGTCGGAATATTGCTCATTGCTTGAGCAATATTCGGGAAAGCTTTTAGTTTGTTGATAGGAACCTGTATAGGCTCTTGAGTGTCTATTATAACACTAGCAACAGGTGTGTCTGACAAGTCATTAGAAAGCGGAACTAATAACGAGTCAGGACAAGGTGAGGAAGGCACTAATAAATTAGGAGACGATATTGGTACGGAAGGTGTACCAACCGAGATGGAGTCACAATTTGAGAATGTGGAGTATCAAAATTGTACTGATTCAATAAATTTTCACCAGCTTCTAAGTTCCTAGATAACTGTTTTGAAATATTACTCAGTTTTAAAAATTGAGCCTGCATTGAAATTTACATCTTAGAAAAATTGATTTGTTTTTTCAACCAAATCGGACAAGACCAGCGAGCCACCACAACCAGTTTTGGCAGTGGAATGAATTTATTTTAGTCGCGTCCGGTGAGACCAGAAACATTTGTGTGCATCGTATTCTCACACAACCAGCAACTAACAAATTGCAATTGTGCAGAATCAACTACTTGCCGAATATTGCATGATCTTTTGCAGCATGTAAGGTCCAACAATAAACAGCCGATAAAGAGCGGGTGATCAGAAAGCAGTGAGTTTCTTGCACAAAACGAAATTAATTTAGTGGGAAACACAAACAACTCAAGTATGATTGTGAATGATAAGACTAACACATTTGCACTAACAAGTGTAAAAAGAGTGAAAGGAAAACAAAAGAGAAGAGCGCCAAAGAAGTAGATGTAGAAGGGTGGAAGCGAAATTCCAAACAATATACAATTACCGACGCTGACAAAACTTTCAAATTAGAAACACTTTCATAATAGCACAAAGCACAGTGGATTACTTCTTGCACAGTAACAACAAAGTCTGATGGCTAAATTAACCAAATCACAACAAAGTGTAATTCCAAAGGCAAAAAGTATCAAAAACTGAATAAAAATTACAGAGCACAAACAAAGCACGCCAAAGACTTTCAACTGAGAACTCTCTCTGTTAAAATGTATGTAACTGAGTCTATATAGCCATGTTCGTCTGTCCGTCCGGCCGCCTGTCCGTATGAATGAACGCGTCGATCTCAGAATCTTTAAAAGCTAGAGACTTGAAATTTTTTATGTAGGTCTGTATAGCACGCGGAGATCAAGTTTGTTTAAAAAATCGATAACTTTTATCATTTGAGTGTTATCGAATAAAAAGCAAATCAAAATCCAGTAATTAAATTATATCTCCTATATCTTTATATCAAGTCTCGAAATTGTGCATTTAGTTTTATATGTATTTTATACAATTTTGATTTTTGTTATATTTTTGATACCATGAACCTCCGCCATAAATTTGCAAAAAACGTATTTTATATACTAGAGGCTTGTGCTTTGCCAAATACATACACTAGAATGACATTATCACGCTCTGAAAGTTTGATTAAGAAAGTCAATCTGCAAAAAAACTTATTCAACAATTAAGTTTCCATAACATAGCTCTTCTGCAGCTCGAGTTCAGTCGCTGCGTAAACTGTGAAGTCAGCAAAGCATACAAATGCTTATACATGTGAGCAACTATAACGGTAAAAGACTGTGAGTGTGTGTGCTTCCTCGTTGCGAAGTTATACTCTTTATTAGCAATAGCATCAATGCTTTCATACCCTTCCCAAAAATAATAATAAAAATATTTAAATTTTGCATGAGCATGGCAAACATATATTTGAGAGAAGAGAGCGGAAAATAAATATTGTAACGAACCTCGGCTTATACCGAGTTTAGGCCAGGCCGAACTCAGACCACTGTGTGTTCGTGCCAACAAATTTGTATGTAGCACCTTGCGATAAAATATAAGTCAGTGTTTTTTAGGTTTGAGCTTTCTATATTTTTTTGCGTAGAGCCTATGTCCTCAATAGGCGTCAGGGATATCCCTTGTATGTTTCCTTTCCCACGATGTCCTTCCAGCTGAAGTCCTTGATATCGATGTCCTTTATATATCACTGTTCTTTTGGCTGAACACTACCCTTCTCGTGTCGATGTTGGGAACAATATGTGCAGGCACGCATATATGCATAAGTGCGCAGCAAATACATGCACTCATACATATACAACGTGCCCGTCTATATTGTTTCTCACACTTCTTCCCTCGGAGCCTTCGTGTTTAAATTGGCCCCGGGTCTTTAATTTGGCGCTCCCTTTTCCACTGCTTGCCTCTTCTTAGCAAGCAGTTCGCCACTCTCATCCAGCTGCAAGCAGTGCTGCTCACAGGTCGCTGTTAACACTCTCGTGTCTCTTATTTCTCTCGAGCCTACCCTCGAAAACGGGACTTCCCAATTTCATCATATTGCGCAGTACTTAAAGACTCAGCAACGCACACTGTTGTTACGCACCGACACGGCGCCAGCCCGCTCGAACCTCTGACGCTCCGACACGGCCAACCTAACACGACCTCGTGTAGTTCTACAAAAATGCCTTACTGCATTATTCATTTTATTATACCCTGAACCTATTGAAAATGGGAAATCAGGGTATAATGTTTTTGTGAAAATGTATGTAACAGGTAGAAGGAGACTTCGCAGACCCCATAAAGTATATATATTCTTGATCAGCTCGATGAGCTGAGTTGAAATAGCCCTGTCCGTCTGTCTGTCCGTCCGTCCGTCCGTCCGTCCGTCCGTCCGTCCGTCCGTGTGAACGCTGCGATCTCGTAAACCACAAAAGCTAGATATCTGAAATTTTCAGAGAATACTCGTCTATAGCCTACGCAGTACGAGTTTTTTTAGATTTTCGATAACTCATCCCGTTTCCTTATTATCGATAAAAATCGATAACTTTTCTTCGGTTAAGCATGCCGTAAAAGCTAGAGACTCCAAATTTACTGTGTAGATCCGTGTAATGAATGCGGACATTATGAAAATTTTTTGGATTTTGGATGCCACGCCCCCTTCGCCCCCAATTTGAAAAATTCGTATTTCAAATACTAGAGACTTGTGCTTTGGCAAATACATACATATAAATGACATAATCATGCTGTGAAAGTTTGATTAAGAAAGTCCGTCCACAAAAAAAAGTTATTAAACATTGAATTTCCCATACAATAGGCATATTGCAGCCCGACCGCAGTCGCTGCGTCAACTGCGCAGTCAGCAGAGCGCGTGCTTATGCGTGCGTGCGTATGCATGTGTGTGTGTGTTGCTCGCAATATTTGTATATGTAAAATAAGCATAGAATGTTGAGAAGATTGGCTCTTCGCAGGGTTCAGGGTATCTCGTAGTCGAGCCGTCTCGACTAGAGCACTCTTACTTGTTTTTTTTATTTTTTTATACTCATTCACAAAGTGAAATGAGTATATTGGTTTTGTGCAATGTCCGTCACGCTGTCCGTCCGTCTGTCCGTCTTTCCGTCTGTCCGTATGAACGCAAACAATTTGCACAGTTTTTAAGCTAGAGAGTTGAAATTTGGAATATATACTCGTGTATACCCTCGAATTATAAAGTGTCAAGATTTTCTTGATACGCCCACTAGGGGCGTGGCAAATCGGAAAATGCATTTTCCGGTATCTCAGAAACACTACTTTTAGAAGTGCTAGAGAGTTGCAATTTGGAATGTAGACTCGTGTTGACAACTCAAGATGAAAAAGTTATGGCGGATATATCTACGCCCATTGGGGGCGTGGCAAATCGGGTAAAACTGTATCTTCTACAGTTTTAAAGCTAGAACGCCCAAATTTGGCACGTAGGTTACTGCTACGATCCTATGAAGATCCACAAAAAAACATATATCCACGCCTACTAGGGGCGTGGCAAATCGGATCTGACTATATAGTGATTTTTTAAATTCTGTAATATTTTGAGCACTATGAATGCTAGAGACTTGAAACTTGGTATATATACTCAGTTTGACAACCCAAATTGAAAAATATTTGACGGATATATCTACGCCCATAGGGGGCGTGGCAAACCGCAAATGTTTATAGCTCCTACAGTTTTAGAGCTAGAAGCTTTGGTTGAGTTACTGGTGAGCTCCTCTATCGATGACCCAAAAATAAATTTTTACGCCCCTTATGGGGCATGCCCGGCTAAAAAATACCCTGTAATATTCGCATTTTTTGAGTGTAAGCATCCAAAATTCACACTTACGTTACCCACTACTACTTCTAATAACTAAGAACAAAAATTATATGTCTACGCCCACTGGGGGCGTGGCAAATCGGGAAAAGATGTACGTTTTTCCGATTCTCAGTGAGAAAATCAAAGTTTTATGGCGATTTTACTGCTGATCTCCTTTATTGATTTCCAAAAAATTTTATATGTACAATCCAATTGTGGGCGTGGCAATGGACGTGATCTGGGCGGGTGTTAATGAGTATTCCGCAGTCGGTAGCGCCCGACTGCAACGTTCTTACTTGTTGTTTTCTGTGTTTTTTTATACCCTGAACCCATTGAAAATGGGAAATCAGGGTATAATGGTTTTGTTGAAATGTATGTAACAGGCAGAAGGAGGCGTGGCAGACCCCATAAAGTATATATATTCTTGATCAGGGCGACGAGCTGAGTTGATTTAGCCCTGTCCGTCTGTCTGTCTGTCCGTCTGTCCGTCTGTCCGTATGTATGAACGCGTCGATCTCAGAATCTATAAGAGCTAGAGACTAGAGAGAAATTTTTTATGTAGGTTCGTGTATAGCACGCGCAGATCGAGTTTGTTTCAAAAATTCGATAACTTTTATCGTTTTAAAGTTATCGATTAAAAACGAAATCGAAAACCAGTTATAAATTTATGGCTTGCACATCTTTAAAGCTAGACACTCCTTATTTTGTATTTAGTATAATATAGAGTTTTGACAATTTTGATTTTTGTTATATTTTGGATGCCACGCCCCCTTCGCCCTAAATTTGCAAAAAACTTATTTCAAGTGCTAGAGACTTGTGCTTCGGCAACTACACACATATGAATGACATAATCACGCTGTGAAAGTTTGATTAAGACAGTCCATCTACAAAGGAACTTATTCAACACTTAACTTCCCATAATACTTCTCGTACTGCAGCCCGAGCGCAGTCGCTGCGTAAGCTGCGCAGTCAGCAGAGCGCTCACTTATGCGTGCGTGCGTATGTGTGTGTGTATGTGTGTGTGCATGTGTTGCTTGTATATATATATGTTAAATAAGTATAAAATGTTTGGAATATCGGCTCATCGCAGGGTTCAGGGGATCTCCTAGTCGGGTACCACCGACTAGAGCTTTCTTACTTGTTTTTTATATTAATAGTTAAGAATATGTTTAATATATTAAGTGGAAGTGTTGTAGTTTTAAGCAATTGTTTAAATTATAATAATTGTAGTCATAATAGAAAGATCTAAGTGTTTATGATCATTAAGTTTTTGTTGCTTTTTTGTTTCATTTTTTTTTTTTTTTAATATTATATATTGGTTCTGCTTTTATGTTTATAATTAATGCTGTATGCTACATATACATATGTTAAACACTGACATTGGGTGCGTGCTGACTTATCATATTTGCGAAGTCCACGCCCAGAGTCACAGCTGCAAATGTGTCGCAACAATGATGACAGCTCCAGCGGTAGCTACGAGTGCGTCGCAACAATGATGACAGCTCCAGCGGTAGCTACGAATGTGTCGCAACAATGTTGGCAGCTCCAGCGGCAGCTGCGGATGTACCGCAACAATGTTAGCAGCCGCCGTGATAATGCGGCGCCACACACAAGGCGCAAGTCAGCAGTTCTGAGGAGCACCAGCAACGACGCTGGGGTTCCAAGAACAGCGACGACGACGCTTGCAGAGGCTTTGCACTAGCAACGGTCAACGGCGCTGGAGTTCCATGAATAGCGACGACAGCGCCTGCGCCTGTGCGGCGGCAGCGGCTTTGCAATAGCAACGACCAACGCCGCTGGTGTTCCAAGAACACCAACGACAGCGCCTGCGCCAGCGACGGCGGCAGCGGCTTTGCACTAGCAACGACCAACGCCGCTGGTGTTCCAAGAACACCAACGACGACGCCCGCAACGGTAGCAGCGGCTGTGCACTGGCGGCAGCGCTGCGGCGGCGCCGAATCTGCGCTTGGTCGCAGATTTAGTTTTTAATTCTCTAATTGTTAGTCTTAAGTGTGAATTCAATAAACGCGGTACGCTGCGCGCTCGCAATAATTCTAATTGCTTAACACTCACTTTTTAATTCGACCAGCTATCGCTCTCGATATAAAACACAAACTTTACGGAGTTATATCAGTGAGCTGGCTAACGCCTCTGACAATGATATTAAATTCCATAATTGGCGCCCAAAGTAAAAAAGCATAAAAAAGTGAATTTCATTTTCTGCCAAAAGAAAACTGAAAAGTGTTTTGTTTAACAAAATCAGTGCAGTGAACATCAAAACGTCTGCTCAAAAACAAAACAAAGACAAAATAAAAATTAAATTAAAAATACATAAAGAAGTGAAACTTCAACACATCGGCTGCGGCAAGACGACCTAATTCTACAGCACCAACCCGACGGCTGCGCGGGATACTTCTAAAACTAGATAACATGTAAGTGATTTGCAAAGTGAGAATTTAGCTAAGTCAACTAAAAGTAGAAACTAAATAAAGTAAAGTGAGTTTGAGGATCTTAATTCGGAGAATACTCATGCCGTAGTCCTATCGCAAATTTTTTCAAAAAATCGAATGGACAGAAACAGACCGAACAAAAAACAAAAACGATGCGAACTTGGTACCAGAACGTTAGCAAGTCTGATAGGAGGATTTATTGACCTACAAGTGTCAGATCAAGTTAGTCAACCCACAACAAGCAGCCAAATCAAAAGCACAGACATGGAACTTGAGCACCTCAAAGTTATAATTGACACTGCCGTGCAAAGCGCACCTACGGTGCAGGCACAAGAGTACACTAGGAGGGAGGAAGCTCTTAAACAAGAGCTACAACAACAAATAGCACTAGTAAATTCTAAAATTCCAGTCCCACCTCTCTCAGTACCAGAAGTCAGAGTCTATAAAGACGTCGAGATAGTGGACGGAATCACTTGTGATGAGCCCCTCGACGCAGTGAAGTGCGTGCCTGAGTTTCATGGAACTCAGGAGACATACGTGGCATGGAGACAAGCAGCCCATGCAACGTACAAAATTTGCAAAAGATTTGACGGAACTATGATCATAATTCGCACAAAGATTAGAGGCGCAGCGGATGCCGTTTTGGCATCATTCAGTACGCCACTAAATTTTGAAGCGATCATAGCCAGACTAGACTTTACCTACAGTGACAAAAGACCCATACATGTCATAGAGCAGGAAATGGGCACGCTGAGGCAAGGCGGAATGACAATTCTGCAGTATTACGATGAGGTAGAAAAAAAGCTTAACTTGTTAACCAATAAAGCTAACATGACCTACGACATTAGCCTAGCTAGGGGCATGTGCGAAAAGTTCAGGAGTGACGCACTCCGTGTGTTCATTTCCGGACTAAAGCGCAGTCTGACCGACGTGCTCTTCTCCGCTCACCCCCCTGATATGCCAACAGCTCTCGCATCGGCACAAGAGGTTGAATCAAATCATGAGAGGTACGCTTTCGCAACAAGCTATGCTAGGGGCGTAGAAGAAAAGGGCACCCCGACCAACGACAACAAAGTCGTCAGCATCAGCAAACGCAAAATGCGCAAAATACTAACCAAAGCAACCAGGGGAAAACCCCCTACTTTAAAAAACAGAGCGGACAGCACACAGAAAAAAATCAGGTCAGCGGCGAAAAAGCCCCAGAACCCATGGAAATCGATCCATCGTCCTCAAAATATAGGCAACAAACAAACTACCAGAACCCTCAAGGTCAGGGTAACAAACGTCCCGCCGGCTCTGATCAAGCGACAGGCCAAAGACGACAAAAGGTAAATCTTTTAAAGGCCAGCACTGATCAAGATGCGACCTATGCGCAAGCAGCGCAGGAAGCGATAGATGAGGCTAACGATGACGCCGACTCTGACAGTAGCGGCAACGTCAATTTTTTAGGGGGAGGTCCCTGCTGCCGTTCATTCGGCGCAGAATAGCAGGGACAGACATGTCATTCCTAATCGACACGGGTGCGTCCAAAAACTTCATTAGACCGCATAATCGGCTAAAGGACGTCTTCCCTGTCGAAACCCCTTTCGTCGTGCACTCCATTCATGGCTCGAACAACATCACACAAAAGTGCAAAATTCCCATGTTCGGACACGACACATTTTTTTTTTTATTAGATTCCCTATCTACATTTGACGGGATCATAGGGCTCGACCTGCTAAAGCAAGTAGGAGCAGTACTATGCCTTAAAGAAGGCGTATTAAAAATAGGTGCAACTTCGGAGGCATTGCAGTACCTTAAATGTACTAATGTCAACTATACCAAAGGTAAAGAAATACATGCACCACCTGCGGTAAAAGAAGATTTCCTAAAAATGCTTCACCGCAACAAAAAGGCTTTTGCGGACTCTAACGAGTCGCTACCTTACAATACAAACGTAGTAGCTACGATTCGTACCACCGACGAAAACGCAGTATACTCGAAATTGTACCCGTACCCCAAGGGTGTTGTTGAGCTACCGAGATTTTTCGAATAGCTTTTTTATATATTTATAATTTATTTATTTCAATGTTCACAGTTTATTTTATTGTTCTATGTTCACAGTTTATTTTATTTTTCTATGCGTATATATGTTTGTATGTATGTAACTGCAGAGCTGCTGCGCACGAGCATCTGCCCAAAAACGATTAGCTAAGTATGACTTCCCAAATCGCACTACAGCATTGATCTACGAGCGCCGGCTGCGTCGTGAGAACGAATGTGCGTGTAAAGGGCGGAGAGCAAAACGGCACAAGTTGCCGAAATCTCTTAATGATATGCAAAGTTCTCTTAAATAGTAAAACTAGGTGTTGCTGTGCCCAACATCCTCCCCCCGTTGAAGCCTAGGCTTTAAAAGAATTTTTAATAGGCAGCAGACACAGCTTGTTTGTAGCCCTTCTAATTTCGCCAGCCTCCGTTTTAAGTACGGCGACTCTTGCGACGCCGTCGCTTCCAGGGATGAGTTCGACTATCCTGGCCAACGGCCACTTCAGCGGTGGCAGATTCTCGTCCTTTACGAGAACCACATCACCAACCGATAAGCCAGGTTGAGATACTCTCATTTTTGCTCGCTGCTGCAAAAGGTTCAAGTACTCCTCTCGCCAGCGTGTCCAGAATACCTGCTGAAGATAGCTCACACGCTGCCAGGCATCCAAACAATTAAATTTAAGCCCTGTAAGGTTAGGCTCACTGAAGGATGAAGGAGGACCGCCATTAAGGAAATGCGCAGGCGTCAATACGTCTAAATCTGCTGGATGCTCTGAAATCGAAACTAAAGGTCGAGAATTAATAACAGCCGCGATATTGCAGACCAACGTGCGAAGCTCATCATAGGCCAGGATAGCAGGACCAGCAGCTCGGTAAAAATGATGTTTCGCTGTCTTCACTGCAGCCTCCCACAAACCACCAAAGTGAGGAGATCGTGGAGGGATGAAATGCCATTCTATTGAGTCAGCTAGACAGAAGTCCTTCACTGCATTCTGATGAGCATCTGACAAAAACAGACGTTTCAACTCCTGAAGCTGGTTGCGGGCACCAAGAAAATTGGTGGCATTGTCAGACCAAATTTGACTTGGCTTTCCTCTAGTGCATATGAACCGCTGTAGAGCATGCAGAAATGCAGTAGTGGTTAAGTCCTTGACCAGTTCCAACCATATAGCCTTCGTAGCAAAACAGATAAAAACACAGACGTAACATTTTACAGGAGCCTTATTTCGTGCCTCAGGCTTGTAAAAGAAAGGTCCGCAAAAATCGATTCCAGTGACCCAAAACGCACGACAGCCTTCGACGCGATCCTTGGGAAGATCTGCCATTATGTGCTCTACTATTCGCGGTTTGGCCCGAAAGCATATCACGCATTTATGAATCACGCTAGTTACAGTTCTTCTGCCACCAATTGGCCAATACTGGGATCGAACCAACGCTAGCACTGCTCGGGGCCCTGCGTGGAGGTTCCTCTGATGGTAATGCATGATAATGGCCCGAGTTACTGGTTGACTTCTGGGTAAGATGATTGGATGGCGACTATCGAAGTTCAATGTAGAGTTTTTGAGACGACCATCCACACGTAGCAGCCCAAATTCATCAAAGAATGGCGACAAGGAGGCAAGACTGCTGGATGATGAAACAGTTCCTTTAGTTTGAAGTGTGTTTACTTCTTCCCAAAGATGAGCTCGTTGAATTACCCGCAACAGTATATGGGTGCCGGTTCGGATGTCTCTGATAGTGAGTCCTGGACCACGAACTTTATGAATAAACTTCGCTACATATGCACAGATACGCTGCAGACGACTAAAAGAGTTCGCATACTTGCAATCCATAGAGGCGTCACAGACTGCCCGCCTTACGAGAAGAGCAGTCTTCCGACGCTCCACTGAAGTTTTCTCTGGAAGCACCGAGACTGGTCACTGCGATCTGGGTTTAGAAATGAAGTTAGGACCGCTAAACCAAAGGATGATGCGTTCAACTCAATGGGCAGTGAGCCACGAGATAATATGTCAGCGGGATTTAACTCAGTAGGTACGTAGTGCCACTTCATTGTAGATGTGAGATCCTGTATCGTGGCGATGCGATTTGCCACAAATACATTGAAGCGTCCGGGTTCGTCATTGATCCAGGATAATGCGACAGTAGAGTCACACCAGCGGTGAAACTGACCTGTGAAAATGCCCAAGCCAGCTACTTCATCCATCAGACGTGCTAGTAACTCTGCTCCACATAATTCCAGCTTCGGAACCGTAAGCGTCTTTAAGGGAGAGACTCGAGACTTGGAGCAAAGTAACCTGCTAATGCCAGGTTGCCCCTTGGATACGATGTAGATACAGGCTCCATAAGCGTCGATGCTGGCATCACAGAATCCATGGACCTCTACCTTCTGTCCTGGAACTATCACCAGCCTGGGGAATGCAGTCCTAAGGCCGCTGCCAAAGTTACTGCAAATGTCAAGCCATGCAGTATGAAGTGCCGAAGGAAGACTTTCGTCCCAATTAAGCTTATGCCTCCATAGCTGCTGTAAGAATATTTTTGCCTTTGTTATTACTGGGCCGACCAGTCCAAGGGGGTCGTAGAACCGAGCAATGGACGAAAGCACAGAACGTCTACAGGGCTTGCAATTCGAGTCCAGAGCCAAGTATGAAAACAAAAGTTGATCAGATGCTGGATCCCATGCAAGGCCAAGTGTCTTTGTAATGTCGCTGCCATCATTGAACTTTATAAGAGATTCCTTGTCGCAATCTGTCACGCCGTCCAGCACCATGGGATGGCTTGAACACCACTTCCTTAATTTGAATCCTCCACCTGCCAAAATTCCAGTGGTCTCCTGCATGACACGCCTTGCTTCTTCGACTGATTTTCCTCCAGGGATCAAATCGTCGACATAAAAATCGCGAAGCAACACCTCTGAGCCGAGTGGGAACGCATCTCGTTCATCTATGGCGAGTTGGTGCATGGCACGCACCGATAAGAATGAAGCCGGTTTCGTTCCATAAGTTACAGTGTCCAACTTAAACACTTCTAACTCATCGTCAGGTGAATTTCTCCAAAGAATACATTGTAGATGGCTGTCCGGTTCAGGCACCTTCACGCAGCGATACATCTTGCAGATATCTCCAGTGAGTGCAACTGGATAGGCTCGGAAACGCAATAATATGTTGATAATCTTCGGCTGAATGACAGGACCTGACATTAGAACTTCATTTAGTGAGTAGCCACTTGATGTAGCAGCTGACCCATCAAAAACGACACGAAGCTTAGTGGTTGTACTGTCTTCCTTCAGGACGCAGTGATGCGGAAGAAAATATCTGCAGTGTTGAAACAATTCGCGCGGAACACGCGACATGTGACCCAGCTCAGAGTACTCTTTCATGAATGCTGAGTATTGAGTCTTTCTATGAGGCAAGCGACTTAATTTCCTCTCCAAATTGAGAAATCTGCGCCGCGCCTGCTGATAAGACTCACCGAGAAGCTCACAATTAAGCTTGACAGGCAATCGCACTGAGTATTGGCCATTGGCTACTCGAGTATAATGCCTTACAAAATGTGCCTCGCAGTCCAAGTCTTCTTTGCTGATCCTTACGACGGAGTCATTGCAGCTCTCAACCTCCCAGAAACGCCGAACGAGACTGTCCAACTGGGCGTCAGAACCAGAGTCTGTATCTGGCTCTGAAGGTACCTTTGAAGTCACGAGCACGGTGTTAGGGATGCGAGTTCCGCCTCCAGACACAATCCAACCAAGACGAGTCTTCTGTAAAAGTGGCAGTCCAGGCAGCAACTTGATTTGACCCACACAGAGCAACTCATAAAAAAGGCTAGCTCCGATAAGCAAATCTATTCGCTGCGGAATATGAAAAGCTGGATCAGCCAGAGTTATGTTTGGCGGTATGTTCCAAGTGCTTATGTTCACATCAGAACAGGGCTGTCTGCCAGTTACATTCGAGACTATCGTGGCTGTGAAGCTATTTGCATACATGGAGTCGTGAGACCGAAGAGTGACGCAAACCGTAGTTCCATCGGTGGCCACCTTGCAGTCGCCTAAACCATAGACAGCTGAGGATGACTTTGTCCTTTTGAGCTGCAATTGATGGGCGCATCTAGCTGTAATAAGATGCAGTTGTGAGCCTGAATCCAAAAGTGCACGACAAGGAGCTAATTCACCAAACCGATTTTTTACCAGGACGACTGCGGTCACCAGGAGCACTACATCGCTGATCAGATCTTGGGCTAGGAGAGTAGTAGATGGGGCTTGCGTAGGAATGCCCTGCATCATTGATGACGATGAATGTTGCTTTGACAGAGCTACTGCTTGTGATGTGCTGGAGTTGCCGAGGTGGAGAAGCGTGTGATGCTTGACTCCACAGACTCGGAAGCCGCCCGAGCCACATTGTCGCGATTGATGGCCGACTTTCAACCAGTTCAAACATAGTCCAGCCCTTTTGACAAGTTTGCAAATCTTGAGCATTTGTAGATAGTATGCTCTGGCGACACAACTCTGTGCGCTGTGGTCCGTTACATGGAATGCTGACCTGTTAGTGACAAATTTGCTACTACTATTCACAGGCTTGCTGGATGAAGAAATGAAGAAACTTCTTCGCATGTAGGTATACGAGATGCCGTCTCTGAATCCTCCAACTTCTCTTCCCACTTAGCTTGTGTGGCCGCATCGAACTTCTGTAGCAGCACCTGAGCTATCATGGCGCTGGCTATCTGCTCTGTTGTGCCCAGGCTGCTGAGTGCACGCATATGCAGATTAACACTGTCCGATAGCTCTAGCAACTTGCTGGTAGATCCGTTCTCTACCCTCTTCAGCCCCAAGATCTTTATGATGTGTGCCTGGAAAATTAAACGTCGGTTATCATATCTTTGTTTCAATAAGGTTATGGCCTCCGTATAGTTATCGTTTGAAATCTCCAGTGAGCGAACTGTGTCCAACGCTGCACCGTCTAGACAGGATCGTAAATATTGAAGCTTTTCTATGTTGTTGACTTCGGGTCGACTATCAATGATTGTTGAAAACATTGAGTAGAAATCGGCCCATATTTCATATCCACCGCTGAACGTAGGTAATTTTAATGGCGGCAGCGCAGGTGCGGAATGTAGTTTAGAAGCGGGAGCCTGCATATGCGTCATTGGTCTACTAAGCGTTGAACTATGAGGCACTTGACTGCTGCGGCTCTGAATTTCCGACAATATTGAAGACTGCATGACCAATATTAAGTCATCGAAATCCATGCGCAAGTCACTGTGCATCTCATCAAAATCAAGCTCCTTTAGGTGGTCGTGGGCTTCACCAAAGTAACTGCTTAACTTGCCAATATGCTCCAATAAAACTGTTAAGGTGCTGTCACTGTGATCGGTAAGCGCCTCCGCTTTAAACGCTCAAATACCGATTTAACCTTGAGCTTATAAAAAACTCACTCGCTCTTCAGGCGCAACTGTACTAGCTTAAAAATTCGCCATGACGAGTAAACGTCGCACACAAGAAGTAACGGTATGGCTTGAAAGTGGAAGTATGAGTTGATAGCTGTACGTGTTTGTCTCTAAATGCACGTGTATGAATTAACGAGCACCGACACGGTTTTTATGGAAGCGACTGTACTGATGGCGAACGGAACGAGTGCAATGGCAACGAGAGTACTGCTGGCGAACGGAACGAGTGCAATGGCAACGAGAGAACAGTAACGGCACAAGCGTAATTACACAGAGCTTGTGCGCGCTGCAATCGAAGAATGAGCGCGAGCTTAGGCGAGAATCACAGTTCAGAAATGAATTTAAATTGTTTTATTAATTAGTTTATTACAAATTCTTTATTAAATCGCCACTATTGAATGCCTGTATGCATTACAACTAATGCACGCACAATAGCTGGTACTGTTTTTATGGACGGCACTGTATTGCAAGTCGAAACGAATGTGTGTCTGACGACTATGCAATAAGTAGCGGCACAAAGCAATTGACATAATACGGTTTATGCGCAAACGGAGCTTGCAAGAACCTATATATATTTATATATATATATAAGGAAGATCACGTCGGGGTCACCAAATGTTGAGCTACCGAGATTTTTCGAATAGCTTTTTTATATATTTATAATTTATTTATTTCAATGTTCACAGTTTATTTTATTGTTCTATGTTCACAGTTTATTTTATTGTTCTATGCGTATATATGTTTGTATATATGTAACTGCAGAGCTGCTGCGCACGAGCATCTGCCCAAAAACGATTAGCTAAGTATGACTTCCCAAATTGCACTACAGCATTGATCTACGAGCGCCGGCTGCGTCGTGAGAACGAATGTGCGTGTAAAGGGCGGAGAGCAAAACGGCACAAGTTGCCGAAATCTCTTAATGATATGCAAAGTTCTCTTAAATAGTAAAACTAGGTGTTGCTGTGCCCAACAGGTGTCGAAGATTTCGTGACCTCAGAGGTCAAAGACCTTTTACGAAACGGCATCATTAGAAAGTCTAAGTCCCCATACAATAACCCAGTGTGGGTAGTAGACAAGAAAGGTTCTGACGAGATGGGCAATAGGAAGAAACGCCTAGTGATAGATTTCAGGAAACTGAATCTAAAAACCATCCCAGACACTTACCCCATGCCGAGCATCACCATGATATTGGCAAATTTGGGTAAAGTAAAATACTTCACCACTCTCGATCTTAAATCAGGTTATCACCAGATTACTCTGGCAGAATCTGATCGAGAGAAAACGGCCTTCTCAGTAAGCGGGGGAAGTACGAATTTTGTCGTCTCCCCTTCGGTCTAAAAAACGCCGGAGGTATTTTTCAGCGCACTATCGATGACGTTCTACGAGAACAAATCGGTAAGTCGTGCTACGTGTACGTCGACGACGTCATCGTTTTCTCCGAGAACGAGGCGGATCACGTTAAGCACGTCAATTGGGTACTAAAGAGCCTTCATAGTGCAAACATGAGGGTGGCCCATGAAAAGTCACAATTTTTTAAAGAGAGCGTCGAGTACCTCGGCTTTATCGTGACAAAAAACGGCGCAAAAACGGACCCTGAAAAGGTGAAAGCCATTCAGCACTACGTTGAGCCTACAACGTTATTTAGCGTTAGGTCATTCATGGGCTTAGCAAGCTATTACCGTTGCTTTATTAAGGATTTCGCAGCAATCGCGAAACCTATCTCCGATATCCTAAAAGGGGAAAACGGAACAGTCAGCAAGTACAGGTCCAAGAAGATAGAGGTACAGTTTAACGAAACCCAGCGCAATGCGATTCAAAAGCTCAGAAATATTCTAGCCTCAGAGGACGTTACACTAATGTATCCTGACTACCAAAAGCCATTCGACCTCACAACTGACGCCTCGGCTTATAGTATTGGGGCTGTACTGTCTCAGAACGGACGCCCGATAACTATGATATCTCGGACACTAAAGGATAGAGAAGCAAACTACGCTACTAACGAGCGAGAATTGCTAGCTATCGTCTGGGCTTTGGCAAAACTCCGCCACTTTCTTTATGGTGCGAAGAATATTAACATATTTACCGACCATCAGCCACTCACATTCTCGGTATCCGAGAGCAACCCTAACGCCAAGATCAAGCGCTGGAAAGCGCGCATTGACGAAACTGGGGCCAAACTTTTTTACAAGCCAGGTAAGGAGAATCACGTGGCCGATGCTTTATCGCGCCAAAACGTGAATGCCCTACAGAACGGTTACATAAACCAGGGGTCCGATGCGGCCACAATCCACAGTGAGTTATCTCTGACTCACACGACATTACTGACAAACCGTTGAACTGCTTCCGTAACCAAATAGTGTTGGAAGAGGCACGGTATCCGTTAAAAAACAAGTTTAATGTATTCGGCGAAAAAACCCGCCACCTGATAAACTTCACTGACAAGGAGGACTTAGTAGAAACAGTCAAGGCCGACATAGTCCGAAGCATAGTAAACGCGTTTCACTGCAGTCTGCCAACCTTGGCCAAAATTCAACATGAGGTTGTAAAGGCCTTCCCAGCCACAAAATTCTGGCACTGCAAAAATTTCATAGCTGACCTATTCAACATTAGTGATAGGAGGGAAATAATCACCAAAGAGCATAACAGAGCCCATAGGGCAGCTCAGGAAAACGTCAAGCAAATAATGACGGAGTATTATTTCCCCAAAATGTCCAAGTTAGCCAATGAAGCGGTCCTGAATTGTAAAATTTGCGCAAAGGCAAGGTACGACAGGCACCCAGAAAACCAGGAGCTTGGCCTGACGCCGATTCCATCACAGGTTGGAGAGATGTTACATGTCGACATCTTTTCCACAGACAAGAAAAATTTCCTGACGTGCATAGACAAGCTGTCCAAATTCGCAATGGTACAACCCATTGCACCAAGGACTATAGAGGATTTACGACCCCCCCTATTAATACTAATGAACGTGTTTCCCCGAGCAAGGCAAGTCTATTGCGACAATGAGCCTGCACTCAAGTCTGCGACTATAAGGTCCCTTCTAAAAAACATGTAAACATCGTAAACGCGCCGCCACTCCACAGCACATCGAACGGCCAAGTGGAACGCTTCCATAGCACCCTGTTAGAAATAGCTAGGTGCCTAAAGCTCCAAAGGGGGATCGTGGATACAGTTGACCTTATCCTACAAGCGACTACTGAGTATAACAGTTCGATTCACTCGGTAACAGAGCAAAGACCCAAGGATGTTTTTAATGCCGTTTCGCCGGCATGCATTCAGGACATTGCTAGGAAGATAGAGGGAGCTCAGCTCGAGCAAAATGCCCGACTTAATAAAAAACGGCGGAACAGGGTCTTCGAGGTAGGTGAGGCGGTCCTAGTAAAGACCAACCGCAGACTGGGAAACAAACTTTCGCCCCTCTGCGCGGAAAAGGTTGTTGAAGCGGACTTGGGGACAACGGTCCGCATTAAAGGGAGGGTGGTCCACAAGGACAACCTCCATCGATAATTTGTAGTTTTAATCATTTCCTTTGCAACATCTTAGGCTTATCATCCTGACACTTGTAACCTTGACAACGACGACAGTACGAACAACGGACACCGTGAATAAAATTCTTAAAATTACAAATGACTAACAGGCTGACACAGGTCATCTGTTTGAAACTCTTACTGCGCGCAATAGAATATTAATTACCGAATTGGGAGCGCTCATGCTCACTTTAACACTTGAAAAAATTGATATCATAAATCCAGCCATTCAGACATCAAATCAATTCTCACTGACCAAATCACAGGGACCTCGATTACAACCTAATGAAAGTGTCTAGCATTAAGGTAGATCGTAAGATAGATATAATCAATTTTAATCATAAGCAAGCTATGCAGAAAGGTCACCATCTTCCCAGTCGCACACAACGGCTGACTCTCCAACTACAGAACAACCTGGTAGCCCAATGCAAAGGAAAGGTTGTGGCAGTGACAACTTGCACCCAGAGAGCAGCAGCCACATTCTGCAAGAGGTTTTAGGATGTCACCTGTGCGCAAGGCCTCCACTCAAGCGATATCGCGCATTGCCAGACACAGCCAAGCCACGCCGACCCTGTCACCATAGTTGACGACGGCATCATCATTGTAAATGATCGTAGCGCCGCCAGCAGCTGTGACGATTACGCCCCAGTGAGGGTCAATGGAACGAATCTCATCACGTTCCGTTCACACGCCACCGTCGACAGTGCTCGATTCCTAAACCGAACAACATTCGGAATCGTGTCCCTGCTCTAGCGGCATCTGCTCGCCTCAACGTTAGCGGCCACAATACAACGCTGAGCTTACCTTACTTAGCTCCATCAACGAGGTCAGAGATAGCATCGTCGTCAACATTACTAGTAGTGGCATGCGCCATGGGCTCCGGAATCTACAACTTCACCAGGAGACATCGTGTTGCCCTACAAATCTCGGAGATCGTCAAGAACTACGACACGACCGAGGACGGTCGGGCTTGAGAGGGGGAGTAGTTAACCACTGACATTGGGCGCGTGCTGACTTATCATATTTGCGAAGTCCACGCCCAGAGTCACAGCTGCAAATGTGTCGCAACAATGATGACAGCTCCAGCGGTAGCTACGAGTGCGTCGCAACAATGATGACAGCTCCAGCGGTAGCTACGAATGTGTCGCAACAATGTTGGCAGCTCCAGCGGCAGCTGCGGATGTACCGCAACAATGTTAGCAGCCGCCGTGATAATGCGGCGCCACACACAAGGCGCAAGTCAGCAGTTCTGAGGAGCACCAGCAACGACGCTGGGGTTCCAAGAACAGCGACGACGACGCTTGCAGAGGCTTTGCACTAGCAACGGTCAACGGCGCTGGAGTTCCATGAAAGGCGACGACAGCGCCTGCGCCTGTGCGGCGGCAGCGGCTTTGCAATAGCAACGACCAACGCCGCTGGTGTTCCAAGAACACCAACGACAGCGCCTGCGCCAGCGACGGCGGCAGCGGCTTTGCACTAGCAACGACCAACGCCGCTGGTGTTCCAAGAACACCAACGACGACGCCCGCAACGGTAGCAGCGGCTGTGCACTGGCGGCAGCGCTGCGGCGGCGCCGAATCTGCGCTTGGTCGCAGATTTAGTTTTTAATTCTCTAATTGTTAGTCTTAAGTGTGAATTCAATAAACGCGCAGCGTACCGCTCGCAATAATTCTAATTGCTTAACACTCACTTTTTAATTCGACCAGCTATCGCTCTCGATATAAAACACAAACTTTACGGAGTTATATCAGTGAGCTGGCTAACGCCTCTGACAATGATATTAAATTCCATAATTGGCGCCCAACGTAAAAAAGCATAAAAAAGTGAATTTCATTTTCTGCCAAAAGAAAACTGATAAGTGTTTTGTTTAACAAAATCAGTGCAGTGAACATCAAAACGTCTGCTCAAAAACAAAACAAAGACAAAACAAAGACAAAATAAAAATTAAATTAAAAATACATAAAGAAGTGAAACTTCAACACATCGGCTGCGGCAAGACGACCTAATTCTACAGCACCAACTCGACTGCGGCAAGACGACCTGATTCTCCAGCACCAACCCGACGGCTGCGCGGGATACTTCTAAAACTAGATAACATGTAAGTGATTTGCAAAGTGAGAATTTAGCTAAGTCAACTAAAAGTAGAAACTAAATAAAGTAAAGTGAGTTTGAGGATCTTAATTCGGAGAATACTCATGCCGTAGTCCTATCGCAAATTTTTTCAAAAAATCGAATGGACAGAAACAGACCGAACAAAAAACAAAAACGACGCGAACTTGGTACCAGAACGTTAGCAAGTCTGATAGGAGGATTTATTGACCTACAAGTGTCAGATCAAGTTAGTCAACCCACAACAAGCAGCCAAATCAAAAGCACAGACATGGAACCTTAGCACCTCAGACTTGACACTTTATAATTCGAGGGTATACACGAGTATATATTCCAAATTTCAACTCTCTAGCTTAAAAACTGTGCAAATGGTTTGCGTTCATACGGACAGACGGAAAGACGGACAGACGGACGGACAGCGTGACGGACATTGCACAAAACCAATATACTCATTTCACTTTGTGAATGAGTATAAAAAAATAAAAAAAACAAGTAAGAGTGCTCTAGTCGAGACGGCTCGACTACGAGATACCCTGAACCCTGCGAAGAGCCAATCTTCCCAACATTCTATGCTTATTTTACATATACAAATATTGCGAGCAACACACACACACATGCATACGCACGCACGCATAAGCACGCGCTCTGCTGACTGCGCAGTTGACGCAGCGACTGCGGTCGGGCTGCAATATGCCTATTGTATGGGAAATTCAATGTTTAATAACTTTTTTTGTGGATGGACTTTCTTAATCAAACTTTCACAGCATGATTATGTCATTTATATGTATGTATTTGCCAAAGCACAAGTCTCTAGTATTTGAAATACGAATTTTTCAAATTGGGGGCGAAGGGGGCGTGGCATCCAAAATCCAAAAAATTTTCATAATGTCCGCATTCATTACACGGATCTACACAGTAAATTTGGAGTCTCTAGCTTTTACGGCATGCTTAACCGAAGAAAAGTTATCGATTTTTATCGATAATAAGGAAACGGGATGAGTTATCGAAAATCTAAAAAAACTCGTACTGCGTAGGCTATAGACGAGTATTCTCTGAAAATTTCAGATATCTAGCTTTTGTGGTTTACGAGATCGCTGCGTTCACACGGACGGACGGACGGACGGACGGACAGACAGACGGACAGGGCTATTTCAACTCAGCTCATCGAGCTGATCAAGAATATATATACTTTATGGGGTCTGCGAAGTCTCCTTCTACCTGTTACATACATTTTCACAAAAACATTATACCCTGATTTCCCATTTTCAATAGGTTCAGGGTATAATAAAATGAATAATGCAGTAAGGTTTTTTTGTAGAACTACACGAGGTCGTGTTAGGTTGGCCGTGTCGGAGCGTCAGAGGTTCGAGCGGGCTGGCGCCGTGTCGGTGCGTAACAACAGTGTGCGTTGCTGAGTCTTTAAGTACTGCGCAATATGATGAAATTGGGAAGTCCCGTTTTCGAGGGTAGGCTCGAGAGAAATAAGAGACACGAGAGTGTTAACAGCGACCTGTGAGCAGCACTGCTTGCAGCTGGGTGAGAGTGGCGAACTGCTCGCTAAGAAGAGGCAAGCAGTGGAAAAGGGAGCGCCAAATTAAAGACCCGGGGGCCAATTTAAACACGAAGGCTCCGAGGGAAGAAGTGTGAGAAACAATATAGACGGGCACGTTGTATATGTATGAGTGCATGTATTTGCTGCGCACTTATGCATATATGCGTGCCTGCACATATTGTTCCCAACATCGACACGAGAAGGGTAGTGTTCAGCCAAAAGAACAGTGATATATAAAGGACATCGATATCAAGGACTTCAGCTGGAAGGACATCGTGGGAAAGGAAACATACAAGGGATATCCCTGACGCCTATTGAGGACATAGGCTCTACGCAAAAAAATATAGAAAGCTCAAACCTAAAAAACACTGACTTATATTTTATCGCAAGGTGCTACATACAAATTTGTTGGCACGAACACACAGTGGTCTGAGTTCGGCCTGGCCTAAACTCGGTATAAGCCGAGGTTCGTTACAATATTTATTTTCCGCTCTCTTCTCTCAAATATATGTTTGCCATGCTCATGCAAAATTTAAATATTTTTATTATTATTTTTGGGAAGGGTATGAAAGCATTGATGCTATTGCTAATAAAGAGTATAACTTCGCAACGAGGAAGCACACACACTCACAGTCTTTTACCGTTATAGTTGCACACATGTATGAGCATTTGTATGCTTTGCTGACTTCACAGTTTACGCAGCGACTGAACTCGAGCTGCAGAAGAGCTATGTTATGGAAACTTAATTGTTGAATAAGTTTTTTTGCAGATTGACTTTCTTAATCAAACTTTCAGAGCGTGATAATGTCATTCTAGTGTATGTATTTGGCAAAGCACAAGCCTCTAGTATATAAAATACGTTTTTTGCAAATTTATGGCGGAGGTTCATGGTATCAAAAATATAACAAAAATCAAAATTGTATAAAATACATATAAAACTAAATGCACAATTTCGAGACTTGATATAAAGATATAGGAGATATAATTTAATTACTGGATTTTGATTTGCTTTTTATTCGATAACACTCAAATGATAAAAGTTATCGATTTTTTAAACAAACTTGATCTCCGCGTGCTATACAGACCTACATAAAAAATTTCAAGTCTCTAGCTTTTAAAGATTCTGAGATCGACGCGTTCATACATACGGACAGGCGGCCGGACGGACAGACGAACATGGCTATATAGACTCAGTTACATATGTACATTTTAACAGAGAGAGTTCTCAGTTGAAAGTCTTTGGCGTGCTTTGTTTGTGCTCTGTAATTTTTATTCAGTTTTTGATACTTTTTGCCTTTGGAATTACACTTTGTTGTGATTTGGTTAATTTAGCCATCAGACTTTGTTGTTACTGTGCAAGAAGTAATCCACTGTGCTTTGTGCTATTATGAAAGTGTTTCTAATTTGAAAGTTTTGTCAGCGTCGGTAATTGTATATTGTTTGGAATTTCGCTTCCACCCTTCTACATCTACTTCTTTGGCGCTCTTCTCTTTTGTTTTCCTTTCACTCTTTTTACACTTGTTAGTGCAAATGTGTTAGTCTTATCATTCACAATCATACTTGAGTTGTTTGTGTTTCCCACTAAATTAATTTCGTTTTGTGCAAGAAACTCACTGCTTTCTGATCACCCGCTCTTTATCGGCTGTTTATTGTTGGACCTTACATGCTGCAAAAGATCATGCAATATTCGGCAAGTAGTTGATTCTGCACAATTGCAATTTGTTAGTTGCTGGTTGTGTGAGAATACGATGCACACAAATGTTTCTGGTCTCACCGGACGCGACTAAAATAAATTCATTCCACTGCCAAAACTGGTTGTGGTGGCTCGCTGGTCTTGTCCGATTTGGTTGAAAAAACAAATCAATTTTTCTAAGATGTAAATTTCAATGCAGGCTCAATTTTTAAAACTGAGTAATATTTCAAAACAGTTATCTAGGAACCTAGAAGCTGGTGAAAATTTATTGAATCAGTACAATTTTGATACTCAGGATTCTCAAATTGTGACTCCATCTCAGTTGGTACACCTTCCGTACCAATATCGTCTCCTAATTTATTAGTGCCTTCCTCACCTTGTCCTGACTCGTTATTAGTTCCTCTTTCTAATGACTTGTCAGACACACCTGTTGCTAGTGTTATAATAGACACTCAAGAGCCTATACAGGTTCCTATCAACAAACTAAAAGCTTCCCCGAATATTGCTCAAGCAATGAGCAATATTCCGACCTCTTCTCCCACTTATACTACACCTACTTTATCTGTAGTTCCTCCTCGAAAGCAAGTTTTCCTATCTAGGCTTTCATCTGACACGACATGTAAAGCTGTATCTATTTTATTGCTAGTAAATCTGCAGCCAATGTTTTTATTTATTTTTATTTATTTCAATTTCGCGACTCCTGCTTCATTCAAAATCAATGAATCGAAATAGGTTGTCTCCTATATCGTTAAATCCTACTTCGGTTCAATCACATGCATACACGCATAAGCACGCGCTCTGCTGACTGCGCAGTCAACGCAGCGACTGCGCTTGGGCTGCAATATGCCTATTGTATGGAAAATTAAATGTTTAATAACTTCTTTTGTATATGGACTTTCTTAATCAAACTTTTACAGCGTAATTATGTCATTCATATGTATGTATTTGTCAAAGCACAAGTCTCTACTATTTGAAATACGGATTTTACAAGTTTGGGGAGAAGGGAAGGAAAGGGGGGATGGTATCCAAAATGTGACAAAAATCAAAATTGTATAAACTCCACATTATACTAAATACAAAATTTGGAGACTCTAGCTCTAAAGATGTGGGAGATATAAGTTTATAAATGCGTTTCGATAACGTTGTAAATCGACTTTAGCTTCAAAGATGTAGGAGATATAAATTTATAACTGCATTTCGATAACGTTTTAAATCGATAACTTTAAAACGATCAAATTTATCGATTTTTTGAAACAAACACGATCTGCGCGTGCTATACACGGATCTACATAAAATATTTCAAGTCTCTAGCTCTTACAGATTCTGAGATCGACGCGTTCATACATACGGACAGACGGACGGACGGACGGACGGACGGACGGACGGACGGACAGACGGACAGGGCTCAATCAACTCAGCTCGTCGCCCTGATCAAAAATATATATACTTTATGGGGTCTGCCACGCCTCCTTCTGCCTGTTACATACATTTTAACAAAACCATTATACCCTGATTTCCCATTTTCAATGGGTTCAGGGTATAAAAAATACATAAAGAAGTGAAACTTCAACACATCGGCTGCGGCAAGACGACCTAATTCTACAGCACCAACTCGACTGCGGCAAGACGACCTAATTCTCCAGCACCAACCCGACGGCTGCGCGGGATACTTCTAAAACTAGATAACATGTAAGTGATTTGCAAAGTGAGAATTTAGCTAAGTCAACTAAAAGTAGAAACTAAATAAAGTAAAGTGAGTTTGAGGATCTTAATTCGGAGAATACTCATGCCGTAGTCCTATCGCAAATTTTTTCAAAAAATCGAATGGACAGAAACAGACCGAACAAAAAACAAAAACGATGCGAACTTGGTACCAGAACGTTAGCAAGTCTGATAGGAGGATTTATTGACCTACAAGTGTCAGATCAAGTTAGTCAACCCACAACAAGCAGCCAAATCAAAAGCACAGACATGGAACTTGAGCACCTCAAAGTTATAATTGACACTGCCGTGCAAAGCGCACCTACGGTGCAGGCACAAGAGTACACTAGGAGGGAGGAAGCTCTTAAACAAGAGCTACAACAACAAATAGCACTAGTAAATTCTAAAATTCCAGTCCCACCTCTCTCAGTACCAGAAGTCAGAGTCTATAAAGACGTCGAGATAGTGGACGGAATCACTTGTGATGAGCCCCTCGACGCAGTGAAGTGCGTGCCTGAGTTTCATGGAACTCAGGAGACATACGTGGCATGGAGACAAGCAGCCCATGCAACGTACAAAATTTGCAAAAGATTTGACGGAACTATGATCATAATTCGCACAAAGATTAGAGGCGCAGCGGATGCCGTTTTGGCATCATTCAGTACGCCACTAAATTTTGAAGCGATCATAGCCAGACTAGACTTTACCTACAGTGACAAAAGACCCATACATGTCATAGAGCAGGAAATGGGCACGCTGAGGCAAGGCGGAATGACAATTCTGCAGTATTACGATGAGGTAGAAAAAAAGCTTAACTTGTTAACCAATAAAGCTAACATGACCTACGACATTAGCCTAGCTAGGGGCATGTGCGAAAAGTTCAGGAGTGACGCACTCCGTGTGTTCATTTCCGGACTAAAGCGCAGTCTGACCGACGTGCTCTTCTCCGCTCACCCCCCTGATATGCCAACAGCTCTCGCATCGGCACAAGAGGTTGAATCAAATCATGAGAGGTACGCTTTCGCAACAAGCTATGCTAGGGGCGTAGAAGAAAAGGGACGCCCCGACCAACGACAACAAAGTCGTCAGCATCAGCAGACGCAAAATGCGCAAAATACTAACCAAAGCAACCAGGGGAAAACCCCCTACTTTAAAAAACAGAGCGGACAGCACACAGAAAAAAATCAGGTCAGCGTCGAAAAAGCCCCAGAACCCATGGAAATCGATCCATCGTCCTCAAAATATAGGCAACAAGCAAACTACCAGAACCCTCAAGGTCAGGGTAACAAACGTCCCGCCGGCTCTGATCGAGCGACAGGCCAAAGACGACAAAAGGTAAATCTTTTAAAGGCCAGCACTGATCAAGATGCGACCTATGCGCAAGCAGCGCAGGAAGCGATAGATGAGGCTAACGATGACGCCGACTCTGACAGTAGCGGCAACGTCAATTTTTTAGGGGGAGGTCCCTGCTGCCGTTCATTCGGCGCAGAATAGCAGGGACAGACATGTCATTCCTAATCGACACGGGTGCGTCCAAAAACTTCATTAGACCGCATAATCGGCTAAAGGACGTCTTCCCTGTCGAAACCCCTTTCGTCGTGCACTCCATTCATGGCTCGAACAACATCACACAAAAGTGCAAAATTCCCATGTTCGGACACGACACATTTTTTTTTTTATTAGATTCCCTATCTACATTTGACGGGATCATAGGGCTCGACCTGCTAAAGCAAGTAGGAGCAGTACTATGCCTTAAAGAAGGCGTATTAAAAATAGGTGCAACTTCGGAGGCATTGCAGTACCTTAAATGTACTAATGTCAACTATACCAAAGGTAAAGAAATACATGCACCACCTGCGGTAAAAGAAGATTTCCTAAAAATGCTTCACCGTAACAAAAAGGCTTTTGCGGACTCTAACGAGTCGCTACCTTACAATACAAACGTAGTAGCTACGATTCGTACCACCGACGAAAACGCAGTATACTCGAAATTGTACCCGTACCCCAAGGGTGTTGTTGAGCTACCGAGATTTTTCGAATAGCTTTTTTATATATTTATAATTTATTTATTTCAATGTTCACAGTTTATTTTATTGTTCTATGTTCACAGTTTATTTTATTTTTCTATGCGTATATATGTTTGTATGTATGTAACTCCAGAGCTGCTGCGCACGAGCATCTGCCCAAAAACGATTAGCTAAGTATGACTTCCCAAATCGCACTACAGCATTGATCTACGAGCGCCGGCTGCGTCGTGAGAACGAATGTGCGTGTAAAGGGCGGAGAGCAAAACGGCACAAGTTGCCGAAATCTCTTAATGATATGCAAAGTTCTCTTAAATATTAAAACTAGGTGTTGCTGTGCCCAACATCCTCCCCCCGTTGAAGCCTAGGCTTTAAAAGAATTTTTAATAGGCAGCAGACACAGCTTGTTTGTAGCCCTTCTAATTTCGCCAGCCTCCGTTTTAAGTACGGCGACTCTTGCGACGCCGTCGCTTCCAGGGATGAGTTCGACTATCCTGGCCAACGGCCACTTCAGCGGTGGCAGATTCTCGTCCTTTACGAGAACCACATCACCAACCGATAAGCCAGGTTGAGATACTTTCATTTTTGCTCGCTGCTGCAAAAGGTTCAAGTACTCCTCTCGCCAGCGTGTCCAGAATACCTGCTGAAGATAGCTCACACGCTGCCAGGCATCCAAACGATTAAATTTGAGCCCTGTAAGGTTAGGCTCACTGAAGGATGAAGGAGGACCGCCATTAAGGAAATGCGCAGGCGTCAATACGTCTAAATCTGCTGGATGCTCTGAAATCGAAACTAAAGGTCGAGAATTAATAACAGCCGCGATATTGCAGACCAACGTGCGAAGCTCATCATAGGCCAGGATAGCAGGACCAGCAGCTCGGTAAAAATGATGTTTCGCTGTCTTCACTGCAGCCTCCCACAAACCACCAAAGTGAGGAGATCGTGGAGGGATGAAATGCCATTCTATTGAGTCAGCTAGACAGAAGTCCTTCACTGCATTCTGATGAGCATCTGACAAAAACAGACGTTTCAACTCCTGAAGCTGGTTGCGGGCACCAAGAAAATTGGTGGCATTGTCAGACCAAATTTGACTTGGCTTTCCTCTAGTGCATATGAACCGCTGTAGAGCATGCAGAAATGCAGTAGTGGTTAAGTCCTTGACCAGTTCCAACCATATAGCCTTCGTAGCAAAACAGATAAAAACACAGACGTAACATTTTACAGGAGCCTTATTTCGTGCCTCAGGCTTGTAAAAGAAAGGTCCGCAAAAATCGATTCCAGTGACCCAAAACGCATGACAGCCTTCGACGCGATCCTTGGGAAGATCTGCCATTATGTGCTCTACTATTCGCGGTTTGGCCCGAAAGCATATCACGCATTTATGAATCACGCTAGTTACAGTTCTTCTGCCACCAATTGGCCAATACTGGGATCGAACCAACGCTAGCACTGCTCGGGGCCCTGCGTGGAGGTTCCTCTGATGGTAATGCATGATAATGGCCCGAGTTACTGGTTGACTTCTGGGTAAGATGATTGGATGGCGACTATCGAAGTTCAATGTAGAGTTTTTGAGACGACCATCCACACGTAGCAGCCCAAATTCATCAAAGAATGGCGACAAGGAGGCAAGACTGCTGGATGATGAAACAGTTCCTTTAGTTTGAAGTGTGTTTACTTCTTCCCAAAGATGAGCTCGTTGAATCACCCGCAACAGTATATGGGTGCCGGTTCGGATGTCTCTGATAGTGAGTCCTGGACCACGAACTTTATGAATAAACTTCGCTACATATGCACAGATACGCTGCAGACGACTAAAAGAGTTCGCATACTTGCAATCCATAGAGGCGTCACAGACTGCCCGCCTTACGAGAAGAGCAGTCTTCCGACGCTCCACTGAAGTTTTCTCTGGAAGCACCGAGACTGGCCACTGCGATCTGGGTTTAGAAATGAAGTTAGGACCGCTAAACCAAAGGATGATGCGTTCAACTCAATGGGCAGTGAGCCACGAGATAATATGTCAGCGGGATTTAACTCAGTAGGTACGTAGTGCCACTTCATTGTAGATGTGAGATCCTGTATCGTGGCGATGCGATTTGCCACAAATACATTGAAGCGTCCGGGTTCGTCATTGATCCAGGATAATGCGACAGTAGAGTCACACCAGCAGTGAAACTGACCTGTGAAAATGCCCAAGCCAGCTACTTCATCCATCAGACGTGCTAGTAACTCTGCTCCACATAATTCCAGCTTCGGAACCGTAAGCGTCTTTAAGGGAGAGACTCGAGACTTGGAGCAAAGTAACCTGCTAATGCCAGGTTGCCCCTTGGATACGATGTAGATACAGGCTCCATAAGCGTCGATGCTGTCATCACAAAATCCATGGACCTCTACCTTCTGTCCTGGAACTATCACCAGCCTGGGGAATGCAGTCCTAAGGCCGCTGCCAAAGTTACTGCAAATGTCAAGCCATGCAGTATGAAGTGCCGAAGGAAGACTTTCGTCCCAATTAAGCTTATGCCTCCATAGCTGCTGTAAGAATATTTTTGCCTTTGTTATTACTGGGCCGACCAGTCCAAGGGGGTCGTAGAACCGAGCAAT
Organism: Drosophila nigricruria; assembly: GCA_037075265.1. NCBI lineage: Eukaryota > Metazoa > Arthropoda > Insecta > Diptera > Drosophilidae > Drosophila > Drosophila nigricruria. The sequence goes on along the minus strand of JBAMCI010000158.1, from coordinate 1,428,633 downwards.
GGACGAAAGCACAGAACGTCTACAGGGCTTGCAATTCGAGTCCAGAGCCAAGTATGAAAACAAAAGTTGATCAGATGCTGGATCCCATGCAAGGCCAAGTGTCTTTGTAATGTCGCTGCCATCATTGAACTTTATAAGAGATTCCTTGTCGCAATCTGTCACGCCGTCCAGCACCATGGGATGGCTTGAACACCACTTCCTTAATTTGAATCCTCCACCTGCCAAAATTCCAGTGGTCTCCTGCATGACACGCCTTGCTTCTTCGACTGATTTTCCTCCAGGGATCAAATCGTCGACATAAAAATCGCGAAGCAACACCTCTGAGCCGAGTGGGAACGCATCTCGTTCATCTATGGCGAGTTGGTGCATGGCACGCACCGATAAGAATGAAGCCGGTTTCGTTCCATAAGTTACAGTGTCCAACTTAAACACTTCTAACTCATCGTCAGGTGAATTTCTCCAAAGAATACATTGTAGATGGCTGTCCGGTTCAGGCACCTTCACGCAGCGATACATCTTGCAGATATCTCCAGTGAGTGCAACTGGATAGGCTCGGAAACGCAATAATATGTTGATCATCTTCGGCTGAATGACAGGACCTGACATTAGAACTTCATTTAGTGAGTAGCCACTTGATGTAGCAGCTGACCCATCAAAAACGACACGAAGCTTAGTGGTTGTACTGTCTTCCTTCAGGACGCAGTGATGCGGAAGAAAATATCTGCAGTGTTGAAACAATTCGCGCGGAACACGCGACATGTGACCCAGCTCAGAGTACTCTTTCATGAATGCTGAGTATTGAGTCTTTCTATGAGGCAAGCGACTTAATTTCCTCTCCAAATTGAGAAATCTGCGCCGCGCCTGCTGATAAGACTCACCGAGAAGCTCACAATTAAGCTTGACAGGCAATCGCACTGAGTATTGGCCATTGGCTACTCGAGTATAATGCCTTACAAAATGTGCCTCGCAGTCCAAGTCTTCTTTGCTGATCCTTACGACGGAGTCATTGCAGCTCTCAACCTCCCAGAAACGCCGAACGAGACTGTCCAACTGGGCGTCAGAACCAGAGTCTGTATCTGGCTCTGAAGGTACCTTTGAAGTCACGAGCACGGTGTTAGGGATGCGAGTTCCGCCTCCAGACACAATCCAACCAAGACGAGTCTTCTGTAAAAGTGGCAGTCCAGGCAGCAACTTGATTTGACCCACACAGAGCAACTCATAAAAAAGGCTAGCTCCGATAAGCAAATCTATTCGCTGCGGAATATGAAAAGCTGGATCAGCCAGAGTTATGTTTGGCGGTATGTTCCAAGTGCTTATGTTCACATCAGAACAGGGCTGTCTGCCAGTTACATTCGAGACTATCGTGGCTGTGAAGCTATTTGCATACATGGAGTCGTGAGACCGAAGAGTGACGCAAACCGTAGTTCCATCAGTGGCCACCTTGCAGTCGCCTAAACCATAGACAGCTGAGGATGACTTTGTCCTTTTGAGCTGCAATTGATAGGCGCATCTAGCTGTAATAAGATGCAGTTGTGAGCCTGAATCCAAAAGTGCACGACAAGGAACTAATTCACCAAACCGATTTTTTACCAGGACGACTGCGGTCACCAGGAGCACTACATCGCTGATCAGATCTTGGGCTAGGAGAGTAGTAGATGGGGCTTGCGTAGGAATGCCCTGCATCATTGATGACGATGAATGTTGCTTTGACAGAGCTACTGCTTGTGATGTGCTGGAGTTGCCGAGGTGGAGAAGCGTGTGATGCTTGACTCCACAGACTCGGCAGCCGCCCGAGCCACATTGTCGCGACTGATGGCCGACTTTCAACCAGTTCAAACATAGTCCAGCCCTTTTGACAAGTTTGCAAATCTTGAGCATTTGTAGATAGTATGCTCTGGCGACACAACTCTGTGCGCTGTGGTCCGTTACATGGAATGCTGACCTGTTAGTGACAAATTTGCTACTACTATTCACAGGCTTGCTGGATGAATAGTTCGTCATAGCAAACTCCATCGATTCCAAGGTCCGGCAATGGAGCTCAAGAAATGAAGAAACTTCTTCGCATGTAGGTATACGAGATGCCGTCTCTGAATCCTCCAACTTCTCTTCCCACTTAGCTTGTGTAGCCGCATCGAACTTCTGTAGCAGCACCTGAGCTATCATGGCGCTGGCTATCTGCTCTGTTGTGCCCAGGCTGCTGAGTGCACGCATATGCAGATTAACACTGTCCGATAGCTCTAGCAACTTGCTGGTAGATCCGTTCTCTACCCTCTTCAGCCCCAAGATCTTTACGATGTGTGCCTGGAAAATTAAACGTCGGTTATCATATCTTTGTTTCAATAAGGTTATGGCCTCCGTATAGTTATCGTTTGAAATCTCCAGAGAGCGAACTGTGTCCAACGCTGCACCGTCTAGACAGGATCGTAAATATTGAAGCTTTTCTATGTTGTTGACTTCGGGTCGACTATCAATGATTGTTGAAAACATTGAGTAGAAATCGGCCCATATTTCATATCCACCGCTGAACGTAGGTAATTTTAATGGCGGCAGCGCAGGTGCGGAATGTAGCTTAGAAGCGGGAACCTGCATGTGCGTCATTGGTCTACTAAGCGTTGAACTATGAGGCACTTGACTGCTGCGGCTCTGAATTTCCGACAATATTGAAGACTGCATGACCAATATTAAGTCATCGAAATCCATGCGCAAGTCACTGTGCATCTCATCAAAATCAAGCTCCTCTAGGTGGTCGTGGGCTTCACCAAAGTAACTGCTTAACTTGCCAATATGCTCCAATAAAACTGTTAAGGTGCTGTCACTGTGATCGGTAAGCGCCTCCGCTTCAACTTTAATTTGCAACCTTTTTAAACGCTCAAATACCGATTTAACCTTGAGCTTATAAAAAACTCACTCGCTCTTCAGGCGCAACTGTACTAGCTTCAAAATTCGCCATGACGAGTAAACGTCGCACACAAGAAGTAACGGTATGGCTTGAAAGTGGAAGTATGAGTTGATAGCTGTACGTGTTTGTCTCTAAATGCACGTGTATGAATTAACGAGCACCGACACGGTTTTTATGGAAGCGACTGTACTGCTGGCGAACGGAACGAGTGCAATGGCAACGAGAGAACAGTAACGGCACAAGCGTAATTACACAGAGCTTGTGCGCGCTGCAATCGAAGAATGAGCGCGAGCTTAGGCGAGAATCACAGTTCAGAAATGAATTTAAATTGTTTTATTAATTAGTTTATTACAAATTCTTTATTAAATCGCCACTATTGAATGCCTGTATGCATTACAACTAATGCACGCACAATAGCTGGTACTGTTTTTATGGACGGCACTGTATTGCAAGTCGAAACGAATGTGTGTCTGACGACTATGCAATAAGTAGCGGCACAAAGCAATTGACATAATACGGTTTATGCGCAAACGGAGCTTGCAAGAACCTATATATATTTATATATATATATAAGGAAGATTACGTCGGGGTCACCAAATGTTGAGCTACCGAGATTTTTCGAATAGCTTTTTTATATATTTATAATTTATTTATTTCAATGTTCACAGTTTATTTTATTGTTCTATGTTCACAGTTTATTTTATTGTTCTATGCGTATATATGTTTGTATATATGTAACTGCAGAGCTGCTGCGCACGAGCATCTGCCCAAAAGCGATTAGCTAAGTATGACTTCCCAAATTGCACTACAGCATTGATCTACGAGCGCCGGCTGCGTCGTGAGAACGAATGTGCGTGTAAAGGGCGGAGAGCAAAACGGCACAAGTTGCCGAAATCTCTTAATGATATGCAAAGTTCTCTTAAATAGTAAAACTAGGTGTTGCTGTGCCCAACATCCTCCCCCCGTTGAAGCCTAGGCTTTAAAAGAATTTTTAATGGGCAGCAGACACAGCTTGTTTGTAGCCCTTCTAATTTCGCCAGCCTCCGTTTTAAGTACGGCGGCTCTTGCGACGCCGTCGCTTCCAGGGATGAGTTCGACTATCCTGGCCAACGGCCGCTTCAGCGGTGGCAGATTCACGTCCTTTACGAGAACCACATCACCATGTGTGTGTGTGTGCGTTGCTCGCAATATTTGTATATGTAAAATAAGCATAGCATGTTGGGAAGATTGGCTCTTCGCAGGGTTCAGGGTATCTCGTAGTCGAGCCGTCTCGACTAGAGCACTCTTAATTGTTTTTATACTCATTCACAAAGTGAAATGAGTATATTGGTTTTGTGCAATGTCCGTCACGCTGTCCGTCCGTCTGTCCGTCTGTCCGTCCGTCCGTCTGTCCGTGTATCCGTATGAACGCAAACCATTTGCACAGTTTTGAAGCTAGAGAGTTGAAATTTGGAATATATACTCGTGTATACCCTCGAATTATAAAGTGTCAAGATTTTCCCGATACGCCCACTATGGGCGTGGCAAATCGGAAAATTCATTTTCCGATATCTCGGAAACACTACTTTTAGAAGAGCTAGAGAGTTGCAATTTGGAATGTAGACTCGTGTTGACAACTCAAGTTGAAAAAGCTATGGCGGACATATCTACGCCCATTGGGGCGTGGCAAATCGGCTAAGACTGTATCTTCTACAGTTTTAAAGCTAGAACGCCCAAATTTGGCACATATGTTACTGCTTTGATCCTATGAAGATCGACCAAAAAACTATATGTCCACGCCTACTAGGGGCGTGGCAACTCGGATCTGACTATATAGTGATTTTTCAAATTCTGTAATATTTTGAGCACTATGAATGCTAGAGACTTGAACCTTGGTATATATACTCGGGTTGAACACCCAAGTTGAAAAAGATATGGCGGATATATCTACGCCCATAGGGGGCGTGGAAACCTGCAAAAGTTTATAGCTCCTACAGTTTAAGAGCAAGAAGCTTCAAAGTTGGATGTTTGAGCTACTGGTGAGCTCCTCTATCGATGCCGTAAAAATAATTTTTACGCCCCTTTTGGGGCATGCCCGGCTAAAAAATACCCTGTAATTTTCGCATTTCTTGAGTGTAAGCATTCAAATTTCACACTTACGTTACTCTTCACTACTTCTAAGATCTGGCCAAAAATCATATGTCTACTCCCACTGGGGGCGTGGCAAATCGCGAAAAACTGTACGCTTTTCCGATTCTCAGTGAGAAAATCAAAGTTTTATGACGATGTTAGTGCTGATCTACTGAGTTCCTAAAAATTATATATGTACAAACGAATTGTGGGCGTGGCAATGGGCGTGATCTATGCGGGTCTGAATGAGTATCCCGCAGTCGGTAGCGCCCGACTGCAACGTTCTTACTTGTTTTTTTTTATATTAATAGTTTAGAATATGTTTAATATATTAAGTGGAAGTGTTGTAGTTTTAAGCAATTGTTTAAATTATAATAATTGTAGTCATAATATAATGATCAAAGTGTTTATGATCATTAAGTTTTTGTTGGTTTTTTTTTTTATACCCTGAACCCATTGAAAATGGGAAATCAGGGTATAATGGTTTTGTTAAAATGTATGTAATAGGCAGAAGGAGGCGTGACAGACCCTATAAAGTATATATATTCTTGATCAGCTCGACGAACTGAGCCGATATAGCCATGTCCGTCTGTCCGTCTGTCCGTCCGTCCGTATGTGTGAACGCGTCGATCTCAGAATCTATAAGAGCTAGAGACTTGAAATTTTTTATGTAGATCCGTGTATAGCACGCGCAGATCGAGTTTGTTTCAAAAAATCGATAAATTTGATCGTTTCAAACTTATCGATTTAAAACGTTATCGAAACGCAGTTATAAATTTATATCTCCCACACCTTTAGAGCTAGAGTCTCCAAATTTTGTATTCAGTATAATGTACAGTTTATACAATTTTGATTTTTGTCACATTTATGATACCACCCCTCTTTCCTTCCCTTTACCCCCAAACTTGTAAAAGCCGTATTTCAAATACTAGAGAGTTGTGCTTTGGCAAATATACACATATAAATGACAGAATCACGCTCTGAAAGTTTGATTATGAAACTCCATCTACAAAAAGAGTTATTAAACATTTCATTTCCCTTAGTAAAGCCTATGAGCGCAGCCCACGCTCAGTCGCTGCGCTAACTGCGCAGTCAGCAGAGCGCGTGCTTATGCGTATGTGTATGTGTGTATGTGTGTGCATGTATTGCTTGTATATGTCGGAGCGTCAGAGGGCTGGCGCTGTGTCGGGGCGTAATAACAGTGTGCGTTGCTGCGCCTCTGAGTGCTGCGCCCCTGAGTGATGCGCCTCTGAGTGCTGCGCCCCTGAGTGCTACACCTCTGAGTGCTGCGCAATATGATGAAATTGGGAAGTCCCGTTTTAGTGGCTCGACAGTGTGTCGGCGCGTATTGAGCGTGTGTTGGTGCGTCTTTAGCAACGCACCGTTTTAGCGGCTCGACAGTGTGTCGGCGCGTATTGAGTGCGTGTCGGCGCGTATTGAGCGTGTGTTGGTGCGTCTTTAGCAACGTACCGTTTTAGCGGGTCGACAGTGTGTCGGCGCGTATTGAGCGTGTGTTGGTGCGTCTTTAGCAACGCACCGTTTTAGCGCGGCAGCAGCGCTGCGTCGCTGTCGCCGAGTGTGGTTCGGGCTTGAGAAATAAGAGACACAAGAGTTAGTTGTGTTTGAGTTCTCAGAGCGACCGAAACTCGCTGCGCTTAACCATGGAAAACAATCTTAACGCTACAACATCAGAAGTGGGATCTGCCTCGCTACCTAATATGCCAACTGATCCTTGGCGAGCGGTAATGGAACTTGCGAAAGCACTACAATCAACGACGTCAAAAACAACAACTAGTAAAACAGTCGTGTTGCCGAAATTTAACGCGGATCGTGTTGGCACCGACGCATCCGCGTGGTGTGCTACAGTAAATATGATCCTGGATGAAAATAACATAAAAGGCAGTGAGTTGATGATGGCTTTGAGTGCAGCGTTGGAAGGCAGTGCGGCGCAGTGGCTTTCACAAATATGTTATCCTGACATAAATTGGACCGAGTTTAAGGAACTTTTTGTACAGCGCTTCAGCAGTGTAGAAACACCAGCAGCTATGTATTTGACTACGTTATCAACTTGCCCGGCCGAAGGAGAATGTCTCTCTAATTATGCTAGTCGCATGGTGACAACACTCGTCACTAAATGGCGTGAGATGGGTGTGGAAGAGATTGCTGTTTCCGTGACACTTGCTCACTTGGCTCATATGGATTCCAGATTGCAACGTCTAACTTTTACATCGAACGTGCACACTAGGATTGAACTGCAAACTGAGCTTAAAGCCTACACCTTCAACAAACGAAAGAAATTTGTACTTGACGAAACCACTACATCTGACATAAAACGGCAGAAGTTGTCAACAATAAAATGTCATTATTGTGGAAAGTTGGGTCACAGGATGGTTGAATGCAGAGATAGACAGCAGCAAAATTTTCTTCCCTGTGTTGCAGAGCATAGCGGCAAGACCGTGTTTGGTCACCATCAGCGATCAAATGTAACCTGCTTCAAGTGTGGCGAGGTTGGACACATTTCAACCCATTGCAGTAAGCTCAAAAGTGAAAAGGATCCGCATCAGATGAAAAGAGTGCAGCTTTGCAAAGTTGTTGAGCCCAAAGGAGAGATGGTTCATCAAGGCGAGACTTTTACGACAATGTTTGACTCTGGAGCGGAATGTTCGTTGATTAAACAAAAGATAAGTACTCAGTTAGCCGGTAAAAGAATTAACAACGTAGTAATGTTGAAGGGTATTGGGAATGACAGCATTTGTTGTACATTGCAAATACTTGGCAACGTAAAAAAAAAAATTAATTAATAATTATCATTAATTGATTGATCGAGAAATACTGTGGCAGGGTTTTCTTGTCATTGTGTCACCGGGAAAATTTGAAATTGTTAGACCAAAATCTGTAAACCTTTGTTTAAATAAAGATATATTTTCTAAATTGGATACTGATCTTGTCGGCGAAGATAGGGATAAATTAAACGATTTATTAGAAAATTATTTAAAATCTTTTATAAAGGGAATTCCTTCTTCTAGAGTCAGTACAGGCGAGATGAAAATTAAGTTAGTAGACCTCAGAAAAATTGTTCAAAGAAGACCATACAGACTTAGTCCAAATGAAAGAGAGTTGGTACGCGAGAAAATTAAAGAATTAGTAGAATGTAATGTCATAAGGCCAAGTTGCTCTCCTTATGCAAGTCCTATGATGTTAGTGAACAAAAAGGACGGGTCTCATCGCTTGTGTGTTGATTACCGTGAATTAAATACGAATACAGTCTCAGATAAATATCCGTTGCCTCTAATAGCAGATCAGATAGCCAGACTTCAAGGAGCGAAATATTTCACATGTCTAGATATGGCAAGCGGATACTATCAAATCCCTTTGCATGAAAAGTCAATAGAGTGTACGGCTTTTGTCACTCCAGACGGCCAATACGAATTTTTGTCAATGCCGTTTGGTCTTAAAAATGCACCTTCAGTTTTTCAGCGTACAGTGATGCATACGCTTGGGGAACTTGCAAATACATTTGTAGTTGTCTATAGGGATGACGTATTGGTGGTGGCTACAACAAAAGCTGAAGCTTTAGAAAGTTTACAAATTACTCTTGATATTCTCACGAAAGCTAGATTTATGTTCAATATTAAAAAGTGTTCGTTTCTCAAATCGACAGTTTAACATTTGGGATACGAAGTGAGCGCAGGCCAATTTCGTCCAAATTCACTTAAAGTTTCAGCGTTAACTGCTCCACCGCCTCCTCACTCAGTCCCTGCTTTAAGACAATTTATTGGATTAGCGTCTTACTTTCGGCAATTTATGCAATGTTGTGTTTAATGAAGCCTTTGTATCTTTTGACATCGAAAAGAACGAGTTTGTTTGGAAGCCAGAACATGAACAAATAAGACAAAAAGTTATTTCTGTACTCACACAGAAGCCAGTTTTAGTTATTTTTGACCCTAAATATCCAATCGAATTGCATACTGATGCAAGTGCTCGTGGATATGGAGCAATTTTGCTACACAAAATTGATAACAAGCCGCATGTCGTTGAATTTTTCAGTAAGGCTACTTCACCTGCAGAATCAAGATATCATCCTTATGAGTTAGAAACCCTTGCGGTTGTCATGGCCATAAAGCATTTCCGTCATTATTTGATGGGTAGATATTTTGTGGTTTTTACCGATTGCAACTCACTTAAAAGCATCAAGAACTAAACGTGACCTATCTCCTAGAGCACAAAGATGGTGGGCTTATTTACAGTCGTTCTCATTTGATTTGCAGTATAGAGATGGTAAACGAATGGTTCATGCTGATTTCTTTTCCAGAAATATCTCATCCGCTGATGTGGTTGATATTTCTAAAGTTCCTGAAAAACGAGTTAGTTTTTCAGAGATATCTAGTGATTGGCTTATGGCTGAACAGCGGAAGGATTTAGATATTATCAATATTGTGAACAAATTGAAAGACAATTCTCTTGCCGAGGGCATTGCAAAAACTTATGAGTTGAGAGCAGGATTACTTTATCGAAAAATTCAGAGAAATGGTAGAACTCGATCTTTGCCAATTGTTCCAAGGGCATTCAGGTGGTCTGTAATAAATCAGATTCACGAGACAATCATGCACTTAGGTTGAGAGAAGACGATAGATAAGGCCTATGATTATTATTGCTTCCATAGCATGTCTAAGTATATACGAAAGTTTGTTGAAAACTGTTTTACTTGTAAGATGTCAAAGTCATCCTCGGGTAAAATTCAAGCTAGAATTCATCCAATACCAAAGGTCAGCACACCTTGGTACACGATACACATAGATGTAACAGGAAAGTTGAGTGGCAAGTCTGATCAGAAGGAATATGTTATTGTCCAAGTGGACGCTTTTACCAAATTTTTTTTTATTATTTAACACACTGACAATTGCATAGGTGCTGTGACATCGTCGGTATCTTTGTTTGGCTGAATCAAGAGCTCGAGCAGTGCAAAATATATCAGCGGCAGCAGTATATAGCAAGAAACGGTTTGATAAAACCAAGGCTAAGGTTGTTGGATACGAAGTAGGAGATTTTGTGTTGTTAAAGAACGAGGCAAGGCATCAAACGAAGTTGAGTCCAAAGTTTAGGGGACCGTTACAAATAGCTGAATTGTTGGACGGAGATAGATATGTCCTAAGGTCATTGACAAATAATAGAAAATACAAGTATGCTCATGACGATATAAGAAAATTGCCAGAAGGGTATGTACCAGTTGAGTTAGAAAGTAGTAATGAAGTATTGAAATGATTGAGAATGAAACAGTTGAAAGAGACAGTATTAAAATGATTGAGAATGAAACAGTTAAAAGAGACAGTATTGAAACGATTGCGAGTGAAACTGTTGAAAGAGACAATATGGATGCCTGAAGGGGCTGATAAGAAAAGTTGAAAGAATAATGCCAGCACAAGTGCAAAACAAATGTTTTGATCATGGCGTGTGGCGCATAAGATGATGTAATGCAAAACCAGTTGGGTTTATGATAATGAAAAGGATAGTGAAAAAAGTTGAATTAAGCTAAAGATTAATTTTATAGCAGTTTAAGAACGAAACTAAAAGTTGAAGATAAAATTTTGTATGAAACCCTGAAGCAAAAATAGTTGTAATCAAAAAGAAAAATGTTAATCTTAAATAACTTTCGAAAATTTATAGATAAAATGAATTATACAGTAAGGCATTTTTGTAAAACTACACGAGGTCGTGTTATGGTCAGGTTGGCCGTGTCGGAGCGTCAGAGGTTCGAGAGGGCTGGCGCTGTGTCGGGGCGTAATAACAGTGTGCGTTGCTGCGCCTCTGAGTGCTGCGCCCCTGAGTGATGCGCCTCTGAGTGCTGCGCCCCTGAGTGCTACGCCTCTGAGTGCTGCGCAATATGATGAAATTGGGAAGTCCCGTTTTAGTGGCTCGACAGTGTGTCGGCGCGTATTGAGCGTGTGTTGGTGCGTCTTTAGCAACGCACCGTTTTAGCGGCTCGACAGTGTGTCGGCGCGTATTGAGTGCGTGTCGGCGCGTATTGAGCGTGTGTTGGTGCGTCTTTAGCAACGTACCGTTTTAGCGGGTCGACAGTGTGTCGGCGCGTATTGAGCGTGTGTTGGTGCGTCTTTAGCAACGCACCGTTTTAGCGCGGCGGCAGCGCTGCGTCGCTGTCGCCGAGTGTGGTTCGAGCTTGAGAAATAAGAGACACAAGAGTTAGTTGTGTTTGAGTTCTCAGAGCGACCGAAACTCGCTGCGCTTAACCATGGAAAACAATCTTAACGCTACAACATATACATGCATATGTTAAATAAGCATAGAATGTTTGGAGTATCGGCTCTTCGCAGGGTTCAGGGGATCTCCTAGTCGGGTACCGCCGACTAGAGCTTTCTTACTTGTTTTATTTTATTTTTTTTTTTAATATTATATATTGGTTCTGTTTTTATGTTGATAATTAATGCTGTATGCTACATATACATATGTATGTATATAATAACAATAATGAATACAATAATAGCGACCTAAGCATAGAACATTTAATTGAATTTTAAGACACTGTTAATATCAATGCTGATATTCATTTAAATTAAGTTAATGTAATATAATTTCGACTTTAGAATATTGGTGAGTAACATGTTCTGATGCAAAATATTTTGTTAAAATATATAAAAATTGCCTAATTTCTAAAAGACTTAATGTTTTTTAGAGAAGTTATTTTAATAATATCAAAATTGCCATCAGATGTACTTTCTTTAACAAAACGTAAAAGTTAACAACTTTTGCTCTGTTCTTATCATATTGCAGCTTGTCATTTCTTTATAGGAATCACTTAGCTTAGTTATAGTTTTTAGTTTAAACAAGACTACCATCTAAGCATTGTTTAACGATTTTGTTAGACATTTAATTTTGGGCTTCTCTTTTCAGTCGCCACACTAACAGTAAAACTATTGTAAATTTTAAATTGATTGCTGATTTGTGGCCCTTGACAACGACGCGCTTATGTCTATCAGTCTTCAACTAAAGATCGATATGTTTCATGCTTTTCAATTAAATTATTAAACAAAGTAAACAAACAAATTTTCAAAATATTAATAAAAACAAGTAAGAAAGCTCTAGTCGGTGATATTCCAAACATTTTATACTTATTTAACATACACGCAACACATGCACACACACATACACACACGCATACACACACGCATACTCACACACATACGTACGCACGAATATGCGAGCGCTCTGCTACTGCGCAGCTTACGCAGCGACTGCGCAGCTTACGCAGCGACTGCGCTCGGGCTGCAGTAAGAGCAGTATTATGAGAAGTTAATTGTTGAATAAGTTCCTTTGTAGGTGAATTTCTTAATCAAATTTTGAGAGAGTGGTTAGTGTTTACATCGAGTAAGATCAAATTCTTGCTAGAGCAGAAGTTTCATTCTCTTAATTTTCACTCAACGTACGAGTGAAAAAAAAGGAACTCAGATCAAACCTTTATGAGCTGAACTCCGTTTTGCGCGGGACGTAGTTTTCGCTCAATGTTCGAATGAAAAAACGACTGAGATCAAACCTCCATGAGTCGAACTCCGTTTTGCGCGGGTGCTTTGCGCGGGAATTTTGCCCTATATAAAGGGCGCCTGTTTCTGCGCAACTTCAGTCGTCTTTGTGGCCTGCTGGTGGTCAGTCGTGCAGTGCAGTAAAGTGAAATGATATAAAGTAAAGTGCAGTGCTCCACCACTTTTACAGAATGTGGTAAGTATTTAAATGTTAAGAATATGTTAAGTATATTAAGTGGAATTGTAATAATTATAAGCATAGTTTTAAGCAATTGTTTAAATAATTGTAGTTATAATATAATGATCTAAGTGTTTATGATCAGTAATTTTTTTTGTTTTTTCTGTTTTTTTTTTGGTGTTTTTTTTTTGGCTTTTTTTTTGTTTTTTTTTTTTGTTGTTTTTTTTGTGTGCTTTTTGTGTGCTTTTTTGTGTGCTTTTTGTGCTTTTTTGTGTTTTTTTTGTGTTTTTTTTTGTGCTTTTTTTTGGTCTTTTTTTTTTTATACCCTGAACCCATTGAAAATGGGAAAACAGGGTATAATGGTTTTGTTAAAATGTATGTAACAGGCAGAAGGAGGCGTGGCAGACCCCATAAAGTATATATATTCTTGATCAGGGCGACGAGCTGAGTTGATTTAGCCCTGTCCGTCTGTCCGTCCGTCCGTCTGTCCGTCTGTCCGTCTGTCCGTATGTTTGAACGCGTCGATCTCAGAATCTATAAGAGCTAGAGACTTGAAATTTTTTATGTAGGTTCGTGTATAGCACGCGCAGATCGAGTTTGTTTCAAAAATTCGATAACTTTTATCGTTTTAATGTTATCGATTAAAAACGAAATCGAAATACTGTAATTAAATTATATCTCCTACATCTTTATAGCTAGACACTCCTTATTTTGTATTTGGTTGCATGTGTGTTTTATACAATTTTGGTTTTTGTTAAATTTTGGATGCCACGCCCCTTTCGCCCCAAATTTGCAAAAAACGTATTTCAAGTGCTAGAGACTTGTGCTTCGGCACATACACATATATGAATGACATAATCACGCTCTGAAAGTTTGATTAAGCAAGTCCATCTACAAAGGAACTTATTCAACAATTAACTTTCCATAATACTGCTCTTACTGCAGCCCGAGCGCAGTCGCTGCGTAAACTGCGCAGTCAGCAGAGCGCTCGCTTATGCGTGCGTGAGTATGTGTGTGTGTGTGTGTACATGTGTTGCTTCTTGTTAATAAGCACAGAATGTTTGGAATATCGGCTCATCGCAGGGTTCAGGGGATCTCGTAGTCGGGTACCACCGACTAGAGCTTTCTTACTTGTTTACCCTGAACCCATTGAAAATGGGAAAACAGGGTATAATGGTTTTGTTGAAATGTATGTAACAGGCAGAAGGACGCGTGGCAGACCCCATAAAGTATATGTCGAAGCGTCAGAGGTTCGAGCGGGCGACAGCGTGTTGGTGCGTAATAAGAACACGTGTGCGTTGCTGCGCCTTTAAGTACTACGCAATATGATGGCATTGGGAAGTCTCGTTTTAGCGGGGCGACAGCGTGTTACTGCGTAACAAGAACACGTGTGCGTTGCTGCGCCTCTGAGTACTGCGCAATATGATGGAATTGGGAAGTCCCGTTTTAGCGCGGCGACAGCGTTGCGTCGCTGTCGCTGAGTGGGGTAGGCTCGAGAGAAAAGAGAGACGAGACTCAGTTGTGTTTGAGTTCTCAGAGCGACCGAAACTCGCTGCACTAAACCATGGAAAATAATCTTAATGCTACAACATATATATATTCTTGATCGGGGCGACGAGCTGAGTTGATTTAGCCCTGTCCGTCCGTCCGTTCGTCTGTCCGTATGTTTGAACGCGTCGATCTCAGAATCTATAAGAGCTAGAGACTTGAAATTTTGTATGAAAGTCGGTGTATAGCACGCGCAGATCGAGTTTGTTTCAAAAAATCGATAACTTTGATCGTTTTAAAGTTATCGATTGAAAACGTTATCGAAATGCAGCTATAAATTTATATCTCCCACATCTTTAGAGTAAGAGTCTCCAAATTTTGTATTTTGTATTATGTGGAGTTTATAAAATTTTGATTTTTGTCACATTTTGGATACCATCCCCCTTTCCTTCCCTTCCCACCAAATTTGTAAAAACCGTATTTCAAATACTAGAGACTTTGCTTTGGCAATTACATACATATGAATGACATTATTACGCTCTGAAAGTTTGATTAAGAAAGTTCATCTACAAAGAAACTTATTCAACAATTAACTTCCCATAATATAGCCATACTGCAGCCCAAGCGCAGTCGCTGCGCTAACTGCGCAGTCAGCAGAGCGCGTGCTTATGCGTATGTGTATGTGTGTGTGTGTGTGTCCATGTATTGCTTGTATACATGTATATGTTAAATAAGCATAGAATGTTTGGAGTATCGGCTCTTCGCAGGGTTCAGGGGATCTCCTAGTCGGGTACCGCCGACTAGAGCTTTCTTACTTGTTTTATTTTATTTTTTTTTTTAATATTATATATTGGTTCTGTTTTTATGTTGATAATTAATGCTGTATGCTACATATACATATGTATGTATATAATAACAATAATGAATACAATAATAGCGACCTAAGCATAGAACATTTAATTGAATTTTAAGACACTGTTAATATCAATGCTGATATTCATTTAAATTAAGTTAATGTAATATAATTTCGACTTTAGAATATTGGTGAGTAACATGTTCTGATGCAAAATATTTTGTTAAAATATATAAAAATTGCCTAATTTCTAAAAGACTTAATGTTTTTTAGAGAAGTTATTTTAATAATATCAAAATTGCCATCAGATGTACTTTCTTTAACAAAACGTAAAAGTTAACAACTTTTGCTCTGTTCTTATCATATTGCAGCTTGTCATTTCTTTATAGGAATCACTTAGCTTAGTTATAGTTTTTAGTTTAAACAAGACTACCATCTAAGCATTGTTTAACGATTTTGTTAGACATTTAATTTTGGGCTTCTCTTTTCAGTCGCCACACTAACAGTAAAACTATTGTAAATTTTAAATTGATTGCTGATTTGTGGCCCTTGACAACGACGCGCTTATGTCTATCAGTCTTCAACTAAAGATCGATATGTTTCATGCTTTTCAATTAAATTATTAAACAAAGTAAACAAACAAATTTTCAAAATATTAATAAAAACAAGTAAGAAAGCTCTAGTCGGTGATATTCCAAACATTTTATACTTATTTAACATACACGCAACACATGCACACACACATACACACACGCATACACACACGCATACTCACACACATACGTACGCACGAATATGCGAGCGCTCTGCTACTGCGCAGCTTACGCAGCGACTGCGCAGCTTACGCAGCGACTGCGCTCGGGCTGCAGTAAGAGCAGTATTATGAGAAGTTAATTGTTGAATAAGTTCCTTTGTAGGTGAATTTCTTAATCAAATTTTGAGAGAGTGGTTAGTGTTTACATCGAGTAAGATCAAATTCTTGCTAGAGCAGAAGTTTCATTCTCTTAATTTTCACTCAACGTACGAGTGAAAAAAAAGGAACTCAGATCAAACCTTTATGAGCTGAACTCCGTTTTGCGCGGGACGTAGTTTTCGCTCAATGTTCGAATGAAAAAACGACTGAGATCAAACCTCCATGAGTCGAACTCCGTTTTGCGCGGGTGCTTTGCGCGGGAATTTTGCCCTATATAAAGGGCGCCTGTTTCTGCGCAACTTCAGTCGTCTTTGTGGCCTGCTGGTGGTCAGTCGTGCAGTGCAGTAAAGTGAAATGATATAAAGTAAAGTGCAGTGCTCCACCACTTTTACAGAATGTGGTAAGTATTTAAATGTTAAGAATATGTTAAGTATATTAAGTGGAATTGTAATAATTATAAGCATAGTTTTAAGCAATTGTTTAAATAATTGTAGTTATAATATAATGATCTAAGTGTTTATGATCAGTAATTTTTTTTGTTTTTTCTGTTTTTTTTTGGTGTTTTTTTTTTGGCTTTTTTTTTGTTTTTTTTTTTTTGTTGTTTTTTTTGTGTGCTTTTTGTGTGCTTTTTTGTGTGCTTTTTGTGCTTTTTTGTGTTTTTTTTGTGTTTTTTTTTGTGCTTTTTTTTGGTCTTTTTTTTTTATACCCTGAACCCATTGAAAATGGGAAAACAGGGTATAATGGTTTTGTTAAAATGTATGTAACAGGCAGAAGGAGGCGTGGCAGACCCCATAAAGTATATATATTCTTGATCAGGGCGACGAGCTGAGTTGATTTAGCCCTGTCCGTCTGTCCGTCCGTCCGTCTGTCCGTCTGTCCGTCTGTCCGTATGTTTGAACGCGTCGATCTCAGAATCTATAAGAGCTAGAGACTTGAAATTTTTTATGTAGGTTCGTGTATAGCACGCGCAGATCGAGTTTGTTTCAAAAATTCGATAACTTTTATCGTTTTAATGTTATCGATTAAAAACGAAATCGAAATACTGTAATTAAATTATATCTCCTACATCTTTATAGCTAGACACTCCTTATTTTGTATTTGGTTGCATGTGTGTTTTATACAATTTTGGTTTTTGTTAAATTTTGGATGCCACGCCCCTTTCGCCCCAAATTTGCAAAAAACGTATTTCAAGTGCTAGAGACTTGTGCTTCGGCACATACACATATATGAATGACATAATCACGCTCTGAAAGTTTGATTAAGCAAGTCCATCTACAAAGGAACTTATTCAACAATTAACTTTCCATAATACTGCTCTTACTGCAGCCCGAGCGCAGTCGCTGCGTAAACTGCGCAGTCAGCAGAGCGCTCGCTTATGCGTGCGTGAGTATGTGTGTGTGTGTGTGTACATGTGTTGCTTCTTGTTAATAAGCACAGAATGTTTGGAATATCGGCTCATCGCAGGGTTCAGGGGATCTCGTAGTCGGGTACCACCGACTAGAGCTTTCTTACTTGTTTACCCTGAACCCATTGAAAATGGGAAAACAGGGTATAATGGTTTTGTTGAAATGTATGTAACAGGCAGAAGGACGCGTGGCAGACCCCATAAAGTATATGTCGAAGCGTCAGAGGTTCGAGCGGGCGACAGCGTGTTGGTGCGTAATAAGAACACGTGTGCGTTGCTGCGCCTTTAAGTACTACGCAATATGATGGCATTGGGAAGTCTCGTTTTAGCGGGGCGACAGCGTGTTACTGCGTAACAAGAACACGTGTGCGTTGCTGCGCCTCTGAGTACTGCGCAATATGATGGAATTGGGAAGTCCCGTTTTAGCGCGGCGACAGCGTTGCGTCGCTGTCGCTGAGTGGGGTAGGCTCGAGAGAAAAGAGAGACGAGACTCAGTTGTGTTTGAGTTCTCAGAGCGACCGAAACTCGCTGCACTAAACCATGGAAAATAATCTTAATGCTACAACATATATATATTCTTGATCGGGGCGACGAGCTGAGTTGATTTAGCCCTGTCCGTCCGTCCGTTCGTCTGTCCGTATGTTTGAACGCGTCGATCTCAGAATCTATAAGAGCTAGAGACTTGAAATTTTGTATGAAAGTCGGTGTATAGCACGCGCAGATCGAGTTTGTTTCAAAAAATCGATAACTTTGATCGTTTTAAAGTTATCGATTGAAAACGTTATCGAAATGCAGCTATAAATTTATATCTCCCACATCTTTAGAGTAAGAGTCTCCAAATTTTGTATTTTGTATTATGTGGAGTTTATAAAATTTTGATTTTTGTCACATTTTGGATACCATCCCCCTTTCCTTCCCTTCCCACCAAATTTGTAAAAACCGTATTTCAAATACTAGAGACTTTGCTTTGGCAATTACATACATATGAATGACATTATTACGCTCTGAAAGTTTGATTAAGAAAGTTCATCTACAAAGAAACTTATTCAACAATTAACTTCCCATAATATAGCCATACTGCAGCCCAAGCGCAGTCGCTGCGCTAACTGCGCAGTCAGCAGAGCGCGTGCTTATGCGTATGTGTATGTGTGTGTGTGTGTGTCCATGTATTGCTTGTATACATGTATATGTTAAATAAGCATAGAATGTTTGGAGTATCGGCTCTTCGCAGGGTTCAGGGGATCTCCTAGTCGGGTACCGCCGACTAGAGCTTTCTTACTTGTTTTTTTATACCCTGAACCCATTGAAAATGGGAAATCAGGGTATAATGTTTTTGTGAAAATGTATGTAACAGGCAGAAGGAGACTTCGCAGACCCCATAAAGTATATATATTCTCGATCAGCTCGATGAGCTGAGCTGAAATAGCCCTGTCCGTCTGTCTGTTCGCCCGTCCGTCCGTCCATCCGTCCGTCCGTCCATCCGTCCGTCCGTCCATCCGTCCGTCCGTCCATCCGTCCGTCCGTCCGTCCGTGTGAACGCAGCGATCTCGTAAACCACATAAGCTAGAGAAATTTTCAGAGTATACTCGTGTTTGGCCTACGCAGTACGAGTTTTTTTTAGATTTTCGATAACTCATCCCGTTTCCTTATTATCGATAAGAATCGATAAGTTTTCTTCGGTTAAGCATACTGTATGAGCTAGAGACTCCAAATTTGCTGTGTAGGTCCGTGTAACGAATGCGGACATTTTGTAATTTTTGGATTTTGGATGCCACGCCCCCTTCGCGCCAAATTTGCAAAATTCGTATTTCAAATACTAGAGACTTGTGCTTTGGCAAATACACACATATGAATGAATACATTCACAAAAAAAGTTATTAAACATTTAATTTCCCATACAACAGGCATATTGCAGCCCAAGCGCAATCGCTGCGTCAACTGCGCAGTCAGCAGAGCGCATGCTTATGCGTGCGTACGTATGCATGTGTGTGTGTGTCTCACAATATTTGTATATGTAAAATAGGCATAGCATGTTGGGAAGATTGGCTCTTCGCAGGGTTCAGGGTATATCGTAGTCGAGCCGTCTCGACTAGAGCACTCTTACTTGTTTTTTTATACCCTGAACCCATTGAAAATGGGAAATCAGGGTATAATGGTTTTGTTAAAATGTATGTAACAGGCAGAAGGAGGCGTGGCAGACCCCATAAAGTATATATATTCTTGATCAGGGCGACAAGCCGAGTTGATTTAGCCCTGTCTGTCTGTCTGTCCGTCTGTCCGTATGTATGAACGCGTCGATATCAGAATCTATAAGAGCTAGAGACTTGAAATTTTGTATGTAGGCTCCTGTATAGCACGCGCAGATCAGGTTTGTTTCAAAAAATCGATAACTTTGATCATTTTAATGTTATCGATTAAAAACGAAATCGGAAACCAGTTATAAAATTATGTCTCGCACATCTTTAAAGCTAGAGACTCCTTATTTTGTATTTAGTATAATGTGGAGTTTATACAATTTTGATTTTAGTTATATTTTGGATGCCACGCTAGTTTCGCCTCAAATTTGCAAAAAACGTATTTCAAGTGCTAGAGACTTGTGCTTCGGCAAATACAAACATATGAATGACATGATTACGTTCTGAAAGTTTGATTAAAGAAGTCCATCTACAAAGGAACTTATTCAACAATTAACTTCCCATAATATAGCTCTTACTGCAGCCCGAGCTCAGTCGCTGCGTAAACTGCGCAGTCAGCAGAGCGCTCGCTTATGCGTGCCTGAGTATGTGTGTGTGAGCATGTATATGTTAAATAAGCATAAAATGTTTGGAATATCGGCTTATCGCAGGGTTCAGGGGATCTCCTAGTCGGGTACCACCGACTAGAGCTTTCTTACTTGTTATTCCCTGAACTTATTGAAAATGGGAAATCAGGGTATGTTTTTTATACCCTGAACCCATTGAAAATGGGAAATCAGGGTATAATGTTTTTGTGAAAATGTATGTAACAGGCAGAAGGAGACTTCGCAGACCCCATAAAGTATATATATTCTTGATCAGCTCGATGAGCTGAGTTGAAATTGCCCTGTCCGTCTGTCTGTCCGTCCGTCCGTCCGTCCGTCCGTCCGTGTGAACGCAGCGATCTCGTAACCCACAAAAGCTAGAAAAAAAGGAACTCAGATCAAACCTTTATGAGCTGAACTCCGTTTTGCGCGGGACGTAGTTTTCGCTCAATGTTCGAATGAAAAAACGACTGAGATCAAACCTCCATGAGTCGAACTCCGTTTTGCGCGGGTGCTTTGCGCGGGAATTTTGCCCTATATAAAGGGCGCCTGTTTCTGCGCAACTTCAGTCGTCTTTGTGGCCTGCTGGTGGTCAGTCGTGCAGTGCAGTAAAGTGAAATGATATAAAGTAAAGTGCAGTGCTCCACCACTTTTACAGAATGTGGTAAGTATTTAAATGTTAAGAATATGTTAAGTATATTAAGTGGAATTGTAATAATTATAAGCATAGTTTTAAGCAATTGTTTAAATAATTGTAGTTATAATATAATGATCTAAGTGTTTATGATCAGTAATTTTTTTTGTTTTTTCTGTTTTTTTTTTGTGTTTTTTTTTTGGCTTTTTTTTTGTTTTTTTTTTTGTTGTTTTTTTTGTGTGCTTTTTGTGTGCTTTTTTGTGTGCTTTTTGTGCTTTTTTGTGTTTTTTTTGTGTTTTTTTTTGTGCTTTTTTTTGGTCTTTTTTTTTATACCCTGAACCCATTGAAAATGGGAAAACAGGGTATAATGGTTTTGTTAAAATGTATGTAACAGGCAGAAGGAGGCGTGGCAGACCCCATAAAGTATATATATTCTTGATCAGGGCGACGAGCTGAGTTGATTTAGCCCTGTCCGTCTGTCCGTCCGTCCGTCCGTATGTTTGAACGCGTCGATCTCAGAATCTATAAGAGCTAGAGACTTGAAATTTTTTATGAAAGTCGGTGTATAGCACGCGCAGATCGAGTTTGTTTCAAAAAATCGATAACTTTGATCGTTTTAAAGTTATCGATTGAAAACGTTATCGAAATGCAGCTATAAATTTATATCTCCCACATCTTTAGAGTAAGAGTCTCCAAATTTTGTATTTTGTATTATGTGGAGTTTATAAAATTTTGATTTTTGTCACATTTTGGATACCATCCCCCTTTCCTTCCCTTCCCACCAAATTTGTAAAAACCGTATTTCAAATACTAGAGACTTTGCTTTGGCAATTACATACATATGAATGACATTATTACGCTCTGAAAGTTTGATTAAGAAAGTTCATCTACAAAGAAACTTATTCAACAATTAACTTCCCATAATATAGCCATACTGCAGCCCAAGCGCAGTCGCTGCGCTAACTGCGCAGTCAGCAGAGCGCGTGCTTATGCGTATGTGTATGTGTGTGTGTGTGTGTCCATGTATTGCTTGTATACATGTATATGTTAAATAAGCATAGAATGTTTGGAGTATCGGCTCTTCGCAGGGTTCAGGGGATCTCCTAGTCGGGTACCGCCGACTAGAGCTTTCTTACTTGTTTTTTTATACCCTGAACCCATTGAAAATGGGAAATCAGGGTATAATGGTTTTGTGAAAATGTATGTAACAGGCAGAAGGAGACTTCGCAGACCCCATAAAGTATATATATTCTCGATCAGCTCGATGAGCTGAGCTGAAATAGCCCTGTCCGTCTGTCTGTTCGCCCGTCCGTCCGTCCATCCGTCCGTCCGTCCATCCGTCCGTCCGTCCATCCGTCCGTCCGTCCATCCGTCCGTCCGTCCGTGTGAACGCAGCGATCTCGTAAACCACATAAGCTAGAGAAATTTTCAGAGTATACTCGTGTTTGGCCTACGCAGTACGAGTTTTTTTTAGATTTTCGATAACTCATCCCGTTTCCTTATTATCGATAAGAATCGATAAGTTTTCTTCGGTTAAGCATACTGTATGAGCTAGAGACTCCAAATTTGCTGTGTAGGTCCGTGTAACGAATGCGGACATTTTGTAATTTTTGGATTTTGGATGCCACGCCCCCTTCGCGCCAAATTTGCAAAATTCGTATTTCAAATACTAGAGACTTGTGCTTTGGCAAATACACACATATGAATGAATACATTCACAAAAAAAGTTATTAAACATTTAATTTCCCATACAACAGGCATATTGCAGCCCAAGCGCAATCGCTGCGTCAACTGCGCAGTCAGCAGAGCGCATGCTTATGCGTGCGTACGTATGCATGTGTGTGTGTGTCTCACAATATTTGTATATGTAAAATAGGCATAGCATGTTGGGAAGATTGGCTCTTCGCAGGGTTCAGGGTATATCGTAGTCGAGCCGTCTCGACTAGAGCACTCTTACTTGTTTTTTTATACCCTGAACCCATTGAAAATGGGAAATCAGGGTATAATGGTTTTGTTAAAATGTATGTAACAGGCAGAAGGAGGCGTGGCAGACCCCATAAAGTATATATATTCTTGATCAGGGCGACAAGCCGAGTTGATTTAGCCCTGTCTGTCTGTCTGTCCGTCTGTCCGTATGTATGAACGCGTCGATCTCAGAATCTATAAGAGCTAGAGACTTGAAATTTTGTATGTAGGCTCCTGTATAGCACGCGCAGATCAGGTTTGTTTCAAAAAATCGATAACTTTGATCATTTTAATGTTATCGATTAAAAACGAAATCGGAAACCAGTTATAAAATTATGTCTCGCACATCTTTAAAGCTAGAGACTCCTTATTTTGTATTTAGTATAATGTGGAGTTTATACAATTTTGATTTTAGTTATATTTTGGATGCCACGCTAGTTTCGCCTCAAATTTGCAAAAAACGTATTTCAAGTGCTAGAGACTTGTGCTTCGGCAAATACAAACATATGAATGACATGATTACGTTCTGAAAGTTTGATTAAAGAAGTCCATCTACAAAGGAACTTATTCAACAATTAACTTCCCATAATATAGCTCTTACTGCAGCCCGAGCTCAGTCGCTGCGTAAACTGCGCAGTCAGCAGAGCGCTCGCTTATGCGTGCCTGAGTATGTGTGTGTGAGCATGTATATGTTAAATAAGCATAAAATGTTTGGAATATCGGCTTATCGCAGGGTTCAGGGGATCTCCTAGTCGGGTACCACCGACTAGAGCTTTCTTACTTGTTATTCCCTAAACTTATTGAAAATGGGAAATCAGGGTATGTTTTTTATACCCTGAACCCATTGAAAATGGGAAATCAGGGTATAATGTTTTTGTGAAAATGTATGTAACAGGCAGAAGGAGACTTCGCAGACCCCATAAAGTATATATATTCTTGATCAGCTCGATGAGCTGAGTTGAAATTGCCCTGTCCGTCTGTCTGTCCGTCCGTCCGTCCGTCCGTGTGAACGCAGCGATCTCGTAACCCACAAAAGCTAGAAATCTGAAATTTTCAGAGAATACTCGTCTATAGCCTACGCAGTACGAGTTTTTTTAGATTTTCGATAACTCATCCCGTTTCCTTATTATCGATAAAAATCGATAACTTTTCTTCGGATAAGCATGCCGTAAAAGCTAGAGACTCCAAATTTACTGTATAGATCCGTGTAATGAATGCGGACATTTTGTAGTTTTTAAATATTAGATGCCACGCCCCCTTTGCCCCGAATTTGCAAAATTCGTATTTCAAATACTAGAGACTTGTACTTTGGCAACTACATACATATGAATGACATAAACACGCTGTAAAATGTTTGATTAAGAAAGTCCATCCACAAAAAAGTTATTAAACATTTAATTTCCCATACAATAGGCATACTGCAGCCCGAGCGCAGTCGCCGCGCTGACTGCGCAGTCAGCAGAGCGCGTGCTTATGCGTGCGTGCGTATGCATGTGTGTGTGTGTGTGTGCGTTGCTCGCAATATTTGTATATGAAAAATAAGCATAGAATGTTGGGAAGATTGGATCTTCGCAGGGTTCAGGGTATCTCGTAGTCGAGCCGTCTCGACTAGAGCACTCTTACTTGTTTTTTTATTTTTTGGTTTTTTGTTGTTTTTTTTATATTCATAGTTAAGAATATGTTTAATATATTAAGTGGAAGTGTTGTAGTTTTAAGCAATTGTTTAAATTATAATAATTGTAGTCATAATATAATGATCTAAGTGTTTATGATCATTAAGTTTTTGTTGCTTTTTTGTTTTTTATACCCTGAACCCATTGAAAATGGGAAATCAGGGTATAATGTTTTTGTGAATATGTATGTAACAGGCAGAAGGAGACTTCGCAGACCCCATAAAGTATATATATTCTTGATCAGCTCGATGAGCTGAGTTGAAATAGCCCTGTCCGTCTGTCCGTCCATCCGTCCGTCCGTCCGTCCTAGAACGCAGCGATCTCGTAAACCACAAAAGCTAGATATCTGAAATTTTCAGAGAATACTCGTCTATAGCCTACGCAGTACGAGTTTTTTTTAGATTTTCGATAACTCATCCCGTTTCCTTATTATCGATCAAAATCGATAACTTTTCTTCGGTTAAGCACACCGTAAGAGCTAGAGACTCCAAATTTACTGTGTAGATCCGTGTAATGAATGCGGAGATTTTGTAATTTTTAGATTTTAGATGCCACGCCCCCTTCGCCCCCAATTTTCAAAATTCGTATCTCAAATACTAGAGACTTGTACTTTGGCAACTACATACATATGAATGACATAAATACGCTGTAAAAGTGTGATTAAGAAAAAGTTATTAAACATTTAATTTCCCATACAATAGGCATATTGCAGCCCGAGCGCAGTCGCCGCGCTGACTGCGGAGTCAAGAGCGCGTGTTTATGCATGCGTGCGTATCTATGTGTGTGTGTGTGCGTTGCTCGCAATATTTGTATATGTAAAATAAGCATAGCATGTTGGGAAGATTGGCTCTTCGCAGGGTTCAGGGTATCTCGTAGTCGAGCCGTCTCGACTAGAGCACTCTTAATTGTTTTTATACTCATTCACAAAGTGAAATGAGTATATTGGTTTTGTGCAATGTCCGTCACGATGTCCGTCCGTCTGTCCGTCCGTCCGTCCGTCCGTCTGTCCGTATGAACGCAAACCATTTGCACAGTTTTGAAGCTAGAGAGTTGAAATTTGGAATATATACTCGTGTATACCCTCGAATTATAAAGTGTCAAGATTTTCCCGATACGCCCACTATGGGCGTGGCAAATCGGAAAATTCATTTTCCGATATCTCGGAAACACTACTTTTAGAAGAGCTAAAGAGTTGCAATTTGGAATGTAGACTCGCGTTGACAACTCAAGTTGAAAAAGCTATGGCGGATATATCTACGCCCCTTGGGGGCGTGGCAAATCGGCTAAAACTGTATCTTCTACAGTTTTTAAGCTAGAACGCCCAAATTTGGCACATATGTTACTGCTTTGATCCTATGAAGATCGACCAAAAAACTATATATCCACGCCCACTAGGGGCGTGGCAAATCGGATCTGACTATATAGTGATTTTTCAAATTCTGTAATATTTTGAGCACTATTGATGCTAGAGACTTGAAACTTGGTATATATACTCGGGTTGACAACCCAAGTTGAAAAGGATATGGCGGATATATCTACGCCCATAGGGGGCGTGGCAACCTGCAAAAGTTTATAGCTCCTACAGTTTAAGAGCTAGAAGCTTCAAAGTTGGATGTTTGAGTTACTCCTCTATCGATGCTGTAAAAATAATTTTTACGCCCCTTTTGGGGCATGCCCGGCTAAAAAATACCCTGTAATTTTCGCATTTCTTGAGTGTAAGCATTCAAATTTCACACTTACGTTACTCTTCACTACTTCTAAGATCTGGCCAAAAATCATATGTCTACTCCCACTGGGGGCGTGGCAAATCGCGAAAAACTGTACGCTTTTCCGATTCTCAGTGAGAAAATCAAAGTTTTTTGACGATGTTAGTGCTGATCTACTGAGTTCCTAAAAATTATATATGTACAAACGAATTGTGGGCGTGGCAATGGGCGTGATCTATTCGGGTGTGAATGAGTATCCCGCAGTCGGTAGCGCCCGACTGCAACGTTCTTACTTGTTTTATTTTTTGTTGTTTTTTTATACTCATTCACAAAGTGAAATGAGTATATTGGTTTTGTGCAATGTCCGTCACGCTGTCCGTCCGTCTGTCCGTCTGTCCGTATGAACGCAAACCATTTGCACAGTTTTGAAGCTAGAGAGTTGAAACTTGGAATATATACTCGTGTATACCCTCGAATTATAAAGTGTCAAGATTTTCCCGATACGCCCACTAGGGGCGTGGCAAATCGGAAAATTCATTTTCCGATATTTCAGAAATACTACTTCTAGAAGTGCTAGAGAGTTACAATTTGGAATGTAGACTTGTGTTAATAACTCAAGATGAATAAGCTATGATGGATATATCTACACCCATTGGGGGCGTGGCAAATCGGATAAAACTGTATCTTCTACAGTTTTTAAGCTAGAACGCCCAAATTTGGCACATATGTTACTGCTTTGATCCTATGAAGATCGACCAAAAAACTATATATCCACGCCCACTAGGGGCGTGGCAAATCGGATCTGACTATATAGTGATTTTTCAAATTCTGTAATATTCTGAGCACTATTGATGCTAGAGACTTGAAATTTGGTATATATACTCGGGTTGACAACCCAAGTTGAAAAGGATATGGCGGATATATCTACGCCCATAGGGGGCGTGGCAACCTGCAAAAGTTTATAGCTCCTACAGTTTAGCGCCCGACTGCAACGTTCTTACTTGTTTTATTTTTTGTTGTTTTTTTATACTCATTCACAAAGTGAAATGAGTATATTGGTTTTGTGCAATGTCCGTCACGCTGTCCGTCCGTCTGTCCGTCTGTCCGTATGAACGCAAACCATTTGCACAGTTTTGAAGCTAGAGAGTTGAAACTTGGAATATATACTCGTGTATACCCTCGAATTATAAAGTGTCAAGATTTTCCCGATACGCCCACTATGGGCGTGGCAAATCGGAAAATTCATTTTCCGATATCTCGGAAACACTACTTTTAGAAGAGCTAAAGAGTTGCAATTTGGAATGTAGACTCGCGTTGACAACTCAAGTTGAAAAAGCTATGGCGGATATATCTACGCCCCTTGGGGGCGTGGCAAATCGGCTAAAACTGTATCTTCTACAGTTTTTAAGCTAGAACGCCCAAATTTGGCACATATGTTACTGCTTTGATCCTATGAAGATCGACCAAAAAACTATATATCCACGCCCACTAGGGGCGTGGCAAATCGGATCTGACTATATAGTGATTTTTCAAATTCTGTAATATTTTGAGCACTATTGATGCTAGAGACTTGAAACTTGGTATATATACTCGGGTTGACAACCCAAGTTGAAAAGGATATGGCGGATATATCTACGCCCATAGGGGGCGTGGCAACCTGCAAAAGTTTATAGCTCCTACAGTTTAAGAGCTAGAAGCTTCAAAGTTGGATGTTTGAGTTACTCCTCTATCGATGCTGTAAAAATAATTTTTACGCCCCTTTTGGGGCATGCCCGGCTAAAAAATACCCTGTAATTTTCGCATTTCTTGAGTGTAAGCATTCAAATTTCACACTTACGTTACTCTTCACTACTTCTAAGATCTGGCCAAAAATCATATGTCTACTCCCACTGGGGGCGTGGCAAATCGCGAAAAACTGTACGCTTTTCCGATTCTCAGTGAGAAAATCAAAGTTTTTTGACGATGTTAGTGCTGATCTACTGAGTTCCTAAAAATTATATATGTACAAACGAATTGTGGGCGTGGCAATGGGCGTGATCTATTCGGGTGTGAATGAGTATCCCGCAGTCGGTAGCGCCCGACTGCAACGTTCTTACTTGTTTTATTTTTTGTTGTTTTTTTATACTCATTCACAAAGTGAAATGAGTATATTGGTTTTGTGCAATGTCCGTCACGCTGTCCGTCCGTCTGTCCGTCTGTCCGTATGAACGCAAACCATTTGCACAGTTTTGAAGCTAGAGAGTTGAAACTTGGAATATATACTCGTGTATACCCTCGAATTATAAAGTGTCAAGATTTTCCCGATACGCCCACTAGGGGCGTGGCAAATCGGAAAATTCATTTTCCGATATTTCAGAAATACTACTTCTAGAAGTGCTAGAGAGTTACAATTTGGAATGTAGACTTGTGTTAATAACTCAAGATGAATAAGCTATGATGGATATATCTACACCCATTGGGGGCGTGGCAAATCGGATAAAACTGTATCTTCTACAGTTTTTAAGCTAGAACGCCCAAATTTGGCACATATGTTACTGCTTTGATCCTATGAAGATCGACCAAAAAACTATATATCCACGCCCACTAGGGGCGTGGCAAATCGGATCTGACTATATAGTGATTTTTCAAATTCTGTAATATTCTGAGCACTATTGATGCTAGAGACTTGAAATTTGGTATATATACTCGGGTTGACAACCCAAGTTGAAAAGGATATGGCGGATATATCTACGCCCATAGGGGGCGTGGCAACCTGCAAAAGTTTATAGCTCCTACAGTTTAGCGCCCGACTGCAACGTTCTTACTTGTTTTATTTTTTGTTGTTTTTTTATACTCATTCACAAAGTGAAATGAGTATATTGGTTTTGTGCAATGTCCGTCACGCTGTCCGTCCGTCTGTCCGTCTGTCCGTATGAACGCAAACCATTTGCACAGTTTTGAAGCTAGAGAGTTGAAACTTGGAATATATACTCGTGTATACCCTCGAATTATAAAGTGTCAAGATTTTCCCGATACGCCCACTAGGGGCGTGGCAAATCGGAAAATTCATTTTCCGATATTTCAGAAATACTACTTCTAGAAGTGCTAGAGAGTTGCAATTTGGAATGTAGACTTGTGTTAATAACTCAAGATGAATAAGCTATGATGGATATATCTACACCCATTGGGGGCGTGGCAAATCGGTTAAAACTGTATCTTCTACAGTTTTTAAGCTAGAACGCCCAAATTTGGCACGTAGGTTACTGCTACGATCTTATGAAGATCGACCTAAAAACTATATGTCCACGCCTACTAGGGGCGTGGCAAATCGGATCTGACTATATAGTGATTTTTCAAATTCTGTAATATTCTGAGCACTATTGATGCTAGAGACTTGAAATTTGGTATATATACTCAGGTTGATAACCCAAGACGAAAAAGATATAGCGGATATATCTACGCCCATAGGGGGCGTGGCAAACCGCAAAAGCTTATAGCTCCTACAGTTTTAGAGCTAGAAGCTTCAAATTTTGTTCGCAGGGTTCAGGGTATCTCGTAGTCGACCCGTCTCGACTAGAGCACTCTTACTTGTTTATTTTAGTGTTAGATTTTGTAAGAAGTTTACGCAGCGACTGCGCTTAGGCTGCAGTAAGAGCTATATTATGGGAAGTTAATTGTTGAATAAGTTTTTTTGTAGATGGACGTTCTTAATCAAACTTTCGGAGAGTGATTATGTCATTCATATTTGTGTATTTTCCGAAGCACAAGGCTCTAGCACTTGAAATACGTTTTTTGCAAATTCGGGGTGAAGGGGGCGTGGCATCCAAAATATAACAAAAA
The DNA here is from genome assembly GCA_037075265.1 of Drosophila nigricruria. Lineage (NCBI taxonomy): Eukaryota > Metazoa > Arthropoda > Insecta > Diptera > Drosophilidae > Drosophila > Drosophila nigricruria. The sequence continues at coordinate 1,398,680 of JBAMCI010000158.1, read as the reverse complement.
TCAAAATTGTATAAACTACACATTATACTAAAAACACAATTTGTAGGCTGTAGCTCTAAAGATGTAGAAGATATAAATTTAAGCCCGCATTTCGATAACGTTTAAAATCGATAACTTTAAAATGATCAAATTTATAGAATTTTTTAAACATACTCGATACGCGCGTGCTATACACGGATCTACATAAAAAATTTCATTTCATCATTTCTCTAGCTCTTATAGATTCTCAGATCGACGCGTTCATACATACGGACGGACGGACAGACGGACAGACGGACATGGCTATATCGACTCAGTTCGTCGAGCTGATCAAGAATATATATATACTGCCACGCCTCCTTCTGCCTGTTACATACATTTTAACAAAACCATTATACCCTAATTTCCCATTTTCAATGGGTTCAGGGTATAAAAAGGACAAATTGGTAATGATGCTGATGTTTTATTCGCTCAGATTTTGCCGCTACGATTCTCGGCGAAAGTCCCACAGCTTTACGAGTAGCATGTAAAGAAAGCCAGAGACATTCAGTCCTTGGACAATGTGCTGGACTTTATTGAGCACCTGTTCAACTCTATAGACTCAGTGCAAAAGAAAGCCGTCCATACGTCTATGGAAGCAAACAGAACGAGCTATAAAATATGCCGTTGTTGACAACTGGATGACCACGACTTAACCAGATGTCAGGAATTTAGAGCCAAGCGTGTTAAAAAACACAAGGAGTTTGTGTTTAAAAACGCGCTATGCTTTAAATTTCTTTGCACTCATCGCATTAATGATTGCGTTAAGGATTGGACTTGCAATCAATGCTCCAAGTCTCACAACAATTTTCTTCTCGAGGGTGCCAAAGAGACCGTTAGCAGCAATTGCCTTAAAGAAAATAAAGGGCAAGATACACTGCTGGCAACTGCGCTTATCCGAGTTCAAAATAAGTTTGGAAAATACGAGCAGGTTCGGGTTCTTATTGATGGAGGTTCACAAAGAACCTTGATATCGGAAGAAGCCGCACAACAGCTAAAACTGCGCCGAATCAAACGGACGTGGAAATTAAAGGAATTTCACAGAATGTGGAAGTACTAAAAAATAGCGTTTGCTTAACGATCAAACCAATCGTTAAAAGCTAATTCTTTACCACACTGCAGGCACTTGTTGTACCAAAACGCCAGAGAACTCTACTGAGCAACAAAATTGATGTGGATGTCAATAAGGATTGGATGGGCTGCCAGCTTGCAGACCCATATTTTAACAAGCCCGGTACTATTTATGTTGTCATTGGCGTTGATTTACTCCCCCTAATAATGTTGGGAAAAGTAAAGAAAATAAATAACACTCTGGGACAAAAGATTGAATTTGGATGGATTGTTTCTGGCAACATAGCTAGACAATTAAGCAAAAAGATAATCAGCTCAAAAAAAACTCTTGGAAAAAGGCTATGGCAAAACTACTGCAAAACGAGCTGCTGAAGCTATAACATCAAGGAGAGAAAAAAGAAAAACTACAAAGCAAAAAATGGCAACTGAAAAAGGAAGATCAAATGCAGGGGAAGCAACAATGGATGTAATACCAAAACATCCCGATGCAACTGCTAAAGCAAGCACCGCCAGAAGACATCTTCAAGAAGCCAACAGCTCGATAGCCACGAAGCAACGTAACGAGACGCTGCGGCCAGATGAGTATGAAGCCGATGCCGACACAACTGCGGTTTGTCGTTCCAGACGTGGTCAAATGCCGCTGTGCTATACCTGGATGCACAGCGTAAGCGATCCCTTCCAGTTTATACATAAGGTAATGGACGCACCCAAGAAGTCATCGGCAAACAAGTCCAAAAGGCGAGTAGATTCGATTGCTGAAGGAGGAAGTTCCATGATAAACAGACCACTGACTGTCATTTCTGGCCCCCCGCAGAATGTTCAGGCATGAACATACAGAAATAGGTTAAGATCATAAACATGTCATTTACGCACTCAACAACTAGGTTGATGTACGTAGAAATGTCAAGGGTCACACATGTAGAATCTATAAATAGGCTAAGTACACAAACATTAACGCTGAGCCTTACAAACTCTGCGATAAGTTAGGAGTACACAAACACCAACGCTAAGCCTTACAAACTCTGCGATAGGCTAAGAATAGATAAAGACCAACGCTGAGCCTTACAAACTCAGCAATAGATAAGCTAGATTTACGGGTTGAAATTATGCATGAGTCAGTATAAAACAATGGCTCAGAAGAATAAAAGTAATATACTACTGATCACCAAAACAGCAAGTCCGTCCGTCGCAAGGGTCCGTCGAGCCAGATAGATCAAGTGTAATAAGAGGGAGTCGCAGAAAATTATGTATTTTCCTATTCTTTTTATACCCTGAACCCATTGAAAACCCAGGGTATAATGTTTTTGTGAAAATGTATGTAACAGGTAGAAGGAGACTTCGCAGACCCTATAAAGTATATATATTCTTGATCAGCTCGATGAGCTGAGTTGAAATAGCCCTGTCCGTCTGTCTGTCCGTCCGTCCGTCCGTCCGTCCGTGTGAACGCAGCGATCTCGTAAACCACAAAAGCTAGATATCTGAAATTTTCAGAGAATACTCGTCTATAGCCTACACTGTACGAGTTTTTTTAGATTTTCGATAACTCATCCCGTTTCCTTATTATCGATAAAAATCGATAACTTTTCTTCGGTTAAGCACACCGTAAGAACTAGAGACTCCAAATTCACTGTGTAGATCCGTGTAATGAATGCGTAGATTTTGTCATTTTTGGTTTTTGGATGCCACGCCCCCTTCGCCCCCAATTCGAATTCGTATTTCAAACACTAGAGACTTGTGTTTTGGCAAATACAAACATATAAATGACATAATTACGCTGTGAAAGTTTGATTAAGAAAGTCCATCCACAAAAAAGTTATTAAACATTTAATTTCCCATACAATAGGCATACTGCAGCCCGAGCGCAGTCGCCGCGCTGACTGCGCAGTCAGCAGAGCGCGTGCTTATGCGTGCGTGCGTATGCATGTGTGTGTGTGTGTGTGCGTTGCTCGCAATATTTGTATATGTAAAATAAGCATAGCATGTTGGGAAGATTGGATCTTCGCAGGGTTCAGGGTATCTCGTAGTCGAGCCGTCTCGACTAGAGCACTCTTACTTGTTTGTTTTATTGGTTCTGTAGCATAGATAATTGCTATGATTTCGGCTGATAAGATGGATAAGTAATGGGGTGGGATGCATCTTTTTATACGCAGAACCCATTGAAAATGGGAAATCAGGGTATAATGGTTTTGTTAAAATGTATGTAACAGGCAGAAAGAGGCGTGGCAGACCCCATATAGTATATATATTCCTGATTAGCTCGACGAACTGAGTCGATATAGCCATGTCCGTCTGTCCGTCTGTCCGTATGTATAAAAGCTAGAGTTTAAATTTTTTATGTAGATCCGTGTATAGCACGCGCAGATCGAGTTTGTTTCAAAAAATCGATAACTTTGATCGTTTTAAAGTTATCGATTGAAAACGTTATCGAAATGCAGTTATAAATTTATATCTCCCACGTCTTTAGAGCTAGAGTCTCCAAATTTTGTATTCAGTATAATGTACAGTTTATACAATTTTGATTTTTATCACATTTTGCACACCATCCCCCCTTGCCTGTATGTGCTTGGTGTGGTGTTGGTAAGATGATGATTGTTTTATTTAAAGGTGGGAGATAGGGGATGTTGTGTATTTTGCATAAAGTTAAAAATTTTTTACTCATTCACGAAGTGAAATGAGTATATTAGTTTTGTGCAATGTCCGTCATGCTGTCCGTCCGTCTGTCCGTATGAACGCAAACCGTTTGCACAGTTTTGAAGCTAAAGTGTCAAGATTTTCCCGATACGCCCACTAGGGGCCTGGCAAATCGGAAAATACATTTTCCGATATCTCAGAAACACTACTGCTAGGAGTGCTAGAGAGTTGCAATTTGGAATGACAACCCAAGATCAAAAAGCTATGGCGGATATATCTTTATATCTTTATAGCTCCTACAGTTTTAGAGCTAGAAGCTTCAAAATTGGATGGTTAAGTTGCTGATAAGCTCCTCTATCGATGACCCAACAATAATTTTTACGCCGCTTTTAGGGTGTGCTATGCTAAAAAAAAACCCTGTAATTTTCGCTTTTTTTTGAGTGTAAGCATCAAAACCGAAAATCAAAATTTTATGGCGATATTACTGCTGATCTCTTGTATTGATCTTCAAAAAATGATATATGTACAAACCAATTGGGGGCGTGGCAATTGGCGTGAGCTGTGCGTTCATGAATGAGTATTCCGCAAGGAATACTTGTTACAAGGTTCTGACTTGTTACTTTTGTTTTCCTGTTTGCCATGAAGATTTTAAGAAGTTAATCAATTTTGGGCCAACTTTCCAACTCTTCCCTTGAAAAAACAAGAGCAATGACGGAGGTGTGCTTCTTAGTTAGCAACGACTTAGTTATCAGGTGGTCTGTGAGACCGTCAGTAGCTGACTTGCCGTGCCTGTTTGTTTTTAGTGGCCTATTCTGGGTGACTATTATTTTTCCAGGGTTTTTGATAGGCACCAATTAAGGGAGATTGGACTATAGTTGTTTATTATTGTTTTATTTAAATTAGGTTTTAGGATAGGAATCACTAGGCTGGTTTTGTAGGATTGACGTATGTAGTTGTTGAAAATATTATTGAAGAGGGGTGATTTTGCTTTAGTGGTGTGGAGTTCCTTGAGGTATGCTGTGATGGGCGGTTTGTACGATATTCTGTGATTCAATTGGAAAGTGATCGCTTCCATGCAGGTCGTCGAATATTTTCCAGCTAGTTAATGGGATGATTTGGGGGGAGCATAACGAGAGATCTATTCGGGTAAAGGAATTGTGAGTGGAGAAGTGGAAGCAGTCGTTGAGTATGGTGAGGTTGGCGTTTTGGAATTTTTTTCTAGAATTCTGCCTCTTCTGTTGTCCTGAGGTGAGCCCCAGCTGTGGTGTCGACTGTTAAAGTCGCCTAGGATAATTTGGTTGGTGTTATTTGTATCAAAATGATCACTTAGGCATTTGAGTGTGAAAGATTTGCTGGGAGGGGTATAGGTTGAAAATATGCTGATTTTTGTTTCCGACATGAATTCTATTGCAAGGGTTTCTAAGTGTCTAAGTTAGCTTTATTGTTTATGTTGTATGGAATTGTGGAGTAATATATATACGCCACCAAATCGATTGAAGTCTGTATTGGTGAAAATTTGGTAGTTTATTGGGGCATGGATGCGGATGTTTTCGTTGTAATAGTGAGGACACATATGATTTGTGGTGATCTTTTTTTTTTTTATAATAGTTAAGAGTTCATTGTAGCTATTTATATGTTCTTTTATGCTCCATTGTATTATTTTTAACATTGCTATAATTTTAAGTTTTAGTGTATTTAGTATTTGGTTTTGGTTTGCAGATTGAGCTAAGGGTGAATATCGATTTTAGGTTAAAATAAGATTTATTTCTTTTTCCTTGTTTTTGTTTTATATGAATTCGCAGTCGCTGTTGGTTGTGTGTTGGTTCTGGTTGTTGGCAGCTTAGTTTGTTTTTCTTTTAGACGGCTTAAAGTTAGTAGTTAGGGTGCTAGACTTATCTTTTGTATATATTCTTAATTTGAGATCTTCAGTGGATTGTGATGTGTAAGATTTGTTTTCCGCGTTCGAGAGTTTCCGTCAGTTTCCATGTCTTCTGTTATGGTTTGATGTTGTTGAGCTTGTCGATGTGTTTTTTTATGTGGTTTGGGTGTTGTTTCTGTTGATCGCGCTGTGGTTGATTGTGTTGTCGCTGAGCTATGGCTCGGCGGATTAGCCGCGTTATGTGGTGTTGACTGTGACAGTAGTATATATCAACTGCAGTTTTTGTATCAACTTTTTCGGTTATTTTTTATTACACCTTTAGAAAAATTTAATGTTTTGTGTTCTGTTGCAGTAATGTCGATAATTGTCTTTTTAGTAAGTCTGAGTTTTGTAGCTTGAAAATCGGTAAATGAAGAAAATCGCTTAAATTTGGTTATAACTGTTACAGTACTGAATTTCTTTTGTTTTTATACCCTGAAGCCATTGAAAATGGGAAAACAGGCTATAATGGTTTTGTTAAAATGTATGTAACGGGCAGAAGGAGGCGTGGCAGGCCCCATAAAGTATATATATTCTTGATCAGCTCGACGAACTGAGTCGATATAATCTATATAATCTGTCTATCTATCTATGAGAGCTATAGACTTTAAATTTTTTATGTAGATCCGTGTATAGCACGCGCAGATCGAGTTTGTTTCAAAAAATCGATAAATTTGATCGTTTTAAAGTTATCGATTTAAAACGTTATCGAAATGTAGCTATAAATTTATATCTCCTACATCTTTAAAGCTAGAGCCTCCAGAGAGAGCCTTTTGTATTTAGCATAAAATGGAGCTTATACAATTTTGATTTTTGTCACATTTTAGATACCATCTCCCCTTTTCTTCCCTTTCCCCAAAACTTGTAAAAGCCGTATGTCAAATACTAGAGACTTGTGCTTTGGCAAATATACACATATAAATGACATAATCACGCTGTTAAAGTTTAATTAAGAAAGTCCATCTACAAAAGAAGTTATTAAACATTTCATTGCCCATACTAAAGCCTATGAGCGCAGCCCACGCTCAGTAGCTGCGCTAACTGCGCAGTCAGCAGAGCGCGTGCTTATGCGCATGTGTATATGTGTATGTGTGTGTGCATGTATTGCTTGTATATATTTATATGTAAAATAAGCATAGAATGTTTGGAGTATCAGCTCTTCGCAGGGTTCAGGGGATCTCCTAGTCGGGTACCGCCGACTAGAGCATTTTTATTTTTTTGTTAAAATATGAAGTTTTCCAAATATTCTGCCAACTGACTAATCATGTTCACAGCGAAATCGGATCGCTTTTCTACATTTACATCGGTAAATCATCAAGCAGCGTTTTCTTGCGTGCAACTCTTCAAGTGTACCTATGCCGTAGGGTGGCCTAGAGTACGGGCTTAAGTGACCCATCTAGTTCCCATTCTTCCTTAAGGTCGTCGGCAAGTGTCCGTACTGATATTTGCCGATTTTTTAATTAAGCGGTCTGTCCGACTGTAACTCTTGCTTTTACGCCCACCTGTGCCCTTTTCTTCAAGTCTGCCTTCGTTTTCCACGCGATTTTTAGCATTGTAAATTGTTTTCCTAGATACAGATAACTCTTCAACTAATTCTGAAACAGATTTTCCCAGCTTGTGATTATAATAAATCAGTTGGACCACATCAAAGCTTAATCTTATGCCAGGCATTATAAAAATTAATGTAATTCACTTTTACATGAGTATTCAGCCAAAATTCATAACCAAATTAAAAGATATGCAAAAATAAACAAGTATTAAGATGTAGATCACAGAAGGGCACCGTTGTTTCCAAGAATTAGAGCAAAACTGAATCCGAAAACGCAATGTGTAAACAGTTTCTTGACAGCTTGAAAAGTGAGTCATCTTAGTTTTTATACTCATTCACAAAGTGAAATGAGTATATTGGTTTTGTGCAATGTCCGTCACGCTGTCCGTCCGTCTGTCCGTCTGTCCGTCCGTCCGTCTGTCCGTCTGTCCGTATGAACGCAAACCATTTGCACAGTTTTGAAGCTAGAGAGTTGAAATTTGGAATATATACTCGTGTATACCCTCGAATTATAAAGTGTCAAGATTTTCCCGATACGCCCACTAGGGGCGTGGCAAATCGGAAAATGCATTTGCCCATATCTCAGAAACACTACTTCTAGAAGTGCTAGAGAGTTGCAATTTGGAATGTAGACTTGTGTTGACAACTCAAGTTGAAAAAGCTATGGCGGATATATCTACGCCCATTGGGGGCGTGGCAAATCGGGTAAAACTGTATCTTCTACAGTTTTAAAGCTAAAACGCCCAAATTTGGCACGTAGGTTACTGATACGATCCTATGAAGATCGACCAAAAATCTATATATCCACGCCTACTAGGGGCGTGGCAAATCGGATCTGACTATATAGTGATTTTTCAAATTCTGTAATATTTTGAGCACTATTAATGCTAGAGACTTGAAACTTGGTATATATACTCGGGTTGACAACCCAAGTTGGAAAAGATATAGCGGATATATCTACGCCCATAGGGGGCGTGGCAAACCGCAAAAGTTTGTAGCTCCTACAGTTTTAGAGCTAGAAGCTTCAAAATTGGATGGTAAGTTACTGGTGAGCTCCTCTATCGATGCGCCAAAAATAATTTTTACGCCCCTTATGGGGTATGCCCGGCTAAAAAATACCCTGTAATTTTCGCATTTTTTGAGTGTAAGCATCCAAATTTCACACTTACGTTACCCTTCACTACTTCTAAGAACTGGCCAAAAATTATATGTCTACGCCTACTGGGGGCGTGGCAAATCGGGAAAAACTATACGTTTTTCCAATTCTCAGTGAGAAAATCAGAATTATATACAGATATTACTGCTGATCTCCTCTATTGATTTCCAAAAAATTATATATGTACAAACCAATTGTGGGCGTGGCAATGGGCGTGATCTGTGGGGGTGTGAATGAGTATCCCGCAGTCGGTAGCGCCCGACTGCAACGTTCTTACTTGTTGTTGTTTATTTTGTTACTCACTTTAAGTTTTGCTCTCTATTTTTGATAGTTAAACTTAAAATTGATTATTAAACAGCTTAGCATCAAACAAATATCGATTACTTGAATATAATGTTATTATTGTTGCATCTAAAGTCAAAAAATGTAGTTTTTTCTCAGTGTGTAAAGTGTTTCTTGACATACTGTACATCGACCAACACGGCTGAGTGCTCGTAAAGATTCTGATGTCATATATTTTCGTTGTTGGAAGCTAAAAGTAAGCGAGGTTGAGGTAGACCGATCTGGCGGTCATGGAAAGACCGATGGGACAAATGTTATGCGTTGAAAAGTTTGTTCTAGATGTCCTATCTATGTGTTGTTTAGTGGTGGAACCTAATTTCCAAATTATATAAATTCATAGAGTCTAAATGTCCCATCTAGTCTTTGTATGGTTCGTGCTAATAAGTATTTATATTTAAGTTGTTAATTCTCTGGCGCTATCTTGACGCCAATTTCGTGTCGATAGGTCAATCTAATCAATCACAGGAGTGCATTATAAATTTATTAGTTTCGAGCTTATCGAGAAGTGATAATATAAGTAAAGCGTTTTGGCGCCATTTTTTGCGAAATCATCTACTCTTTTTAATCGCAGTGCTTACAGTTAAAATGATCAAGACAAACTCTGTGAAGCCGGCGAAATTATATGTTATAAAAAGAGGTAAATTATTTGCATATATGTAAAAAAAAAACATTACAGTTAATTGCACGTTCTCAAACTTTTAGATGGAAGGAAGGAAGAAATCCATTTTGATAAAATTACATCAAGAATCCAGAAGCTATGTTATAATTTGAACATGGATTTCGTTGATCCTGTAAGTAATTAATTTAAAATAACATGTGTATACTGTTTTTTATATTGTAGTATTTGAACACTTTAAGAGAACACTTCAATTTACTTAATCCCAATTAAATGAGTGTGTATATATTATTATATCAACAGGTGACCAGATTGGTCCATTCATTTCAATCCTCTATTTAAATCCCTATAAGTTTAGATTTTTAGCTTGTATGGTGATTCCTGAGCTATTTTGCAATGTATGGTAACAGAGTTCAACTAGATTTAGATTAGGAATCTAGTGTAGAATCAAAATCAGGAACCTAGTGTTATGTGGCGTTGTAAACACCTAGTACATTTCGGTATTATGTGATATGTGTTTGGGCTCATTGCCTTGTTCAAAACGAAAAGACTGTTGAACCGATCTTCTTAATACTTGGACCCAATCTTTTTTTTAACATCAATGTACAGAAGATGGTCCATCAGTCCATCAATAAATTCCGAATTTCTTACGCCCCTAGCACTCATACGACCCCATACAATCACGCTACCACCACAATGCTTTACTGTGTTATATGTGTTTTTTTTTCGCGTTCTCCAGCTCTTTCCCGATCCGATCCGATCCATTTATACCATATTTAGGTCCGACGGATAAAAATACTTTACGCCAAACTAGATTGGCGCATTTTGGTAGTCTTTTGCATGCTCTAACTTTTATTATCGCTGCTTATACGAAAATTTGGATTGGGCGTGTGCGACTTGTCCCCAGTAGCTACTATAACTATTCGAATAGTTTCTGGTAGTATTTCTCCACTACTGGATAGTAAAAGCTCTAGACTTACCAAATGAGCTCTTACAAATGGATCCGAGGACACCATTTGCTTGATATTCAGCCGATCCGCGCTTGCTTAAGACTTCGGTCTTTCTGATTTTGGCTTATTTTCGAATCATTCTTATTTAAACCGTTCAATCATAGATTGAATTGTGTAAATGACTGTACTATACAGTTTCTGCAAGATGCGTATTGGATCTTAGCAGTTTAACATGCATATTTGAAATAAGTTAGGTTATTCGATAGTTAAATATTTTTTTTTACATTTTGTACTAAATTATGTTCACTTGTCAGTTAAATATGAACAAAATGTTTTGCAAGATGTTGCGAAATGATGCCCAAGCATGCAAATTATTCTTTGGAAAACAACCGTCATCATTCTCGCTTTCTGTCTGCAGCTAAAGTTCTTGGAAAGCGTGCGTCTTAAACTAATCAACATATTGATATAATTTATTTTTTATAGTTGAATAATAAAACTGTATTTAAATTTTGTTTTATTTTTCTCATTATATATATGTATTTGTTGTTCCCAAAGTAAAATGTTGCTGCTGTACGAAGACATTATTGGTTCACTGTATATAGTTTGTCAAGAAACAATTTCCACATTGAGAAAAAATAAATTTTTGACTTTAGATGCAAAATTAATAGCCATTTATTCAAATAAACGAAAGTTGGTTATGTCAATGAAAGAACGGCCCCAACATGTTTTTAATGTTAAGGGAGGGCATACTAAATATTAAAGTTATCGTAATTGTTTATACATTTTAAGAACAGAAGAAGAAATTATTTTGTGTAAACAATATTTTGACAGCTGGAAAAATGAAATCTTAGTTTTTATACCCTGAAAAAATTGATGTAACAGGCAGAAGAAACCATGGCAGACCCAATAAAGTATATATATTCCTGATCAGGACGACGAGCTGAGTCGATGAGACCATGTCCGTCAGTCCGTATGTATGTATGATTGCGTCAATCTCAGAACCTGTAAGAGCTAGAGACTTGAATTTTTGTATTTAGGTTCGTACATAGCACGAGCAGATCAAGTTTGTTTCGGAAAATCGATAACTATTCCCATTTAAATGTTATCGATTTAAAACGTTATTGAAATTTAGTTATAAAATTATATCTCCTACATCTTTAGAGCTAGTCTCCATTTAATGTGTAATTTATACCATTTTGATTTTTGTCATATTTTCGATACAATCCCCCCTTCCCTTCCCTTCCCCCAAATTTGTATTTTGTGTATTTTAAATACTAGAGACTTGTGCTTTGGCAAAGATACACATACAAATGACATAATCCCGCTCTGAAAGTTTGATTTAGAAAGTCCAACCAGAAACAAGTAAGAAAGCTCTAGTCGGTGGTACCCGACTAGGAGATCCCCTGAACCCTACGATGAGCCGATATTTTAAACATTCCATGCTTATTTAACATATATATACAAGCAACACATGCACACATACACACACACACATAAGCACGCACTCATAAGCGCGCGCTCTGCTGACTGCGCAGTTTAAGCAGCGACTGCGCTCGGGCTGCAGTAAGAGCTATATTATGGGAACTTAATTGTTGTATAAGTTCCTTTGTAGATGGACTTGCTTAATCAAACTTTCAGAGCGTGATTACGTCATTCATATATGTGTATGTGCCGAAGCACAAGTCTCTATTTGGGGTGAAAGGGGCGTGGCATCCAAAATATAACAAAAATCAAAATTGTATAAACTCCACAATATACTAAATACAAAATTTGGAGACTCTAGCTTTAAAGATGTGGGAGATATAAATTTATAACTGCATTTCGATAAAGTTTTAAATCGATAACATTAAAACGATAAGTGTTATCGAATTTTTGAAACAAACTCGATCTGCGCGTGCTATACACGGACCTACATAAAAAATTTCAAGTCTCTAGCTCTTGTAGATTCTGAGATCGACGCGTTCAAACATACGGACAGACGGACAGACGGACGGTCGGACGGACGGACAGACGGACAGGGCTAAATCAACTCAGCTCGTCGCCCTGATCAAGAATATATATACTTTATGGGGTCAGCCACGCCTCCTTCTGCCTGTTACATACATTTTAACAAAACCATTATACCCTGTTTTCCCATTTTCAATGGGTTCAGGGTATAAAAAAGTTATTAAACATTAATTTCCCATAACATAGCTCTTACTACTGCGTAAACTGCGAAGTTAACATAACGCTCGGTTATGCGTGCGTATGCGCGTGAGTATATGTGTGTGCATGTGTTGCTTGTAATGTATGTACACTTACCAGAAAAACTATGCGTACAAGCACAATGCCAAACTTTGATTAAGAAAAAAAATGACTTGTAGGTATGATACTGACAAAATTTTAGTTATTAATGAAAAACACATTCATTATAAACAATTTCCAACAATTTTTATACTCATTCACAAAGTGAAATGAGTATATTGGTTTTGTGCAATGTCCGTCACGCTGTCCGTCCGTCTGTCCGTCTGTCCGTATGAACGCAAACCATTTGCCCAGTTTTGAAGCTAGAGAGTTGAAATTTGGAATATATACTCGTGTACACCCTCGAATTATAAAGTGTCAAGATTTTCCCGATACGCCCACTAGGGGCGTGGCAAATCGGAAAATGCATTTTTCGATATCTCAGAAACACTACTTCTAGAAGTGCTAGAGAGTTGCAATTTGGAATGTAGACTCGTGTTAACAACCCAAGATGAAAAAGCTATGGCGGATATATCTACGCCCATTGGGGTCGTGGCAAATCGGGTAAAACTGTATCTTCTACAGTTTTACAGCTAGAACGCCCAAATTTGGCACGTAGGTTACTGATACGATCCTATGAAGATCGACCAAAAATCTTTATATCCACGCCTACTAGGGGCGTGGCAAATCGGATCTGACTATATAGTGATTTTTCAAATTCTGTAATATTTTGAGCACTATTGATGCTAGAGACTTGAAACTTAATATATATACTCAGGTTGACAACCCAAGTTGGAAAAGATATGGCGGATATATCTACGTCCATAGGGGGCGTGGCAAACCGCAAAAGTTTGTAGCTCCTACAGTTTTAGAGCTAGAAGCTTCAAAATTGGATGGTAAGTTACTGGTGAGCTCCTCTATCGATGCGCCAAAAATAATTTTTACGCCCCTTATGGGGTATGCCCGGCTAAAAAATACCCTGCGTTTGCGTTCATACGGACAGACGGACGGACAGCGTGACGGACATTGCACAAAACCAATATACTCATTTCACTTTGTGAATGAGTATAAAAATTGTTGGAAATTGTTTATAATGAATGTGTTTTTCATTAATAACTAAAATTTTGTCAGTATCATACCTACAAGTCATTTTTTTTCTTAATCAAAGTTTGGCATTGTGCTTGTACGCATAGTTTTTCTGGTAAGTGTACATACATTACAAGCAACACATGCACACACATATACTCACGCGCATACGCACGCATAACCGAGCGTTATGTTAACTTCGCAGTTTACGCAGTAGTAAGAGCTATGTTATGGGAAATTAATGTTTAATAACTTTTTTATACCCTGAACCCATTGAAAATGGGAAAACAGGGTATAATGGTTTTGTTAAAATGTATGTAACAGGCAGAAGGAGGCGTGGCAGACCCCATAAAGTATATATATTCTTGATCAGGACGACGAATTGAGTTGATTTAGCCCTGTCTGTCTGTCTGTCTGTCTGTCTGTCTGTCTGTCTGTCTGTCTGTCCGTCCGTCTGTCTGTCCGTATGTATGAACGCGTCGATCTCAGAATCTATAAGAGCTAGAGACTTGAAATTTTGTATGTAGGTTCCTGTATAGCACGCGCAGATCGAGTTTGTTTCAAAAATTCGATAACTTTTATTGTTTTAAAGTTATCGATTAAAAACGAAATCGAAAACCAGTTATAAACTTATGGCTTGCACATCTTTAAAGCTAGAGACTCCTTATTTTGTATTTAGTATAATATAGAGTTTTGGCAATTTTGATTTTTATTATATTTTGGATGCCACGCCCCCTTCGCCCTAAATTTGAAAAAAACTTATTTCAAGTGCTAGAGACTTGTGCTTCGGCAACTACATACATATGAATGACATAATCACGCTGTTTGATTAAGACAGTCCATCTACAAAGGAACTTATTCAACAATTAACTTCCCATAATACTGCGCAGCCCGAACGCAGTCGCTGCGTAAACTGTGCAGTCAGCAGAGCGCTCACTTATGCGTGCGTGCGTATGTGTGTGTGAATGTTGCTTGTATATATGTAAATGTTAAATAAGCATAGAATGTTTGGAATAGCGGCTCATCGCAGGGTTCAGGTGATCTCCTAGTCGGGTACCACCGACTAGAGCTTTCTTATTTGTTTAATTTAAAAAACTAAAAAATGAACGAAGCTCGGCTCAGAAAAAGTCTACGTACAAACTAAAAAAAACAACAGAAAAGCCAATTTTTCATACAAAATCAATAAATTTAGGATGATGATGGATACTTATTCCTTTTAAGTGTCTACCAATCACATTGGCATTGCTATGACCTATTTTCGAGTGAAATCAAGCGTAATTGGAGGCCACTCCTCCATTAATACGTTTTTCAGCATGTCCTTGCATAATATAGCTCGTGGGCGAATCCTACGGTCCAGGAAATCCCAAAAATGCTTAATCGGACTTAAATATGGAAACTGTGTGGCGAGTGCAACTAGTTATATCCATTCACAAAGTGAAATGAGTATATTGGTTTTGTGCAATGTCCGTCACGCTGTCCGTCCGTCTGTCCGTATGAATGCAAACCATTTGCACAGTTTTGAAGCTAGAGAGTTGAAATTTGGAATATATACTCGTGTATACCCTCGAATTATAAAGTGTCAAGATCTTCCCGATACGCCTACTAGGGGCGTGGCAAATCGGAAAATGTTTTTTCCGATATCTCAGAAACACTATTTCTAGAAGTGCTAGAGAGTTGCCATTTGAAATGTAGACTCGTGTTGACAACTCAAGATGAACAAGTAAGAACGTTGCAGTCGGGCGCTACCGACTGCGGAATACTCATTCACATTGCCACGCCCACAATTCGTTTGTACATATATAATTTTTTGGAAATCAATAGCAGAGATCAGCAGTAATATCGTCATAAAATTTTGATGTTCTCACTGAGAATCGCAAAAACGTAGTTTTTCTCGATTTGCCACGCCCCCAGTGGGCGTAGACATATAATTTTTGGCCAGTTCTTAGAAGTAGTGAAGGGTAACGTAAGTGTGAAACTTGGATGCTCACACTTAAAAAATGCAACAATTACAGGGTATTTTTTAGCCGGGCATGCCCTAAAAGGGGCGTAAAAATTATTTTTGGGTCGTCGATAGAGGAGTAACTTAACTAAACCAACCAATTTTGAAGCTTCTAGCTCTAAAACTGTAGGAGCTGCAAACTTTTGCGGTTTGCCACGCCCCCTATGGACGTAGATATATCCGCCATATCTTTTTAATCTAGGGTTGTCATCCCGAGTATATATTCCAAATTTCAATTCTCTAGCTTCAAAACTGTGCAAATGGTTTGCGTTCATACGGACAGACGGACGGACAGCGTGACGGACATTGCACAAAACCAATATACTCATTTCACTTTGTGAATGAGTATAAAAACCTGTGGCGGATATATCTACGCCTATTGGGGGCGTGTCAAATCGGGTAAAACTGTGTCTTCTACAGTTTTCAAGCTAGAACGCCCAAATTTAGCACGTAGGTTACTGTTTCGATCCTATGAAGATCGACAACAATCGACAAAACTATATATCCACGCCTACTAGGGGCGTGGCAAATCGGATCTGACTATATAGTGATTTTTCAAATTCTGTAATATTTTGAGCACTATGAATGCAATTGAAATTTGGTATATATACTCGGGTTGACAACCCTAGATTAAAAAGATATGGCGGATATATCTACGTCCATAGGGGGCGTGGCAAACCGCAAAAGTTTGCAGCTCCTACAGTTTTAGAGCTAGAAGCTTCAAAATTGGTTAGTTAAGTTAAGTTACTCCTCTATCGACGACCCAAAAATTATTTTTAAGCCCCTTTTGTGGCATGCCCGGCTAAAAAATACCCTGTAATTGTCGCATGTTTTGAGTGTAAGCATCCAAATTTCACACTTACGTTACCCCTCACTTCTTCTAAGAACTGGCCAAAAATTATATGTCTACGCCCACTGGGGGCGTGGCAAATCGGGAAAAACTACGTTTTCCGATTCTCAGTGAGAAAATCTAAATTTTATGACGATATTACTGCTGATCTCCTCTATTGTTTTCCAAAAAGTTATATATGTACAAACCAATTGGGGGCGTGGCAATGAGCGTGAGCTGTGCGGGTGTGAATGAGTATTCCGCAGTCGGTAGCGTCCGACTGCAACATACTTACTTGTTTTTTTTTTATTTGTAAGTAAGCCTCGTGAACCATTGTTTATAATGCCCCCAATTGGTTTATATTGATGAAATTTTTGGGAAATAAATAGACCACAAATTATCATCAAATTTGAGTCTCTTGCTAAGAAAGGGTAAAAAATACAGTTTTCCCGATTTTCCACGCCAGTCATTAGTACTGGTCTTGGGTAACGTCATTGTGAAATTTGGATGCTTAAACTCCTAAAATACAAAAATTACGGTATTTTTTTTTTTTTTAGTATTTTGGGTCATCAATAGAGGAGGTCACCAGTAACTCAAGCATCCAATTTTTTAGGACAGACGGTCAGGGCTAAATCAATTCAGCTCGTCACCCTGATCAAGAATATATATACTTTATGGGGTCTGCCACGTCTCCTTCTGTCTGTTACATACATTTTAACAAAACCGTTATACCCTGTTTTCCCGTTTACAATGAGTTCAGGGTATACAAATTTAAATACAAGTTCCTAGTCTAATGTTTTAGCTTATAAAATATGCGTCATTTATTTTTTATGTTTTATATAATAGTTAAAAACAAAAATATGAGCAAAGATCCGTTATTTTCAAGTGGAACAGTGGCAGTTTCTTTTTTTTTATGATTAAGTCATTGTTTTCACATTGTAGCGGAAACTTATTCTCAGCCACTTTAAAGAAGGCAACTCGCGTTGGAAATATGGTGAGACGGTTGAAGTGATTCCACAATCCAAAACATCAGTCATCGTTTTCCCGCGAAAACGATCTGAATAAAATTTTTAACGCTACGGACGAGCGTTAGTTCGTATTGTTTGGTAAATACGGGATAACCCAAGGCTACCAGCTCAAAAAGTGCTCAATGATGTAGAACTGTATTACTGTACTGCCTAAAAACCCATTTATAAGCGACAAAAATAAGATGTGTCGCCTAATGTTTTCCCAGGACCAACTAAACAAAGACATTGGATGCTGGAATACTGTGTTAATCTGTGACGCGTCCAGATTTAATTTGTTTGGGTCTGATGGCCCTTCATATGTGTGGCGTAAGCCAAATACAAAACTGGAAGAAAAAAATGTAGGGATTAGTGTTAAGCATGGCGGTGGCAATGGTATCAACCAAGATAATGACCCCAAACATATGGCGGGCATTGTGCAGACATTGCTGATATGAAATTGTTCGCACGTCATGAAACTGCATAATAATACTGTTCAGGCATGAACATAAAGAAATAGCCGAAGATCATAAACATGTAATCTACGCACTCAACACTAGGTTGAAGTACGTAGAAATGAGAAGGGTCTCATGTTTGGAATCTATAAATAGGCTAAGTACACAATCACCAACGCTGAGCCTTACAAACTCTGCGACATGCTAAGAATAGATAAAGACCAACGCTGAGCCTTACAAACTCAGCAATAGATAAGCTAGATTTACGGGTTGAAATTATGCCTGAGTCAGTATATAAAAACATTGGCTCAGAAGAATAAAATCAATATACTACTGATCACCAAAACAGCAAGTCTATTAATGGTGCTTCGAGCCGGATAGATCAAGTCTATTCATGGTCCTTCGATCCGGATAGATCAAGTGTATTCAAATACTGTATTAAATTTTGGTTAATTTCTTGCTAAACATATGTTTTTTTCGTTCCCTAAGAAAAAAGTTTCTGCTTTACGAAGACATAATTGGTACACTATATATAGTGCACAAAAGAAAAGTCTTCAAAATCACGAAAGTGATTGCCATGTTCATGCAAATTTTTAACATATCTCTTATTATTTGTGTGGAAAAACAATTTACCACTTGCGTGCCAGTATGCGAAAATTTTCTTGTTGAAATTGTAAAAACCTAAATTTTGTAACTGTTTGATCACTATATATTTTTTTTTACAACTACATAAAATTGTTTAAAAAATTTAATTATGTTAAACTAAAGTATACTTCTAATAATAAGATGATAACTAGTAAAAGCAACACCAAAAAAATTTATAACTTTTGCGTTAGTTTGAAATAGCCTTAATTACAATTATACATTATTTAGGTATCAATAACCCTGAAAGTCATTAATGGGCTCTACTGTGGTGTGTCCACACAGGAATTGGATAATTTAGCCGCGGAAATTGCAGCCAGTTTAACAACCCATCATGCGGACTATGCACTTCTAGCTGCTAGAATTGCAGTTTCCAATCTTCACAAGGAAACTAAAAAAGTGTTTTCAGGTAATTACGAATAATAAATAATTATAGCTTAATGTTTTGATCCCCTAAAACCATTTTAAATTGGAAATCAGGAAATAATGATTTTATGAGAATGTATGTAAAAGACAGAAGTTGTGGCATACCTAATAGATATTCTTGATATATATTCTTGATCAGGACGAAGAGCTAAATCGGTATTGCCATGGCCGTCTGTCCGTCCTTTCGTAGGAATACAGCAATCTCGTCAAAGGTAGAGATCCGAAATTTTATTTACTTTAGAGATACGTGTAATGAGCACAGAGATTTTGCAATATTCAGATTTTTTAAACAAAAACGTATTTCAAACACTAGAGCCTTGTGTTTTGGAAAATACGATATTATAACGCTCTGAAAGTCCATTTACAAATAAAATTAATTCAACAATTAAGTTCCCATTATACAGCCCTTACTGCAGCCCAACCGCAGTCGCTGCGTAAATTGCGTAGTTAGCATAGCGCGTGCGTATGTGTGTATGTATGTGTTGCTTTTTATAAATGTATAAATAATAAATGATGCTTTCGGATTTTTAGCATATTTCAAACATGTTCTACGCTTGCAACACCCGATGCAGCTATGCAACCCCAAACTGCAAGGCTATCGCCGCCTTATGGTATCGTCTCCTTGCAGGGTTTGGGGGATCTCCTAGTCGAGCAGTCTCGACGAGAGCACTCTTGTTGCTCAGGGCATAATGATTTTTGTTGAAATGTATGTAAGGCGAAAGAACGGGTGGCAAACCCCGTAAAGTATATACACTCGCCAGAAT
This sequence comes from Drosophila nigricruria, assembly GCA_037075265.1. NCBI lineage: Eukaryota > Metazoa > Arthropoda > Insecta > Diptera > Drosophilidae > Drosophila > Drosophila nigricruria. The sequence continues at coordinate 1,379,001 of JBAMCI010000158.1, read as the reverse complement.
AACTATGCGTACAAGCATAATACAGTACTTTTATTGAAAAAAAAATTACAGTTATATTGACAAAATTAAATTTTTTAATGAATGACACATTAATTATAAACAATTTTCAAAAAATTGTTTTTAATATGGCTTATGCTTAAAACAAGTAAGAGTGCTCTAGTCGAGACGGCTCGACTACGAGATACCCTGAACCCTGCGAAGAGCCAATCTTCCCAACATGCTATGCTTATTTTACATATACAAATATTGCGAGCAACGCACACACACACACACACATGCATACGCACGCACGCATAAGCACGCGCTCTGCTGACTGCGCAGTCAGCGCGGCGACTGCGCTCGGGCTGCAATATGCGTATTGTATGAGAAATTAAATGTTTAATAACTTTTTTTGTGGATGGACTTTCTTTATCAAACTTTTACAGCGGGTTTATGTCATTTATATGAATGTATTTGCCAAAGCAAATACAAAATGCAAAGGGGGCGTGGCATCCAAAATCCAAAAATTACATAATGTCCGCATTCATTACACGGATCTACACAGTAAATTTGGAGTCTCTAGCTCTTACGGTATGCTTAACCGAAGAAAAGTTATCGATTTTTATCGATAATAAGGAAACGGGATGAGCTATCGAAAATCTAATAAAAACTCGTACTGCGTAGGCTATAGACGAGTATTCTCTGAAAATTTCAGATATCTAGCTTTTGTGGTTTACGAGATCGCTGCGTTCATACGGACGGACGGACGGACGGACAGACAGACGGACAGGGCTATTTCAACTCAGCTCATCGAGCTGATCAAGAATATATATACTTTATGGGGTCTGCGATGTCTCCTTCTGCCTGTTACATACATTTTCACAAAAACATTATACCCTGATTTCCCATTTTCAATGGGTTCAGGGTATAAAAAGGTCTACCAATCACATTGGCATTGATTTGACCAATTTGCGAGTGAATCCTCAATATGTTTTTCGGAATGTCCTTGCATGTTTTTTATTTATTTATTTAATTACACCAGCCCGATGTGGGTATTTTATTTGCCAGTCCGGTCAGTTATGCCCCAATTCATAGCTATGTATGGTCAGTGATATTATTGAACTATAAAAGATAGAAAGTGTTCATAAAAATTTATAAAATATTAATTACAGAGTCTTAAGTATAATTGTAAAATAACAACTATAAAAGTAAAGATTAAAAGAAAATTGAAAATATTAATAAAAGGAAACAGAATAAGCGAGAGAGAAAAAAAATAATAGAAAGGGTTAGGAAATCACTACACAATGTTGAAGATTTTCAAGGTCATCACATCACACCTGAGCACTGTATGTGCAACTAGTTTTTTAATCTTGAATCGATGAGTCCCCAACCAACATTTTCTTGAACTGTCGTGCAAACTTTTTATACTCATTCACGAAGTGAAATGATCCGTGTAGATCCATGAATGAATGAAGGTTTTGTTATTTTTATACTCATTTACAAAGTGAAACGAGTACACTGCTGGTCATAGGTTAGACGCGCTAGTTTATTTTTTTTTTCAATAAACAGTTATATTTACTATTAGGCATGTATTAGTTGCCCCAAATATTTTTTTTATCAAAGTTTGAATCTTGTTCGAAAAATATCTGCCCATAATTGGTTGATTTGCGAAAAGATAACTGTGCATTTGAAGATTCTAAAAATGTCTTTTCGGTTGGTCATTGAATTAGACGCACATCAATTTTCTAAGTCTTGTGTTAACAAGTGCAGGTATATTGATCAAATAAAAGCTGCAAATTAAGAAATCAACTGTTTTCGAGCAATATTAAAAAAAAAAAACTCAAGAAAGCTACCGTATTAAACTTGTTGGAACGTCAAAAAGTGGAATTCTTCCACTTATAGGGATTATCTAAACTAAATATTCCAGAACTGTTGACAGATATTTAAAAGATCCGGAGGCATATGGAACACACTTCAAAGAACGAAAACATGCACTAACTTTTTGAGATAAACGTAAATTTGTTTGATTTGCTTCCAATTTGCAGCAAAGATTAAGGAATTAGCCGGTGTAAACGCAAGCCTGTCAACTGTTCAGCGTACGATCAGGAATGCTCAACATCTAAAGCGTCTGAGAATTATGAAAAACCACCTCTGAATGATATACGCAAAGAACAACGGCTTCAATATGCGAAAGAACACATGGCATGGAGTGTTCAATCTGACACTCGACCTAATGACTGGCGTTCGGTTGTTTTTACTGATGAAAAATATTTCAATTTAGATGGCCCTCATGGTTTTCAATACTATTACCACGATTTGCGAAAAAAAAATCGTATATTTAAGTCTCTATCACAGCCGTGAAGGTGGTGTGGGGTGCCATCGCGTTTTTTGGCCCAATAAATTTAATTGTTATAGATCAAAAAAAAGATGGCCTGTGAGCGCTCCAAAACTTTGTTGTAGTCCGTATTTCCTAAACTTAAGAATCTCTTCGGACCATTGCCATGGATTTTTCAACAGCAATCCATAAGAGATCGAAGTGGAAGTCGTTTATTTTGAGTGAAAATGTTCAGATGATGAGTTGGCCGTCGTATTCTCCAGATCTCAATATAATTGAAAATGTCTGGGGATGGCTTTCTAGCAAATTATACGAAGGGGGAAGACAATACGAAGATAAAGAAACAGTAACTGCTGCAATAAAAGTTGCTTGGAGCGAGATTTCGCTGAGCTACTTGGAATCCCTGTTTCACTCCATGGAGGACTTGATGTATGAGGTTATTTTGAGCAAAGGAGGCAGTATTCATTACTTAAGTTATTTTTTTCTTCTTTCCAACAAGTTAAATATTTAAACTAACTAAACATTACATTTTACAATAAACTAATTTTTTTTTGCCAAAAAATTAATTAGTTCAAGTGCGTCTATTCTAGTGACCAAAATAAAAGTGCCTTTTTTTGAGAAGCTTTAATAAAATGTAAAAAAATACAATTTTGCAATATTTCAATTTTTATACTCATTCACAAAGTGAAATGAGTATATTGGTTTTGTGCAATGTCCGTCACGCTGTCCGTCCGTCTGTCCGTCTGTCCGTCTGTCCGTATGAACGCAAACCATTTGCACAGTTTTGAAGCTAGAGAGTTGAAATTTGGAATATATACTCGTGTATACCCTCGAATTATAAAGTGTCAAGATTTTCCCGATACGCCCACTAGGGGCGTGGCAAATCGGAAAATGCATTTGCCCATACCTCAGAAACACTACTTCTAGAAGTGCTAGAGAGTTGCAATTTGGAATGTAGACTTGTGTTGACAACTCAAGTTGAAAAAGCTATGGCGGATATATCTACGCCCATTGGGGGCGTGGCAAATCGGGTAAAACTGTATCTTCTACAGTTTTAAAGCTAAAACGCCCAAATTTGGCACGTAGGTTACTGATACGATCCTATGAAGATCGACCAAAAATCTATATATCCACGCCTACTAGGGGCGTGGCAAATCGGATCTGACTATATAGTGATTTTTCAAATTCTGTAATATTTTGAGCACTATTGATGCTAGAGACTTGAAACTTGGTATATATACTCGGGTTGACAACCCAAGTTGGAAAAGATATGGCGGATATATCTACGCCCATAGGGGGCGTGGCAAACCGCAAAAGTTTGTAGCTCCTACAGTTTTAGAGCTAGAAGCTTCAAAATTGGATGGTAAGTTACTGGTGAGCTCCTCTATCGATGCGCCAAAAATAAATTTTACGCCCCTTATGGGGTATGCCCGGCTAAAAAATACCCTGTAATTTTCGCATTTTTTGAGTGTAAGCATCCAAATTTCACACTTACGTTACCCTTCACTACTTCTAAGAACTGGCCAAAAATTATATGTCTACGCCTACTGGGGGCGTGGCAAATCGGGAAAAACTATACGTTTTTCCGATTCTCAATGAGAAAATCAGAATTATATACAGATATTACTGCTGATCTCTATTGATTTCCAAAAAATTATATATGTACAAACCAATTGTGGGCGTGGCAATGGGCGTGATCTGTGGGGGTGTGAATGAGTATCCCGCAGTCGGTAGCGCCCGACTGCAACGTTCTTACTTGTTTTGAATTGTATACTTGAAGAGTCATTAAATAACCTAGGTTTTTGTATATAAGTTTTTCTCCAACTGTTTTTCAAATAAAAGTTATAAAACAAATTTAAAAGCAAGTACCGGTGCCTTTAACCTGTGACCAGCAGTGTATATTAATTTTGTGTAATGTCCGTCACGCTGAAATTTGGAACATAAACTCGTGTGGACATTCGAATTATAGTGTCAAGATTTTACCGATACGCCCACTAGGGGCGCGGCAAGTCGGAAAATGCATTTTCCGATATCTCAGAAACAGTACTTCTAGAAGTGATAGAGAGTTGCAATTTGAAATGTATACTCGCGTTGACAACCAAAGATCAAAAAGCTATGGCAAATATATCTACGCCCATTGGGGGCGTGGCAAATCGGGTAAAACTGTATCTTCTACAGTTTTAAAGCTAGAACAACCAAATTTGGCACGTAGATTACTGTTACAATCCTATGAAGATCGACTAAAAAACTATATGTCCACGCCTACTAGGGGCGTGGCAAACCGGATCTGACTATATAGTGATTTTTCAAATTCTGTAATATTTTGAGCACTATGAATGCTAGAGACTTAAAATTTGGTATATATACTCGGGTTGACAACCCAAGATGAAAAAGATATGGCGGATATATCTACGCCCATAGGGGGCGTGGCAAACCGCAAAAGTTTGTAGCTGCTACAGTTAAAGAGCTAAAAGCTACAAAATTGGATAGTTGAGTTACTGGTGAGCTCCTTGATCGATGTCCCAAATTTTACGATTTTTACGCCCCTGTAATTTTCGCATTTTTTGAGTGTAAGCATCCAAATTTCACAATTACGTTACCCTTCACTACTTCTAAGAACTGGCCAAAAATTATATGCCTACGCCCACTTTGGGCATAATAATGGGATAATGGGATAATACTGCTTATCTCCTCTATTAATTTCCAAAAAATTATGTATGTACAAACCAACTGTGGGCGTGGAAATGGGCGTGAGCTGTGCGGGTGTGAATGAGTATTCCGCAGTCGGTAGCGTCCGACTGCAACGTTCTTACTTGTTTTATTTTGGATACCATGCCCCCAATTTGCAAAAAACGTATTTAAAATACTAGAGACTTGTGCTTTGGCAAATACACGCATATAAATAACATAATCACGCTGTGAAAGTTTGAATTTTCAAAAATTAAGTTTCCATAAATACTAGAGACTCGTGCTTTGGCAAATACACGCATATGAATAACATAATCACGCTGTGAAAGTTTGAATTTTCAAAAATTAAGTTTCCATAAGCCCAAGCGCAGTCTTTGCGCAAACTGCGCAGTCAGCAGAGCGCATGCTTATGCGTTTGGAATATCGGCTCTTCGCAGGGTTCAGGGCATCTCCTAGTCGGGTACCGCCGACTAGAGCTTTCTTACGTGTTTTTGTGACCCAAGAAAAAAGTTGCTGCTGTATGAAGACATAATTGGTATACTGTTTGTCCTTGATCAGGACGATGATCTTGTCCATTCAAAGAATCCAAATTACCATTGCATTGTACTTAAGTTTCTATTTTACTTCAGATTTGCTTCTTGGTATTTTAGGTTTGAAGTGCCGATGTTAGTAAGGGCGATGCCTGGCGGTTTAAAAAGTTTATTATATATTTTTATACCCTGAACCCATTGAAAATGGGAAATCAGGGTATAATATTTATGTAAAAATGTAACAGCCAGAAGGAGACATGGCAGACCCCATAAAGTATATATATTCTTCTTCAGCTGGATGAGCTGAAATAGCCCTGTCCGTCTGTCCGTTCGTATGAACGCAGCGATCTCGTAAACCAAAAAAGCTAGAGATCTGATATTTTCAGAGTATACTCGTGTATAGCCTACGCAGTAAGAGTTTTTTTTTTATTTTCGGTAACTCATCCCGTTTCCTTGTTATCGATAAAAATCGATAACTTTTCTTTGTTTTTGTATACCGTAAGAGCTAGACTTAGGCTTAGGCTTTGGCAAATACTCACATATGAATGACATAATAACGGTGTGAAAGTTTGATTAAGAAAGTCCATCCCTAAAAAAAGTTATTAAGCATTTAATTTCCCATACAAGTGGCATATTGGAGCCCAAGCGCAGCCGCTGCGTAAACTGCGCAGTTAGCAGAGTTCCTCGCAATATTTGTATATGTAAAATAAGCATAGAATGATGGGAAGTTTGGAATGCGCAGGGTTCAGGGTATCTCGTAGTCGACCAGTCTCGACTAGAGCACTCTTACTTGTTTATAATCATTCACAAAAATGAAATGAACATATGGGTCTTATACAATGTCCGTCGAGCATTTCGCAGACCTATTTCGCCGCTATTGAAGCTTGAAAGATTTGCGGTCGGGCGCTCCTGACTGTGGAACAGTCATTCGTGGCCGCACAGCTCATGCCCATTACAAGGTATAGATTTTTTCTGATATGCACCGCCCCCAATCGGTTTATATATATATAAAGGCAAATCCATTGAGGAGGTCACCGGCATGAAACTAGATTTTCTAATTGATAAACGGTAAAAGATACAGTCTTTCCTGGACATATCATTTTTTCATCGATCTTTATAGTCGTAACAGGAACTCACGTGCCAAATATGTATGTATGTGTGTGTGTGTGTTTGTGTTGCTTATAATATTTATGTTGAAGAAGCGTAAAATGATTGAAATATTGACTATTCGCAGGGTTCAGCGGATCTCCTAGTCGAGCAGAGTCGACTAGAGCATTCTTGTTTTTTAATACAATAAGTTAATAGAAAAACTTTTATGTTGCCAGACATCCAATGAAACATATCATATATGCATTTTAATTTATTTCATTATATTTTAACACTAATCCAAAAATCGTTGCATTATACTTTATTATATACTTTATGGAGTCATACAATTTTTTCGTAAATTTTAACAAACCCATTATAAGAGTATATATAAAAATATATATAAAAAATAAAGATAATTATAATTTTTTTTTTTATGTTCATTTCAGATGTTTTTGAAGATCTTTTTAAGCACGTTAACAAAGAAACAAATCTGCCATCACCTTTGGTTTCCGAATATCACTACAATGTTGTTAAAAACAATTCTGATCGCTTAAACTCTGCTATTATTTACGATCGTGATTTCGGATATAACTACTTTGGATTTAAGACACTTGAGAGGTCATATTTGCTAAAAATAAATGGTAAAATAGCAGAAAGACCGCAGCATTTGCTAATGCGTGTCGCAATAGGTATACATGGCGAAGATATTGGTTCTGTAGTTGAAACCTATAATTTGCTTTCTGAGCGTTTTTTTACACATGCATCACCCACACTTTTTGCTGCAGCCACAAATCGTCCACAATTATCTTCATGTTTTCTTTTAACTATGGTATCTGATTCGATCGAAGGCATTTTTAAATCAGTTGAACAATGCGCAATGATCTCCAAGTCAGCAGGTGGTATAGGACTTAACGTTCACTGCATTCGAGCAAAAGGCACCTCAATTTGTGGAACGAATGGTACTTCAAATGGATTAGTACCAATGCTTAGAGTATTCAATAATGTGGCACGGTATGTTGATCAGGGAGGTGGTAAAAGACCTGGCGCATTTGCCATTTATTTGGAACCTTGGCATTCAGACGTCTTCGAATTTTTGGATCTTAAGAAGAATACTGGAAAAGAGGAACATCGCGCTCGAGATCTCTTTTTTGCGTTGTGGATTCCGGATCTTTTTATGAAGCGTGTTGAAGCCAATGAGGATTGGTCATTAATGTGTCCACACAAATGCCCCGGTCTCCAAGATGTTTGGGGTGAAGATTTTGAAAAACTCTATATCAAATATGAACAAGAAGGACGATCGAATAGAGTTATTAAAGCTCAATCTCTTTGGTTTGCCGTTATCGAATCTCAAGTGGAGACTGGTACTCCTTACATGTTATTTAAAGACTCGTGTAACAGAAAAAGCAATCAACAAAATGTTGGAACTATAAAATGCAGTAATTTATGCACGGAAATTGTTGAGTATTCGGCGCCAGATGAAATAGCTGTGTGTAATTTAGCGTCAATAGCACTTAACATGTTTGTGACGCAAGAAAAATCGTATGACTTCAAAAAACTTAAAGAAGTAACTAAAATTATAACCAAAAATTTAAATAAAATAATTGATATAAATTACTACCCTTTGCCGGAAGCTAAAAAATCAAATTTACGACACCGTCCTATTGGTATTGGAGTTCAAGGGTTCGCGGACGCATTAATCTTAATGCGGTATCCTTATGAAAGTGATGAAGCGTTCCTCTTAAATCAGCAGATCTTTGAAACTATTTATTTTGGAGCTCTAGAAGCAAGCTGTGAACTAGCTCAAAGAGATGGACCATACGAGACCTATATTGGAAGTCCAGTGAGCAAAGGAATTTTGCAGTACGATATGTGGAACAAATCACCAACAAATCTCTGGGACTGGAATACTCTTAAAATATCGATAGAGAAACACGGTGTCAGAAATTCTTTACTAATAGCTCCTATGCCTACAGCATCCACTGCGCAAATAATGGGTAACAATGAGTCATTCGAGCCTTACACATCAAACATTTACACAAGACGCGTATTGTCCGGCGAGTTTCAAGTAGTAAATCATCACTTGCTCCGTGATTTAACAGAGCTTGATTTGTGGGACGATGATATGAAAAATCAAATAATATCAAGTCGCGGTTCGATACAAAACATTGAATCAATTCCGAAAGAAATTCGTGATTTGTATAAAACGGTGTGGGAGATATCAATAAAATCGACTATAAAAATGGCGGCTGATCGAGGAGCCTTTATTGATCAAAGTCAGTCTTTCAATATTCATGTTGCTGAACCCAATTATGGAAAATTAACATCAATCCATTTTTATTCGTGGAAAGCGGGGCTTAAGACAGGAATGTATTATCTTCGCACAAAACCAGCAGCTAATGCTATTCAATTCACAGTTGATAAAAATATATCTGTATTGGAAACTAATGGACACAACTCATTTGACAAAAATGCTTCTTTAGAAGTAGAAAACCCAAGCGAGTCTGATATAGAAAGAGAACGTAAAATGGCAGACATGATTTGTTCTCTTGAAAACAAAGATGCCTGTTTGTCTTGCGGATCGTAAGCACATTTATAAGTAAAAGAGGATGTAATAATAAATAAATCATGTCAGTAAATTAAACGGCCTGTTCATATTTATTAAAACTGAAAAGAACAACTTAATCGTCGATTATGAATTTGCTTATATATTTTATGCACCTCATCAATTAAGAGGTCGAACTTTAAGGTAATTTAATCTCCTCGGCTGCTTTGGCATTTAGTCTTGAACATCAACCATACCCTGTAAAGTTACAAATCTGGCTGGGGTGCAGACTCACCCGAAAACTAATGTTCTTATTTATTATTAGTTTGTACCTTCTTCCTATTATACTTTTGTTGCCGGTCGAGCCCTGCCGTACCGGTCACGTGTCCACATAACCTTATTTTCCTATCAGCGGCGCCCCGCGCTCGCTGATCTTCTCTTTTTCCTTTTCCTTGTCGACCGTCTTCGTCCTCTTCTTTAAGGATCTGATGCATCGCCATCGATGCCACTCCCGTCGTCGTCGAGTCTTCCTTCGTCGTGCATCTTTCCAGATTTCGATACAATTGTCCATTTTCCTCGACGTAGTCCGTGAATTTCGCTGGCTCTTTAGCGATCCTCTCGCGCATCCTCGCGATCCATTTGCAGGGGAGCTCCGCTACCACTGCTTGTTGACAGATCTCTAGAGGTTGCCGGGAGAGAGCGTCGGCCACCACATTCAGTTTCCCTCGTCGTTAATGGACATCGAATTGGTACTGCTGCAATTCCAATGCCCAACGGGCGATCCTGCCGGTAGGGCTCTCTATTGAGTTTAGCCACTTTAAAGCGAGGTGATCCGTCACCACGTCGAACCTGTAGCCTTCGAGGTAGCATCGCATTTTCCTAATTGCCCATACGATTGCCAGGCACTTATTCTCTGTGGCCGAATAATTCACCTCCGCCTTCAGCAACTTTCGACTGGCGTACGCTATCACCCGTTCCTGATCCTCGACTGTCTGCGTCAACACTGCCCCGAGTCCGTAGTCGCTAGCATCTGTTTGCAGCACAAACTTGGCCGAGAAGTCGGGACACGCCAAGACGGGCGCCGTCGTTAAGTTCTCCTTGAGCTTTCTCAAGGCTTCCTCCTGATCCTCACTCCATACCCACTTCTGGCCCTTCTTGAGGAGCGACGTCATTGGCTGGACCAGCGACGCGAAGTTTGGCACGAACCGCCGGTACCAGGACGCCATCCCCAAGCATTGCCGCAACTCTTTTAGATTGGTAGGAGCCGGGAGCTTCTGTATCGCCTCCACCTTTGCCGGATCGGTGCAAATTCCTTCACCGCTGATCACGTGTCCCAGACACGCCAGCCTTTCTCTGAAGAAACTGCACTTCCTCCTGTTCAAGTTGAGGTTCGCCGCCCTCAATCGGCGGAACACCTCCTTCAAATTAGCCACATGCTCTTCTTTGGTGGCTCCGATCACCACAATGTCGTCCAGATAGGCGAACGCATGGGGCTCCATTTCGGGTCCGATGACCGTATCCAGCGCTCTCTGGAACGTCGCACCTGCCGAATGCAAACCGAATGGCATCACCCGCCAGTGGAATAAACCTCTTCCGGGCACGGTGAAGGCTGTGCATTCTCGGCTATCCGCCGCCATGGGGATCTGCCAATAACCGCTCTTGAGATCCAACGTCGAGATGAAACGAGCGTGGCGCAACTTCTCCAGGATGTGATTGATCCTAGGAACAGGATAAGCATCTGGAATCGAGTGTGCATTGAGCTGTCGGTAGTCTACGCACATGCGCCAATCTCCAGTCTTTTTCTTTACCAAGACTATTGGCGCACTGTGCGGACTTCGCGACGGCTCAATGGCCCCCACTCGAAGCAGCTCATCTATCTGCTCGTCAATCACCTTGCTCATAGCCGGATTCTTGGGATAATATCGCTGCTTCAGTGGCTTATTATCCCTCATCCTGATGCTATGCTCCGCTATGTGAGACACCCCCTTTAGGTTCTCAAACAGCGCCAGCTCCTTTTCTAAGAACTCCCTGAGTTCGTCCTCCAGGTCCTCTGGCCATTCCATATCCTCTGCGGGAGTCCCAGCTCCCTCTTCCTCTTCCACCTCAATTGTTTTTATTTCCGGCGGACGCTCCCTGGTCCCCGGAATCCTTCCCTCGTCGTCCATCGACTCCAATTTCTCCTTATGCCGCACCTCCTCCTCCAGATGCCTCTTCGATTGAGCTCGTCGTCGAGCAGGCGCCTTCCGTGCTCCAGACGGTGCGCCCTCTATCAACTCAACCTCAATCGTTTTTCTTTCCGGCGGACGCTCCCTGGTCCCCGGAATCCTTCCCTCGTCGTCCATCGACTCTAATTTCTCCACTTCTGTGTCCTTATGCCGCACCTCCTCCTTCAGATGCTTCTTCGATCGAGCTCGTCGTCGAGCAGGCGCCTTCCGTACTCCAGACGGTGTGCCCTCTATCGACTCAACCCGTATCTCGGATGGCGACTCTTCCTCTGCCGACGCCTTCACTTGCTTCGTCGCAGGCTTCCCACCCGCCACTCCAAAGTTCATTCCTCTCTTCTCTGCAAGAGTTGGACGCCGAGCGAGCATCTCTTGTCCTCCAGACGCGATGCCCTCTTTCGACGCCTCTCTCGCGGAGGGTGGTGACTCCTTTCCAGCCGGTGTCTCCTTCGTCCTCATCAGCAGTTCTGCGCGGCCACAGCGCACCGTCGTGCCTATGGCGCGCAGAAAGTCCATTCCCAAGATGACGTGATCCAGCATGGTCGGCATGATGAGCACTGTCATCCGCACTGGCTTCCCGGCGAGACTCACGTCCACTTTCATCATCTTCTTTACTTCCAGTGACGACCCGTCAGCCAACCTGATCCGTGACTGCACGTCCTGGAGCTCTCCCTGAATCGCCCTCCTGCGCACGCAATCTTCGCTCATGAAGCTACGCGTGGCTCCGGTATCGATTGTGGCGTCCATGCGTCGACCCGCAATCTCCACCCTTGCGACGATTCTTCCCTCTTCGACCACTAACGGGTACTCCTCTCTCTCTCGGCTGGTTAGTTGGCGCCGCTCCGCTCCTGCAGAGGACGCCCCTGTCCGTTTCCCGCGTCCGCACGGTAGCAGCACTCTTGCGTACTCCTCCCCGTCTTCCCACAACGGCGGCAAAACAACTCCAGTTTGTTGGGACATTCCCGAGTGAAGTGTCCCGTGTGTGCACAACGATAGCAGACCCGGCGCGGATCGAACCCAGATCCGATATCCTGGCTCATCATTTGATGTGCGGCCTCCGTTTGCTTCGCAGATGGTGCCGATGACGTACTTGGTCGCGACTCTGTCGGACGATATTCCGCCGGCTGCGAGCGGAACGGGTTGTTGGACCGACTATCCGCTTTTTGCGCCCCGGCAGTCCTCGTCCGTCCAGCCGTGGCGCTCTTCTCCAGATCCATCCCTTGGTCCCGCACATATTCATACTCCGCCGCCATCTGAGTCAGCTGTGCGAGAGACGTAAAGTCATGACGTCTTACGTACAATCTGTACTCAGGGGCGGCATTCTCGTATATTCGGTACAGCTCCTGTGCCGAACTATACGCTGCGTGGCGCATCATCAGCCTAATCTCTACGAGATAGTCCTTGAAGCTCTCTCCTCCCCGCTGCCGACGCGACCTGATCTGATCTTCGAGGCGCTCAAAATATTGCGGTGGCAGGAAGAACTCCAGAAATCCAGTTTTAAACTCTGCCCAGGTCACGTCCCTTAACCCGTTTGTAATGAACCACCTGGCGGCTTTGTCTACGAGCACCTCGCTCAATACCCTGGGCATACGATCGAGGTCGATGCCGTATGTGATGGCCCGCTCTTCCAAGATTTCCAAAAATCCGAGTGGGTCCGACTGGCCGTCATACCTCATGCCCCACTTCCTGACCTGCTCTGCTATGCATCTGGGCGGGCTCCTCACGGGCTGTGGTTGGTGTGCAGGAACATATTGGCTGACCTTGAGAGTCGGAGGCTGCTCTTTAACCTCACCGTCGACTCTCGAGTCCTCCCGTGTTCCGCACTTTCGGCCCTCAGCCATCCCGCTGATGTTTTCCCTGGATTTGTGCTGAATTTTCCTTCGTTTAATTTTCCCCTTTTTTTTTCTTGAATTCGTTTAATTTAATTTAACTTGTTCTTCTTGCCCCCGTTGCCGTTTCTTTTTAAAAAAAAAAAAATTCACTAAAAAAAAACGCTGCTTCGTGCCAGTGTGCACTTCTTGTCCTTCTTACTATTGTCTCGTTTCCATATTTCTTTTTTTTTTTTTTTTTTTTTTTTTTTTGTGAAAAAAAAAACTCACTCAAAAAAAAAACCTAACTTTGTACCACTGTACACTTGTCTTCGTAGCCGGTGTCTCTCTTCATATATATATATATATATTTTTTTTCCCAACAAAAAAAACTCACTCAAAAAAAAAAAGTCGGTGTGCGCCACTGTTCATTCGCCACTCGCCACTGTCTCTCTTTGTACGTATATATATTTTTTCTCAAAAAAAAACTCACTCAAAAAAAATCACTCAATGCCATTGTGCGCTACTGTTCATTCGCCACTCGCCACTCGCCACTGTCTTTGTACGTATGCATTTTTATTCTTCTCAAAAAAAAAAACTCACTCAAAAAAAAAATTCGTACATGTTACGCCACCACTCACTTGCTCTGAGATTTCGGCCCTCGGCCTGCAGTTCACTCGATTTTGCTCGAAATTTCTAGCTCTCGACCCACTGTACACGCTTGCTCGTTCTCGATGTTTCCCGTTGCATGCTGTACTTTTTCGGCGTCGCTGTGCCCTTGAATTTCGTTCGCCGTTACCTTCGCCGCGCTTGAAGAGTATGCTTGGGTATCGCCGACCTGACGTAGATTTTGCGGCATTTGCCGACCAGCACCTTTATTTGGGCATGTGCGCAGGATTTTACGCCGCGAACATGCCACGCTCCTTATTAGTCCCAGGGTCCCTGCTCGGGCGCCACTTGTAAAGTTACAAATCTGGCTGGGGTGCAGACTCAGTCTCCCAGGACCAGCACTTACAAGAATATTTGTTAAGTGCGGGGACGGGGACGGGGACTTAAGAGAGAGGAAAGGTGCTGGTTTGGGTTGGTTGCGATATTTATTTATTAATTAAACTTCTCCGTCGCGATCCGGGCCCTGCCGGACCGTCTCTCGCGAAGCCCACGTGCTTCGCGCCTTCTCTATATTCTTCCCGCCTACTCTTCGTTTGAGCGCCGATGCGCGCTCCTTACTCTCCAGCGACCCATCTCGTCGGGTGTCCGAAAACTAATGTTCTTATTTATTATTAGTTTGTACCTTCTTCCTATTATACTTTGGTTGCCGGTCGAGCCCTGCCGTACCGGTCACGTGTCCACATAACCTTATTTTCCTATCAGCGGCGCCCCGCGCTCGCTGATCTTCTCTTTTTCCTTTTCCTTGTCGACCGTCTTCGTCGCGTGCCAAAAACTAATTAACCTTAAGCCCTTGATTCTACCACACTCGAGCCGCCCGATCGCCTCGGCGACGCAACTCATCACAGCGCTCGCTCCCCGCGGTGGAGCTTTCGCCATGCTGCGCAGAGTTGCATTGCCGATCGTCGGCGCGCACTCCAGCTGTTACATTAAAATTCAAATATGTTGCGCTCCTTGCGTCTTAACTTAAAACTATGTTGCGCTCCTTGCGTCTTAATTCTAACTTAAAACTATGTTGTATAATTACTAATTACCTAACTAACTATATACCTATGCAATGTTAGGCGGCTACTCTGGCAGCCGCCTTACAACCCACAAATTTTTATACCCTTAACCCATTGAAAATGGGAAATCAGGGTATAATGGTTTTGTTGAAATGTATGTAACATGCAAAAGGAGGCGTGACAGGCCCTATAAAGTATATATATTCTTGATCAGGGCGACGAGCTGAGTCGATTTAGCCCTGTCCGTATGTTTGATCGTCGATCTCAGAATCTATAAGAGCTAGAGACTTGAAATTTTTTATGTAGGTCCGTGTATGACACGCGCAGATCGAGTTTGTTTCAATTCGATAACTCTTATCGTTTTAATGTTATCGATTAAAAACAAAATCGGAAACCAGTCATAAAATTATGTCTCGCACATCTTTAAAGCTTGTATTTGGTTGCATGTGTATTTTATACAATTTTGGTTTTTGTTATATTTTGGATAACACGCCCCCTTCGCCCAAAATTTGCAAAAAACATTTCATATACTAGAGACTTGTGCTTTGGCAAATACAAACATATGAATGACATTATCACGCTCTGAAAGTTTGATTAGGAAAGTACATCCACAAAGAAACTTATTCGTGCGTATGTGTGTGTGTGTGCATGTGCATGTGTTGTTTGTATATATATGTTAAATAAGCCAAGAATATTTGGAATATAGGCTCATCGCATGGTTTAGGGGATCTCCTAGTCGGGTACCCCCGACAAGAACTTTTACACTTGTTAAAAAGGTTCAAGTCTGCTGCTATCTAGTTTATAAAAATTTAGTCTTTATGGACAGACTGAGTGGGATATATTAGTACAGTATACTGGTACAGTCGAGACGCCCGCACAGAGTCCCGACATAAATCCAATAGAGCATGTGTGGAATATGCTTGAAAAAAATATTCGAAAGCGTGTTGTAGACGAGATAAAGTTTTCGAATTAAGAGCTGCTCCAGGTGGTCACCACAAGCGTAAGCGTCCGTCCGAGCTAAAAATATTATACTTTGACTCATCCGAGAAGATCGCCATACGCCAAAAGTCAACTAGCTTGTCTACATACGCCTTAACAAATTCCAAACGCTTTTTCCGATTTATTAAATTGACGTATGGCTTCTTCCAAGGAGGGTATGTCTTAAAGTTGTGTGATTTTATGTCCATACGAACGGTTTCCGGGTGTCGTTCTAAGTACTGCTGCTGATCTCTGATGTACTCTGTAAAGCGCTAGAAAATAGGTCCCTCTACACCATAAGCCTTATTTGGCGCTTGTCGCGATCTGGTAGTGCAGATCTGCTAGATCTAGTATTATTTTTGATGCGCCCCCTATATTAAAAACGGCTAATTACCGTTTGGATGGTAGACTTTTCTCTGGACATTATTTTGGAAAAATATAAACAGGCACGTATAGTATGTGAGGCCATTTATTTCCTGTGCATTTATGCATATATACGTGCATGCATATAATGTTCGACGCAATGCGAGGAGCGGCCCTCACGACTGGCAAGGAGTCAGAGTACGAGTTAGTCCGTCCCTGTCGGTCTTACGGATTCAGCGATTGGCTCGCGTCGCTCACACGACAATCATCGGCGTCCGAAGTACCGTTTGTGGCAGCGAGAAAGTAGTGTATGCTCTCACTCGTAGGCAGATAACGGTGCTTTGGCCAATGAGAGGCTGCCACGCAGATTTGGCGCGGTTTGCAGTCGCGCGAAATCACGCGATGTTGCCGTTAAAGGGGACACAAGCGGCGGACAGGCCCCGCTCCAGAACTGGCGCTGTTATAGCGCGAAGCAGAGCCTGCGCCGCTGCTATAAAAAGGCGACCGCAACTCGGCAGTGTAAGTGAAAAAGAGAGTTAAAAGTCTGGAGCGGATTTAAACGGAGTAAAACCAGTCTTAAGAAAGTGTGAGTGCAAGTATTAAGTGCCGAGGAACAACGCGAGTAAAAGTGATCAGCCAAAAGGACATTGATATCGAAGGACATCGATATTAAGCACTTCAGGTGGAAGAACGTTGCGGGAAAGTTACGGGATATCTACGAGGGATATCCCTGACGCCCATTGAGGACATAGGACAACCGTGAAAGACACAGGAAGGACATTAGCTGCCACCAACCAAGACATTGGTGCAGAACGGCTGAACATATAGTAATAGTGGCGGATCCTGGAGCTGGAGCAAGGTAACGTTCGCGTAGCTGTGCGAAAAGAGTGCGTGACTGTAGCTTGAGAAGCTCTCAGGTGAGCTTGCGAACAAATCCAGCCGCAAGAGTCACTGTAGTATCCGAGCGAACCGCCGGAGTATACAGTGCGGATCCTGGCGTCACCTGGAATGCTCAAGCGGATCCTTGTATACTTGAGAGTTCAGCACCATTCGTATAGCCAGAGTGCGCTAAAAGTCTACCTGCGATCCTGTGTACAGGTCTGCATTAATAGGCGTTAAATTTACATTATAACGTGAAATGTAAATAACCCTCAAATAAATGGAAAAAATATAAAGCGCTCAAACATTTAAACACAGTGACTTCATAATTTATCGCAAGTGCTAAATGTAAATTTGTTGGCACGAACAAAAAGTCGGCTGAGTTCGGCCCGGCTTAAACTGGCGCCCATGCCCCCTATGGCCGATTTCCACTGCTGCCTAAAGATGTAGTGCCGCTCCTGATCCTGCGGCTCTTTTCACCGGGCTCTGTATTTTTAGGCTTATTCCTGCCGTTTGTGCATCGAACAGCGATTTGGAGATCTTTGGTTCTCGCCCTTGTGTGAGGAAGGCTGTTATATACTCTGTGGACTCCGAAACGCTGCTGTTGATTGCCAGTATCAACTCCGGCGATGACTCGCCCCAACCCTCCTGATCACTGACCGCAAATCGCGCGAGGGTTTGCCCTCTCGGTGCAAACCCAGCTCGACCACAAACACCTTGAATGCGCTACTCGTAGACTGAGTCATTGTCGGTGATGCACGCCAAATATCCGCGCCAAAATCCGCTCTCTAAATGCCTTTTACGCCCGCACGTCGCGATACATACGTGGCCAAAGTACCTCGCCCAGCAATTGTTCTCCGGCTCCCAAAGTTGACAGCGGTGGCAACCACGACGCACGGTACCCACGCAGCCGCATCCTCGTGGGCTCTCAATGGAATTGAGCCACTCAGTGCCATTTGCTGTTAGAATAATAATATTAGTGAAATGACGCGCCTTCATCTTCAGAGACCTGCGTCAGGATGGCTCCCAAGTCCATAATTGCTCGCATCCGTTTACAGGCAGAATGTCTCTCATACAGGTCATCTTAGGGAAATCGCACACAGTACCCAGGAGTGAGCAGGTGCATAAATTTGATTACCTGGCAATCTTCCACAAGTGTGTGTGATATCCTAATCATTTCTATTCTTTGTGTTCCACTCTCTTCTTCTAATTCTGTTTGCTTTTATTAATATTTTAAATTTTCTTTTAATCTTTACTTTTATAGTTATTATATAATAATTATACTTAAGACTCTTTAATAAATATTTTATAAGTTTCTATTAACACTTTCTATCTTACATAGTTCAATAATATCACTGACCATACAAGGCTATGAATTGCGGCATAGCTGGCCGGACTGGCGAATAAAAATCCCCCATCGGGTTGGTGGTATTATTGAAATATTGTCCAGTTCTTTTTGGCTATAAAACGTATTCGCTTAGTTTATCTTTAAGTGGACTCCCGTTTTGTCAATATCTTATTTAAATAAATAAAAACAAAGCCCTCACGCCCTGTCCACTTTCATTTTGTGCCCTTTTTCACCAGCGAATAGAGCGAATGCACCGTTGTCGCAAAGTGTGGCGCTAAACGGCGGTACCACGGTGCGAAATTGCCGCGACTCCTTTACATTGAATGACGGTTTCAGACCCGCGATTGCGGTCACCTTCTTCGGGTCCGTGCGGATGCGACGTTCCGTCACCTTCTGGTCCAGGTACTTCAGTTCCTTTTTAAAGAAATCGTTTCCCCTGGAACATCCCCTTTCCTGGGCTGTGAATACAGTCAGCGCATCTTTAATAGATCGGCTGAAAGTCCACACACAGCCGTAATTTCCCAGTCTTCTTTACCATCACAATTGGCACGCTGTAAGGGCTATTTGAAGGCTCGATGCAGCCTTTGGCCAGCAGCTCATCCACCTGGCTGTTAACCTAAGCCTGCATCTTCGGGTTCTTGGGGAAACAACACTGCTTTATGGGCCGCTTGTCATGCATCGTGATCCGATGCTTCGTAATCCTCGTGGTGCCCTTAATATGCCAGCTGCCCGCTTGGCTGCGGATTTCTCGGCCCGATCATCAGCTTCAAGCTCCACAACTCCATCGCGATGCCCATGCTCGCCGAGAAATTCCAGCCCAGCACCAGATGGTCGATTATGCCTGGCAGAACAAGCAACGGAATGGAGATCTGATGCTCTCCAGTCTGCCAGTCCTACGCGTCTCCGTGTGGCGCGGATCACACCCACTCCTCGTAGTGTGTCAGCCAGTTTCTCGTTCACAAAACTTCTGGTGACTCCCGTATCGATCTTGGCGTTCGTGCTAATTGCCAGCTAAACTTCAGACGTTCGTTGGCATAGTGGCCAAATATTCGGCATGCCCCGACTGTCGCGGCCACGTCTACGCGGCGGCCATGCTCCGATGGTATACTTCTTCAGTCCGGCTGTCAGCGTCGTCCATAGCCATCAGCCCGCTGCTGCTGCCGCAACTTCTCTGATTATTAACAACCGCAGCTTGTCCGATCTGCGTGCATATGATCGGACAAGCTGCAGTTGTAAATAATCTTCAGATCCGCCGCATAGCGTAGTAGCCGCATCAGGTTTGAATCTACACCATGTAAACCTTGAATGCCTCGCTCACCATCTGCCTCAGTCGCGTGATTTCTTCCTTTAAATTCTCAAGGTAGTCCCTGCGCAGAAATAACTTCTGGAAGCTGTTCACAAACGTCTCCCACGCTGTCCAGTGTCTGTTATTTGCCACATAGCATTTTAAGGCAATTCCTTTAAGCAGCTCTGCCATCACCCTCGGGATCAGATCCAGATCTAGACCATAGGTATCGGCCGACTCCACTCCACTTTCTCCAAAAACTCCAGAGACTTCGTTGTGCCATCGAAACTCCCTTGCAGGCAAACGGCTGTGGCACTGGGGGATGGCAGAGACAATCGTACCACATTCACGATCTCACCGTTGTCATCGCTTTTATTCTGTGCGGCGAACGGCGTCCATGACCCACTCCCCGACCTGCCTCCGCATTGCGTCCAGAGTGCCAGTCAGACTTACGCCGAACTCGATCCCGTAGCGCAGCACATCCTCCTTCTTGAGGTTATACACCCAAGCTCGCACCATTTTTGCACTTTGACTCTTAATTACGCAGGGCTCCAAGTTGGGCTCCAGTTGTGCCGAACCTTCGGTTTATCCCGAGCTTAAGTCGGGCCGAACTCAGCCTACTGTTTGTTCGTGCCAACGTGTATGTAAGCACCTACAATAAATTATAAGTCGATGGTGTTTAAGTGTTTGAGCTTGTATATATTCTCGTTATTTAAGTGTAAGTTACAATTCACTTCGTACAATGAATGTACACAGAATCGTAGTGCTATACGAGTGGTTCTGTTATTCTTGAGTATCCAAGGATTCAAGGATTCCTGGAGTGCTCAACCAGGTGACGCCAGGATCTGCAATGTGTTCTCCGGCGGTTCGCTCGGATCAACTACAACTACGCCTACTGCTGGATTCGCTCTTAACCACACCTGAGATCTTCTCAAGATACAGCCACACACTCTCTTCGAGCAACGCAAACGTTACCTTACTCCTGTCTCAGGATCCGCAACTACTACTCTATGCTCAGCCGTGCTGCGCCAATGTCCTTGTTGGTGGCAGCTGATGTGCTTCCTGTGTCCTTCGTGGATTGTCATATGTCCTATGTCCTCAATAGGCGTCAGGAATATACTTCGTAGATATCCTGTGATTTTCCCACGATGTCCTTTCCACCTGAAGTGTAAGCATCCAAATTTCATATCTACCTTACCCAAAACCACCTCTTAGAACTGTACAAAAATATATATCTACGCCTTTTGGGGGCGTGGCAAATCGGATAAAACTGTATCTTTTTCTGTTTCTCAATGAGAAACTCAAAACTGTATGACGATATTACCGTTACTTAAATAAAACAATTGGGGGCGTGAAAAATCGGAAAAAACTATCTAGCAATAAGTGTGAGTTGTGCGAGCGTGAATGAGAATTCTGTAGTCGGTAGCGCCCGACCTCAACGTTCTTACTTGTTCTTTTTTTTATAAACTGTCTGCTAATTCACCCGCTTTTTCTCGATATGCCTTGAAGTCCGCCACATGAGCCGTTCCGGTTCGTTTACCTTCGTCCAAGCTGATTCGGGGAGATCTTTATGGACAGACTGAGTGGGATATATTAGTACAGTATACTGGTACAGTCGAGACGCCTGCACAGAGTCCCGACATAAATCCAATAGAGCATGTGTGGAATATGCTTGAAAAAAATATTCGAAAGCGTGTTGTAGACGAGATAAAGTTTTCGAATTAAGAGCTGCTCCAGGTGGTCACCACAAGCGTAAGCGTCCGTCCGAGCTAAAAATATTATACTTTGACTCATCCGAGAAGATCGCCATACGCCAAAAGTCAACTGGCTTGTCTACATACGCCTTAACAAATTCCAAACGCTTTTTCCGATTTATTAAATTGACGTATGGCTTCTTCCAAGGAGGGTATGTCTTAAAGTTGTGTGATTTTATGTCCATACGAACGGTTTCCGGGTGTCGTTCTAAGTACTGCTGCTGATCTCTGATGTACTCTGTAAAGCGCTAGAAAATAGGTCCCTCTACACCATAAGCCTTATTTGGCGCTTGTCGCGATCTGGTAGTGCAGATCTGCTAGATCAAATATTATTTTTGATGCGCCCCCTATATTAAAAACGGCTAATTACCGATTGGATGGTAGACTTTTCTCTGGACATTATTTTGGAAAAATATAAACAGGCACGTATAGTATGTGAGGCCATTTATTTCCTGTGCATTTATGCATATATACGTGCATGCATATAATGTTCGACGCAATGCGAGGAGCGGCCCTCACGACTGGCAAGGAGTCAGAGTACGAGTTAGTCCGTCCCTGTCGGTCTTACGGATTCAGCGATTGGCTCGCGTCGCTCACACGACAATCATCGGCGTCCGAAGTACCGTTTGTGGCAGCGAGTAGTGTATGCTCTCACTCGTAGGCAGATAACGGTGCTTTGGCCAATGAGAGGCTGCCACGCAGATTTGGCGCGGTTTGCAGTCGCGCGAAATCACGCGATGTTGCCGTTAAAGGGGACACAAGCGGCGGACAGGCCCCGCTCCAGAACTGGCGCTGTTATAGCGCGAAGCAGAGCCTGCGCCGCTGCTATAAAAAGGCGACCGCAACTCGGCAGTGTAAGTGAAAAAGAGAGTTAAAAGTCTGGAGCGGATTTAAACGGAGTAAAACCAGTCTTAAGAAAGTGTGAGTGCAAGTATTAAGTGCCGAGGAACAACGCGAGTAAAAGTGATCAGCCAAAAGGACATTGATATCGAAGGACATCGATATTAAGCACTTCAGGTGGAAGAACGTTGCGGGAAAGCTACGGGATATCTACGAGGGATATCCCTGACGCCCATTGAGGACATAGGACAACCGTGAAAGACACAGGAAGGACATTAGCTGCCACCAACCAAGACATTGGTGCAGAACGGCTGAACATATAGTAATAGTGGCGGATCCTGGAGCTGGAGCAAGGTAACGTTCGCGTAGCTGTGCGAAAAGAGTGCGTGACTGTAGCTTGAGAAGCTCTCAGGTGAGCTTGCGAACAAATCCAGCCGCAAGAGTCACTGTAGTATCCGAGCGAACCGCCGGAGTATACAGTGCGGATCCTGGCGTCACCTGGAATGCTCAAGCGGATCCTTGTATACTTGAGAGTTCAGCACCATTCGTATAGCCAGAGTGCGCTAAAAGTCTACCTGCGATCCTGTGTACAGGTCTGCATTAATAGGCATTAAATTTACATTATAACGTGAAATGTAAATGACCCTCAAATAAATGGAAAAAATATAAAGCGCTCAAACATTTAAACACAGTGACTTCATAATTTATCGCAAGTGCTAAATGTAAATTTGTTGGCACGAACAAAAAGTCGGCTGAGTTCGGCCCGGCTTAAACTCGGGATAATCCGAGATTCGTTACAACTGGCGCCCATGCCCCCAATGGCCGATTTCCACTGCTGCCTAAAGATGTAGTGCCGCTCCTGATCCTGCGGCTCTTTTCACCGGGCTCTGTATTTTCAGGCTTATTCCTGCCGTTTGTGCATCGAACAGCGATTTGGAGATCTTTGGTTCTCGCCCTTGTGTGAGGAAGGCTGTCGTATACTCTGTGGACTCCGAAACGCTGCTGTTGATTGCCAGTATCAACTCCGGCGATGACTCGCCCCAACCCTCCTGATCGCTGACCGCAAATCGCGCGAGGGTTTGCCCTCTCGGTGCAAACCCAGCTCGTCCACAAACACCTTGAATGCGCTACTCGTAGACTGAGTCATTGTCGGTGATGCACGCCAAATATCCGCGCCAAAATCCGCTCTCTAAATGCCTTTTACGCCCGCACGTCGCGATACATACGTGGCCAAAGTACCTCGCCCAGCAATTGTTCTCCGGCTCCAAAAGTTGACAGCGGTGGCAACCACGACGCACGGTTCCCACGCAGCCGCATCCTCGAGGGCTCTCAATGGAATTGAGCCACTCAGTTCCATTTGCTGTTAGAATAATAATATTAGTGAAATGACGCGCCTTCATCTTCAGAGACCTGCGTCAGGATGGCTCCCAAGTCCATAATTGCTCGCATCCGTTTGCAGGCAGAATGTCTCTCATACAGGTCATCTTAGGGAAATCACACACAGTACCCAGGAGTGAGCAGGTGCATAAATTTGATTACCTGGCAATCTTCCACAAGTGTGTGTGATATCCTAATCCTTTCTATTCTTTGTGTTCCACTCTCTTCTTCTAATTCTGTTTGCTTTTATTAATATTTTAAATTTTCTTTCAATCTTTACTTTTATAGTTATTATATAATAATTATACTTAAGACTCTTTAATAAATATTTTATAAGTTTCTATTAACACTTTCTATCTTACATAGTTCAATAATATCACTGACCATACAAGGCTATGAATTGCGGCATAGCTGGCCGGACTGGCGAATAAAAATCCCCCATCGGGTTGGTGGTATTATTGAAATATTGTCCAGTTCTTTTTGGCTATAAAACGTATTCGCTTAGTTTATCTTTAAGTGGACTCCCGTTTTGTCAATATCTTATTTAAATAAATAAAAACAAAGCCCTCACGCCCTGTCCACTTTCATTTTGTGCCCTTTTTCACCAGCGAATAGAGCGAATGCACCGTTGTCGCAAAGTGTGGCGCTAAACGGCGGTACCACGGTGCGAAATTGCCGCGACTCCTTTACATTGAATGACGGTTTCAGACCCGCGATTGCGGTCACCTTCTTCGGGTCCGTGCGGATGCGACGTTCCGTCACCTTCTGGTCCAGGTACTTCAGTTCCTTTTTAAAGAAATCGTTTCCCCTGGAACATCCCCTTTCCTGGGCTGTGAATACAGTCAGCGCATCTTTAATAGATCGGCTGAAAGTCCACACACAGCCGTAATTTCCCAGTCTTCTTTACCATCACAATTGGCACGCTGTAAGGGCTATTTGAAGGCTCGATGCAGCCTTTGGCCAGCAGCTCATCCACCTGGCTGTTAACCTAAGCCTGCATCTTCGGGTTCTTGGGGAAACAACACTGCTTTATGGGCCGCTTGTCATGCATCGTGATCCGATGCTTCGTAATCCTCGTGGTGCCCTTAATATGCCAGCTGCCCGCTTGGCTGCGGATTTCTCGGCCCGATCATCAGCTTCAAGCTCCACAACTCCATCGCGATGCCCATGCTCGCCGAGAAATTCCAGCCCAGCACCAGATGGTCGATTATGCCTGGCAGAACAAGCAACGGAATGGAGATCTGATGCTCTCCAGTCTGCCAGTCCTACGCGTCTCCGTGTGGCGCGGATCACACCCACTCCTCGTAGTGTGTCAGCCAGTTTCTCGTTCACAAAACTTCTGGTGACTCCCGTATCGATTTTGGCGTTCGTGCTAAACTTCAGACGTTCGTTGGCATAGTGGCCAAATATTCGTCATGCCCCGACTGTCGCGGCCACGTCTACGCGGCGGCCATGCTCCGGTGGTATACTTCTTCAGTCCGGCTGTCAGCGTCGTCCATAGCCATCAGCCCGCTGCTGCTGCCGCAACTTCTCTGATTATTAACAACCGCAGCTTGTCCGATCTGCGTGCATATGATCGGACAAGCTGCAGTTGTAAATAATCTTCAGATCCGCCGCATAGCGTAGTAGCCGCATCAGGTTTGAATCTACACCATGTAAACCTTGAATGCCTCGCTCACCATCTGCCTCAGTCGCGTGATTTCTTCCTTTAAATTCTCAAGGTAGTCCCTGCGCAGAAATAACTTCTGGAAGCTGTTCACAAACGTCTCCCACGCTGTCCAGTGTCTGTTATTTGCCACATAGCATTTTAAGGCAATTCCTTTAAGCAGCTCTGCCATCACCCTCGGGATCAGATCCAGATCTAGACCATAGGTATCGGCCGACTCCACTCCACTTTCTCCAAAAACTCCAGAGACTTCGTTGTGCCATCGAAACTCCCTTGCAGGCAAACGGCTGTGGCACTGGGGGATGGCAGAGACAATCGTACCACATTCACGATCTCACCGTTGTCATCGCTTTTATTCTATGCGGCGAACGGCGTCCATGACCCACTCTCCGACCTGCCTCCGCATTGCGTCCAGAGTGCCAGTCAGACTTACGCCGAACTCGATCCCGTAGCGCAGCACATCCTCCTTCTTGAGGTTATACGCCCAAGCTCGCACCATTTTTGCACTTTGACTCTTAATTACGCAGGGCTTCAAGTTGGGCTCCAGTTGTGCCGAACCTTCGGTTTATCCCGAGCTTAAGTCGGGCCGAACTCAGCCTACTGTTTGTTCGTGCCAACGTGTATGTAAGCACCTACAATAAATTATAAGTCGATGGTGTTTAAGTGTTTGAGCTTGTATATATTCTCGTTATTTAAGTGTAAGTTACAATTCACTTCGTACAATGAATGTACACAGAATCGTAGTGCTATACGAGTGGTTCTGTTATTCTTGAGTATCCAAGGATTCAAGGATTCCTGGAGTGCTCAACCAGATGACGCCAGGATCTGCAATGTATTCTCCGGCGGTTCGCTCGGATCAACTACAACTACGCCTACTGCTGGATTCGCTCTGAACCACACCTGAGATCTTCTCAAGATACAGCCACACACTCTCTTCGAACAACGCAAACGTTACCTTACTCCTGTCTCAGGATCCGCAACTACTACTCTATGCTCAGCCGTGCTGCGCCAATGTCCTTGTTGGTGGCAGCTGATGTGCTTCCTGTGTCCTTCGTGGATTGTCATATGTCCTATGTCCTCAATAGGCGTCAGGAATATACTTCGTAGATATCCTGTGATTTTCCCACGATGTCCTTTCCACCTGAAGTGTAAGCATCCAAATTTCATATCTACCTTACCCAAAACCACCTCTTAGAACTGTACAAAAAATATATATCTACGCCTTCTGGGGGCGTGGCAAATCGGATAAAACTGTATCTTTTTCTGTTTCTCAATGAGAAACTCAAAACTGTATGACGATATTACCGTTACTTAAATAAAACAATTGGGGGCGTGAAAAATCGGAAAAAACTATCTAGCAATAAGTGTGAGTTGTGCGAGCGTGAATGAGAATTCTGTAGTCGGTAGCGCCCGACCTCAACGTTCTTACTTGTTCTTTTTTTTATAAACTGTCTGCTAATTCACCCGCTTTTTCTCGATATGCCTTGAAGTCCGCCACATGAGCCGTTCCGGTTCGTTTACCTTCGTCCAAGCTGATTCGGGGAGATCAAGGTGACCACAGTATATGGTCCTCCCCATTCGCGGACAGTTTCGCTGCGAATATGTCCTCCGTATTGAGCAAGTGGCGTTCCTTCTCCCACACCTTGTAAACACACTTGCTCTATCTGGCTAGACGGACCTTGAACACACTCGCTGCTTTGACGATCTGTAGTATATTGATTTTTATTCTTCTGAGCCAGTGTTTTTATATACTTCAACCCTGAAATCTAGCTTATCTATTGCTGAGTTTGTAAGTCTCAGAGTTGGTCTCCATCTATTCTTGGTGTTTGTGTAGTCTTAACTTATCGCAGAGTTTGTAAGGCTCAGCGTTAGTATTTGTGTACTTTTTCTACGTACTTCAACCTAGTTGTTGAGTGCGTAAATGACATGTTTATGATCTTAACCTATTTCTGTATGTTCATGCCTGAACATTCTGCGGGGGGCCAGAAATGACAGTCAGTGGTCTGTTTATCATGGAACTTCCTCCTTCAGCAATCGAATCTACTCGCCTTTTGGACTTGTTTGCCGATGACTTCTTGGGTGCGTCCATTACCTTATGTATAAACTGGAAGGGATCGCTTACGCTGTGCATCCAGGTATAGCACAGCGGCACTTGACCACGTCTGGAACGACAAACCGCAGTTGTGTCGGCATCGGCTTCATGCTCATCTGGCCGCAGCGTCTCGTTACGTTGCTTCGTGGCTATCGAGCTGTTGGCTTCTTGAAGATGTCTTCTGGCGGTGCTTGCTTTAGCAGTTGCATCGGGATGTTTTGGTATTACATCCATTGTTGCTTCCCCTGCATTTGATCTTCCTTTTTCAGTTGCCATTTTTATACCCTGAACCCATTGAAAATGGGAAATCAGGGTATAATGGTTTTGTTAAAATGTATGTAACAGGCAGAAGGAGGCGTGGCAGACCCCATAAAGTATATATATTCTTGATCAGCTCGACGAACTGAGTCGATTTAGCCATGTCCGTCTGTCCGTCTGTCCGTCCGTCCGTCTGTCCGTCTGTCCGTATGTATGAACGCGTCGATCTCAGAATCTATAAAAGCTAAAGACTTGAAATTTTTTATGTAGATCCGTGTATAGCACGCGCAGATCGAGTTTGTTTCAAAAAATCGATAAATTTGATCGTTTTAAAGTTATCGATTTAAAACGTTATCGAAATGCAGTTATAAATTTATATCTCCTACATCTTTAAAGCTAGAGTCTCCAAACTTTGTATTTAGGATAATGTGGAGTTTATACAATTTTGATTTTTGTCACATTTTGGATACCATCCCCCCTTTCCTTCCCTTCACCCTAAACTTGTAAAATCCATATATCAAATAGTAGAGACTTGTGCTTTGACAAATACATACATATGAATGACAAATTTACGCTGTGAAAGTTTGATTAAGAAAGTCCATATACAAAAGAAATTATTAAACATTTAATTTCCCATACAATAGGCATATTGCAGCCGAAGCGCAGTCGCTGCGTTGACTGCGCAGTCAGCAGAGCGCGTGCTTATGCGTGCGTGCGTATGCATGTGTGTGTGTGTGCATGTGTTGATTGTATATATGTGTTAAATAAGCATAGAATGTTTGGAATATCGGCTCTTCGCAGGGTTCAGGGGATCTCCTAGTCGGGTACCGCCGACTAGAGCTTTCTTACTTGTTTGCTTTGTAGTTTTTCTTTTTTCTCTCCTTGATGTTATAGCTTCAGCAGCTCGTGTTGCAGTAGTTTTGCCATAGCCTTTTTCCAAGAGTTTTTTTGAGCTGATAATCTTTTTGCTTAATTGTCTAGCTATGTTGCCAGAAACAATCCATCCAAATTCAATCTTTTGTCCCAGAGTGTTATTTATTTTCTTTACTTTTCCCAACATTATTAGGGGGAGTAAATCAACGCCAATGACAACATAAATAGTACCGGGCTTGTTAAAATATGGGTCTGCAAGCTGGCAGCCCATCCAATCCTTATTGACATCCATATCAATTTTGTTGCTCAGTAGAGTTCTCTGGCGTTTTGGTATAACAAGTACCTGCAGTGTGGTAAAGAATTTGCCTTTAACGATTGGTTTGATCGTTAAGGAAACGCTACAATCTGTGAAATTCCTTCAATTTCCACGTCCGTTTGATTCGGCGCAGTTTTAGCTGTTGTGCGGCTTCTTCCGATATCAAGGATCTTTGTGAACCTCCATCAATAAGAACCCGAACCTGCTCGTATTTTCCAAACTTATTTTGAGCAGTGTATCTTGCCCTTTATTTTCTATAAGGCAATTGCTGCTAACGGTCTCTTTTGCACCCTCGAGAAGAAAATTGTTGTGAGACTTGGAGCATTGATTGCAAGTCCAATCCTTAACGCAATCATTAATGCGATGAGTGCAAAGACGTTTAAAGCATAGCGCGTTTTTAAACACAAATTCCTTGTGTTTTTTAACACGCTCGGCTCTAAATTCCTGACATCTGGTTAAGTCGTGGTCATCCAGTTGTCAACAACGGCATATTTTATAGCTCGTTCTATTTGCTTCCATAGACGTATGGACGGCACTCTTTTGCACTGAGTCTACAGAGTTGTACAGTTGCTCAATAAAGTCCAGCACATTGTCCAAGGACTGAATTTCTCTGGCCTTCTTTACATGCTGCTCGTAAAGCTGCAGGACTTCCGCCGAGAATTGTCGCAGCAAAATCTGAGCAAATAAAACATCAGCATCATTACCAATTTGTCCTTTTTCTTTGGTGATAAAGATGCACTCAGTTGCTGTGTCCAAGAGCTTGCGGATATTGCCTTAATCATTGTTCTTCAGCAGTTCCATGTCCACTAGCTGGTTAACGGCGTTAGCAAATATTTTGCGCTTATTTTCGTAGCGCTTGCATACAAGCTCCCACGCTGCATTATAGCTAGCAGATGATCCAATTAATAAATGGTCTACTAGGCAAAAAAGGCTTCTCCTTTGAGGCATTATTTCAGATAGTTCAGCTTCCTTGTATCGTTGATATCCTTCCTGTTGTGAATTACCTCGGAGAACAGCTCGAAGAACGTTGGCCACTCTTTGGAATTTCCATTAAAGTGAGGAAGATCCACTTTTGGCAGCTCTAGAACGTCTTCTTTTATGTTGTGCAAGTCACCTATTTTTCTGTTCAGCTTCTTTGTCAGTAGGTTGACGTTGCACTCAAGTTCATCGATTTCTGCGATGTCGAAGGCAAATTTTTCATACTTTGTTTCTAAATCCGTGAGCGTCGACTGAACTTTGCTCCACAAGAAATTTAACTTGTCTTTGTAGTCCTGTAGTCTTCCTGGTTGCTGAGCTCTAGGTTGGCATACACTTCTGCAATGTGCAGGCTTACTTTTAGAGCTCTTTTATCTGCAAGGTCTACCATCACATCCATTGGGCTGGCACTTCGTCGTGAAGAAATTTCTTCCTGCTGAATGTTTATTGCCTTGGATGTTTTCGATTGTATTTTCTTGCTAGATCCTGGTTGGTCGGTGTCCATAGCGAGGTCGGCAACTTCGACCTTTATCAGTGAAATCTGTTGCCAATTTATCAAGTACTGATAACGCATCCTTCCTTGCAATGGTCTGCTGGATGTTTTCGTGGATCTTTGCTTGCTTTTTTAGCAACTCGACCACTTTTGACGATAGCATCTTGTTAATATTGCTTGCGTTTTGTTGTTGTTGATCTTTGGCTTGACCCGTTGGAAGTTTTTTGTTTTGATCGCTTGGTTGATCGCGCTGTGCTTCTACTCACAGCTTAAATTGGTAAGCCAAAAAGAAACATAGAAATTTTTAAAACAATTTACTACTTTACTAACACTCGTCACAAAAATTATGGTAGACTTGTAGGTTGGATCGAAGGACCATGATTTAACTTAGATCATGAGTACACTTCAATATCCGGCTCGAAGGACCATAAATAGACTTGCTGTGTTGGTGTTTGTGTACTCCTAACTTATCGCAGAGTTTGTAAGGCTCAGCGTTAGTGTTTGTGTACTTAGCCTATTTATAGATTCCAAACATGTGACCCTTTTCATTTCTACGTACTACAACCTAGTTGTTGAGTGCGTAGATAACATGTTTATGATCTTCGGCAATTTCTGTATGTTCATGCCTGAACACCTTGTGAGGGACATAATAGACAGGTACGTAGAATTTGTATGTTGTGCACTTATAAATATATACGTGCATGCATTTTGTTCCATGCAGCGACGCGAGTAGGTCCTCGCGACTGGAAAGGGTCAGAGTCCGAATTAGCTCATCTCTGTGGCTCTTATGTATTCAGTAATTGGCTCGCGTCGCTCACACGTCGATCATCGGCGACCTTTGGCCGTTTGTGGCGGCGAGAAAGTAGTGTATGCTTCCACTCGTATGCCAATAACGGTGCTTTGGCCAATGAGAGGCTGCCACGAAGATTTGGCGTGATGCTGCCGTTACAGTGGACACGACCGGCAGACAGGCCCCGCTCCAGAGCTGAGCTGGCGCCGTTATAGCGCGAAGCAGGGCCTGCACCGCTACTATAAAAGGCGCCCGCAACTCGTCACGGGATAGTCAAAAACGAGAAAAAAGAAGCAAAGTGGAAAGAAAAGTGAAAGTATTAAGTGCCGAAGGAACAAAACGCGAGTAGAAGTGATCAGCCAAAGGAGCAGTGATATCGGAAGGGCATCGCTACCAAGGACTTCAGGTGGAAGGACATCGTGGGAAAGGATATCAGCGAGGGATATCCCAGACGCCTATTGACGACATAGGCTCAACGCGAAGGACATCAGCTGCCACCAACCAAGACATTGGTGCAGCACGGCCAAATCTATAGCATTAGTGGTGGATCCTGGAGCAGGAGTAGAGATAACGTTTGCGTAGCTGTGCGAAAGAGTGTACAGTGCGGATCCTGGCATCACCTGAAGTGCTCAAGCGGATCCTTGGAGACCTAAGAGTTCAGTACCATTCAGATAGCCAGAGTACGCTAAAACGTCTACATGCGATCCTGTGTAAAGGTGTACATTTGCTAACGGTTAAATTTACGAAATAGATAAAGTGTAAATTACCCTCACATAAGTGAGAGAATATAAACGAATCTCAAACCTTCAAACACATTGACTTATAATAAGTTTGGCGCAGCAAAAAACTCGGGATAAACCGAGGTATCGTTACAATATTTTAATGATAATGATACTCTAATTTTCTTATTCCTACAATAGATCATTACATTTTCAATGAATTATTCACGCTTTTTATATTTCAGATAAACTCTATTTCAAATTATCTGAATCGGTCACTTGATCTAGTTTTTATTAATGATGACTCTAACATTAATGTCTCTAGATCATCACCTTGTCACTTTGTCACTTTTGTATACCTGAGGATATACATCGTCCCACTTTGGAGGTACTATTATCCCTAAGTATTCCACCAGTTTTCACACCTATACTTTTAAAACAACGTTGTTGTTATAATAAATACAATTTTGTTTTGCATAATCAATTTATTAATGGAACAGATTGGTCCCCTTTATATAACACAGTTGACATAAATTTGGCAACAACTTATTTCTATAACACTTTAAATTTTAGATGAGTGTGTTCCTATGTGTCTCCCTATGCCCGTTTCTAATAAAGCTCCATGATTTACACAGATTCTTTCTAACTTAAAACATATTAAGTCTGGTTCGTTAGTAGACTGGTCTAAATATTTTTTTTTTGAATTCTCGGTGTTATGAGAATTACCTTTTTCGTTGCAAAAGGCAGTTTGAAATTCTATTCATTCGTAAACATGAAGCGTAAGTCTTCTAGTTTACCTTCCTCATTTTTCCTTGGATTGGACAAAACTTGTAATGATCATGATTCCTCTGATCTTTTTGCAGATTTTTTCCAATTCACTTACTCCTTAGTAGATCCCTATACCACTTCATACCCTCACTTAATTTGTGCAACTAATATTATTAATGCTTCTAATGTTTCCCCGGCTTCTCTGGTTTCAGACATTCGGTCATTGAAATCATCTTTTTCTCCTGGAGCTGATAATATTCCCAGTTGTGTAATTAAAGAATGTAGTGGTTCGCTTCAGACACCATTACTAAAACTATTTAATTTTTCGCTGGAAAACTTTGTTTTTCCGTCTATTTGGAAAGAGTCTTTCATCATCCCTCTATATAAACCTTGCAGTCGGGCGCTACCGACTGCGGGATACTCATTCACACCCGCACAGATCACGTCCATTGCCACGCCCCCAATTGGTTTGTACATATATAATTTTTTTGATATCAATAGAGGAGATCAGCAGTTATATCGTCATAAAATTTTGATTTTCGCACTGAGAATCGGGAAAACGTACAGTTTTTCCCGATTTGCCACGCCCCCAGTGCGTGGAAAATTACAGGGTATTTTTAAGCCGGGCATGCCCCAAAAGGGGCGTAAAAATTATTTGTGAGTCATCGATAGAGGAGCTCACCAGTAACTCAACCATCCAATTTTGAAGCTTCTAGGTCTAAAACTGTAGGAGCTATAAACTTTTGCGATTTCCACGCCCCCAATAGGCGTAGATATATCCGCCATATCTTTTTCGTCTTGGGTTGTCAACCCGAATACATATACCAAATTTCAAGTCTCTTGCATCAATAGTGCTCAAAATATTACAGAATTTGAAAAATCACTATGTAGTCACATTCGATTTGCCACGCCCCTAGAAGGCGTGGATATATAGTTTTTTGTCGATCTTCATAGGATTATAGCAGTAGCCTACATGCCAAATTTGGGCGTTCTTGCTTGAAAACTGTAGAAGATACAGTTTTACCCGATTTGCCACGCCCCCAATGGGCGTAGATATATCCGCCATAGCTTTTTCATCTTGAGTTGTCAACACGAGTCTACATTTTAAATGGAAACTCTCTAGCACTTCTAGAGGTAGTGTTTCTGAGATATCGGAAAAAACATTTTCCGATTTGCCACGCCCCTAGTAGGCGTATCGGGAAAATCTTGACACTTTATAATTCGAGGGTATACATGAGTATATATTCCAAATTTCAACTCTCCAGCTTCAAAACTGTGCAAATGGTTTGCATTCATACGGACAGACGAACGGACAGCGTGACGGACATTGCACAAAACCACTTCGTGAATGAGTATAAAAAGGGTCTGGCATTTCTAACTATAGAGGTATTGCAAAACTATTGCTATTCCGAAATTATTTGTAAAAATAATATCATCTACCCTACAACATTTTTGTAAATCGATTATTTCACCATCTCAGCATGGTTTTGATAAAAATCGATCTTCTTCTACTAATCTATTAGAATTTACTTCCCTAGTCAATGACAGTTTTTCAAAAAAAATGCAAACTGATGTTATATAAGTTAACCACTGACACTGGGCGCGTGCTGACTTATCATATTTGCGAAGTCCACTAGCAACGATCAACGCCGCTGGTGTTCCAAGAACACCAACGGCGACGCCCGCAACGGTAGCAGCGGCTGTGCACTGGCGGCAGCGTTGCGGCAGCGCCTGGTCGCAGGTATAGTTTTTAATTCTCTAATTGTTAGTCTTAAGTGTGAATTCAATAAACGCGCAGCGTACCGCTCGCAACAATTCTAATTCCTTAGTTCTCATTCCTTAATTCAACCAGCTATATCAGTGAGCTGGCTAACGCCTCTGACAAAGATATTAAATACTATAATTGGCGCCCAACGTGAATAAGCATAAACAAGTAAGAAAGCTCTAGTCGGTGGTACCCGACTAGGAGATCCCCTGAACCCTGCGATGAGCCGATATTCCAAACATTCTATGCTTATTTAATATACATATACATGCACACACACGCACATACGCACGTACGCATAAGCGAGCCCTCTGCTGACTGCGCAGTTACGCAGCGACTGCGCTCGGGCTGCAGAAGAGCTATATTATGGGAAATTAATTGTTGAATAAGTTTCTTTGTAGATGGACTTTCGTAATCAAACTTTCAGAGCGTGATAATGTCATTCACATGTGTATATTTGCCAAAGCACAAGTCTCTAGTACTTTAAATAGTAAATTAATTAAATTAAATTAATTGGGGCGTGTTATCCAAAATATAATCAAAATACAATCAAAATTGTATAAGCTCTACATTATACTAAATACAAAATTTGAAAACTCTAGCTCTAAATATGTGGGAGGTATAAATTTATAACTGCGTTTCGATAACATTATAAGTTGATAACTTTTAAACGATCAAATTTATCGATTTTTTGAAATAACCTCGATCTACGCGTGCTATACACGGATCTACATAAAAAGTCTCTAGCTCTTATAGATTCTGAGATCGACGCGTTCACACATACGGACGGACGGACAGACGGACAGACGGAGAGACGGATATCGACTCAGTTCGTCGAGCTGATCAAGAATATATATACTTTATGGGGTCTGCCACGCCTCCTTCTGCCTGTTACATACATTTTAACCAAACCATTATACCCTGATTTCCCATTGTCAATGGGTTCAGGGTATAAAAAGTGAATTTCATTTTCTGCCAAAAGAAAACTGAAAAGTGTTTTGTTTACCAAAATTAGTGCAGTGAACATTAAAACGTCTACTCAAAGACAAAACAAAGACAAAATAAAAATAAAAATAAAAATATACAAAGAAGTGAAACTTCAACACATCGGCTGCGGCAAGACGACCTAATTCTACAGCATCAACTCGACTGCGGCAAGACGACCTGATTCTCCAGCACCAACCCGACAGCTGCGCGGGATACTTCTAAAACTAGATAACATGTAAGTGATTTGCAAAGTGAGAATTTAGCTAAGTCAACTAAAAGTAGAAACTAAACAAAGTAAAGTGAGTTTGAGGGTCTTAATTCGGAGACTACTCATGCCGTAGTCCTATCGCAAATGTTTTTAAAAATCGAATGGACAGAAACTTGGTACCAGAACGTTAGCAAGTCTGATAGGAGGATTTATTGACCTACAAGTGTCAGATCAAGTTAGTCAACCCACAACAAGCAGCCAAATCAAAAGCAAAGACATGGAACCTGAGCACCTCAGAGTTATAGTTGACACTGCCGTGCAAAGCGCACTTACGGTGCAGGCACAAGAGTACACTAGGAGGGAGGAAGCTCTTAAACAAGAGCAACAACAACAAATAGCACTAGTAAATTCTAAAATTCCAGTCCCACCTCTCTCAGTACCAGAAGTCAGAGTCTATAAAGACGTCGAGATAGTGGACGGAATTACTTCTGATGAGCCCCTCGAAGCAGTAAAGTGTGTGCCTGAGTTTCATGGAACTCAGGAGACATACGTGGCATGGAGACAAGCAGCCCATGCAGCGTACAAAATTTTCAAAAGGTTTGACGGAAGCTCCCGCCATTACCAAACTATGATCATAATTCGAACAAAGATTAGGGGCGCAGCGGATGCCGTTCTGGCATCATTCAGTACGCCACTAAATATTAAAGCGATCATAGCCAGACTAGACTTTACTTACAGTGACAAAAGACCCATACATGTCATAGAGCAGGAAATGAGCACGCTGAGGCAAGGCGGAATGACAATTCTGCAGTATTACGATGAGGTAGAAAAAAAGCTTAACTTGTTAACCAATAAAGCTAACATGACCTACGACATTAGCATAGCTATGGGCATATGCGAAAAGTTCAGGAATGACGCACTCCGTGTGTTCATTTCCGGACTAAAGCGCAGTCTGACCGACGTGCTCTTCTTCGCTCACCCCCCTGATATGCCAACAGCTCTCGCATTGGCACAGGAGGTTGAAGCAAATCATGAGAGGTACGCTTTCGCAACAAACTATGCTAGGGGCGTAGAAGAAAAGGGACGCCCCGACCAACGACAGCAAAGTCGTCAGCATCAGCAGACGCAAAATGCGCAAAATGCTAACCAAAGCAACCAGGGGAAAACCCCCTACTTTAAAAAACAGAGCGGACAGCGGCGAAAAAGCCCCAGAACCCATGGAGATCGATCCATCGTCCTCAAAGTATAGACAACAAACAAACTACCAGATACCTCAAGGTCAGGGTAGTAAACGTCCCGCCGGCTCTAACCGAGCGACTGGCCAAAGACGACAAAAGATAAATCTTTTAAAGGCCAACACTGACCAAGATACGACCTATGCGCAAGCAGCTCAAGCAGCGCAGGAAGCGATAGATAGCTAACGATGACGCCGACTCTGACTCAGATAGCGGCAACGTTAATTTTTTAGGGTGTGGTCCCTGCTGCCGTTCATTCGGCGCAGAATAGCAGGGACAGACATGTCATTCCTAATCGACACGGGTGCGTCCAAAAACTTCATTAGACCGCATAATCGGTTAAAGGACGTCTTCCCTGTCGAAACCCCTTTCGAAACCGCTTTCGTGTGTTTCGTGCACTCCCATGTTCGGACACGACACATATTTTTTCCTATTAGATTCCCTACCTACATTTGACGGGATCATAGGGCTCGACCTGCTAAAGCAAGGAGGAGCAGTATTATGCCTTAAAGAAGGTGTATTAAAAATAGTTGCAACTTCGGAGGCATTGCAGAACCTTAAATGTACTAATGTCAACTATACCAAAGGTAAAGAAATACATGCACCATCTGCGGTAAAAGAAGTTTTCTTAAAAATGCTTCACCGTAACAAAAGGGATTTTGCGGACTCTAACGAGTCCCTACCTTACAATACAAACGTAGTAGCTACGATTCGTACCACCGACGAAAACGCAGTATACTCGAAATTGTACCTGTACCTTAAAAGACCTTTTACGAATCGGCATCATCAGAAAGTCTAAGTTCCCATACAATAACCCAGTGTGGGTAGTAGACAAGAAAGGTTCTGACGAGATGGGCAATAGGAAGAAACGCCTAGTGATAGATTTCAGGAAACTGAATCTAAAAACCATCCCAGACACTTACCCCATGCCGAGCATCACCATGATATTGGAAAATTTGGGTAAAGCAAAATACTTCACCACTCTCGATCTTAAATCAAGTTATCACCAGATTACTCTGGCAGAATCTGATCGAGAGAAAACGGCCTTCTCAGTAAGCGGGGGGAAGTACGAGTTTTGACGTCTCCCCTTCGGTTTAAAAAACGCCGGAGGTATTTTTTAGCGCACTATCGATGACGTTCTACGGTATGTCGTGCTACGTGTACGTTGATGACGTCATCGTTTTTTCCGAGAACGAGGCGGATTACGTTAAACACGTCGATTGGGTACTAAAGAGCCTTCATAGTGCAAACATGAGGGTGGCCCATGAAAAGTCACAATTTTTTAAAGAGAGCGTCGAGTACCTCGGCTTTATCGTGACAAAAAACGGCGCAAAAACGGACCCTGAAAAGGTGAAAGCCAATCAGCACTACGTTGAGCCTAGGTCATTCATGGGCTTAGCGAGCTATTACCGTTGTTTTATTTCGCATCAATCGCTAAACCTATCTCCGATATCCTAAAAGGGGAAAACGGAACAGTCAGCAAGTATAGGTCCAAAAAGACAGAGAACAGTTTAACGAAACCCAGCGCAATGCGTTTAAAAAGCTCAGAAATATTCTAGCCTCAGAGGACGTTACACTAATGTACCCTGACTACCAAAAGCCGTTCGACCAAACAACTGACGCCTCGGCCTATGGTATTGGGGCTGTACTGTCTCAGAACGGACGCCCGATAACTATGATATCTCGGGCACTAAAGGATAGAGAAGCAAACTACGCTACTAACGAGCGAGAATTGCTAGCTATCGTCTGGGCTTTGGCAAAACTCCGGCACTTTCTTTATGGTGCGAAGAATATTAACATATTCACCGACCATCAGCCACTCACATTCTCGGTATCCGAGAGCAACCCTAACGCCAAAATCAAGCGCTGGAAAGCGCGCATTGACGAAACTGGGGCCAAACTTTTTACAAGCCAGGCAAGGAGAATCACGTGGCCGATGCGTTACAAAAACCAAGGGTCCGATGCGGCCACAATCCACAGTGAGTTATCTCTGACTCACACGATTGACATGACTGACAAACCGTTGAATTGCTTCCGTAACCAAATAGTGTTGGAAGAGGCACGGTATCCGTTAAAAAACAAGTTTACTGTATTCGGCGAAAAAACCCGCCACCTGATAAACTTCACTGACAAGGAGGACTTAGTAGAAACAGTCAAGTCCGTCATAGTCCGAGCCGTAGTAAACGCGTTGCACTGCAGTTTGCCAACCCTGGCCAAAATTCAACATGAGGTTGTAAAGGCCTTCCCAGCCACAAAATTCTGGCACTGCAAAAATTTCGTAGCTGACGTATTTAACATTAGTGATAGGAGGGAAATAATCACCAAAGAGCATAACAGAGCCCATAGGGCAGCTCAGGAAAACGTCAAGCAAATAATGACGGAGTATTATTTCCCGATAATGTCCAAGTTAGCCAATGAGGTTGTCCTGAATTGTAAAATTTGCGCAAAGGCAAAGTACGACAGGCACCCAGAAAACCAGGAGCTCAGCCCGACGCCGATTCCATCACAGGTTGGAGAGATGTTACATGTCGACATCTTTTCCACAGACAAGAAATATTTCCTGACGTGCATAGACAAGCTGTCCAAATTCGCAATGGTACAACCCATTGCATCAAGGAGTATAGAGGATTTACGACCCCCCCTATTAATACTAATGAACGTGTTTCCCCGAGCAAGGCAAGTCTATTGCGACAATGAGCCTGCACTCAAGTCTGAGACTATAAGGTCCCTTCTAAAAAACAATTACTATGTAAACATCTTAAATGCGCCGCCACTCCACAGCACGTCGAACGGCCAAGTGGAACGCTTCCATAGCAGTTAGAAATAGCTAGGTGCCTAAAGCTCCAAAGGGGGATCGTGGACACAGTTGACCTTATCTTACAAGCGACTACTGAGTATAACAGTTCGATTCACTCGGTAACAGAGCAATAACCAAAAGATGTTTTTAATACCGCTTCGCCGGCATGCATTCAGGACATTGCTAGGAAGATAGAGGGAGCTCAGCTCGAGCAAAATGCCCGACTTAATAAAAAACGGCAGAACAGGGTCTTCGAGGTAGGTGAGGCGGTCCTAGTAAAGACCAACCGCAGACTGGGAAACAAACTTTCGCCCCTCTGCGAGGAAAAGGTTGTTGAAGCGGACTTGGGGACAACGGTCCGCATTAAGGGGAGGGTGGTCCACAAGGACAACCTCCATCGATAATTTGTAGTTTTAATCATTTTCTTTGCAACATCTTAGGCTTATCATCCTGACACTTGTAACCTTGACCACGACGACAGCACGGATAACGGACTACTCACACGCGAACTATATTCCTATCATAGACAAATTGACATAAACACCAGAACTCAGGAAAAAATCAACCAACTAACGGACACCGTGCAAAGGACAAACATGTTGACACAGGTCATCTGTTTGAAACCCTTACTGCGCGCAATAGAATATTAATTACCGAAATGGGAGCGCTCATCCTCACTTTAACACTTGAAAAAAATGACATCATAAATCCAACCATGATAGTCCATTCAGACTTCGAATCAATTCTCACTGATCAAATCGCAGGGACCTCGATTACCACCTAATGAAAGTGTCTAGCATTAAGGTAGATCATAAGATAGATATGATCATTATACTCATTCACAAAGTGAAATGAGTATATTGGTTTTGTGCAATGTCCGTCACGCTGTCCGTCCGTCTGTCCGTCTGTCCGTATGAACGCAAACCATTTGCACAGTTTTGAAGCTAGAGAGTTGAAATTTGGAATATTTACTCGTGTATACCCTCGAATTATAAAGTGTCAAGATTTTCCCGATACGCCCACTAGGGGCATGTATTTTCCGATATCTCAGAAACACTACTTCTAGAAGTGCTAGAGAGTTGCAATTTGGAATGTAGACTCGTGTTGACAACTTAAGATGAATAAGCTATGGCGGATATATCTACGCCCATTGGGGGCGTGGCAAATCGGGTAAAACTGTATCTTCTACAGTTTTAAAGCTAGAACGCCCAAATTTGACACGTAGGTTACTGTTACGATCCTATGAAGATCGATTAAAAAATTATATATCCACGCCTTCTAGGGGCGTGGCAAATCGGATCTGACTATATAGTGATTTTTCAAATTCTGTAATATTTTGAGCACTATTGACGCTATAAACTTGAAATTTGGTATATATACTCGAGTTGACAACCCAAGATGAAAAAGATATGGCGTATATATTTACTCCCATAGGGGCGTGGCAAACCGCAAAAGTTTATTGCTCCTACAGTTTTAGAGCTAGAAGCTTCAAAATTGATTGGTTGAGTTACTGGTGAGCTCCTCTATCGATGACCCAAAAATAATTTTTACGCCCCTTTTGGGGCATGCCCGGCTAAAAAATACCCTGTAATTTTCGCATTTTTTGAGTGTAAGCATCCAAATTTCACACTTACGTTACTCTTCACTACTTCTAAGAACTGGCCAAAAATCATATATCTACGCCCACTGGGGGCGTGGCAGATCGGGAAAAACTGTACGCTTTTCCGATTCTCAGTGAGAAAATTATATGTGTACAAACGAATTGTGGGCGTGGCAATTTGCGTGATCTGTGCGGGTCTGAATGAGTATCCCGCAGTCGGTAGCGCCCGACTGCAACGTTCTTACTTGTTTTATTATTCAATTTCCTATCATAAGCAAGCTATGCAAAAAGGTCACATTCTTCCCAGTCGCACACAACGGGCTGACTCTCCAGCTATAAAACAACCTGGTAGCCGAATGCAAAGGAAAGGTTGTGGCGGTGACAACTTGCACCCAGACAGCAACAGCCACATTCTGCAAGAGGTCAGAAGATGTCACCTGTGCGCAAGGCCTCCACTAAGGCGATATCGCGCATTGCCAGCCACAGCCAAGCCACGTCGACCCTGTCACCATAGTTGACGACGGCATCATCATTGTGAATGATCGTAGCCAGCAGCCAGCAGCTATGACGATTACGCCCCAGTGAGGGTCAATGGAACGAATCTCATCACGTTCCGTTCACACGCCACCGTCGACACAACACTGAGCTTACCTTACATTCACCGGCTAAGCGCACAAAACTTAATCTTCATCAACGAGCTCAGAGATAGCATCGTCGTCAACACTAGTTCGACGATATCGCTTGGTTTGGTAGTAGTGGCATGCGCAATGGGCCCCGGAATCTACTACTTACCCAGGAGACATCGTGTTGCCCTACAAATCTCGGAGATCGTCCAGAACTACGACACGACCGACGACGGTCGGGCTTGAGAGAGGGAGTAGTTACCCACTGACACTGGGCGCGTGCTGACTTATCATATTTGCGAAGTCCACGCCCAGAGTCACAGCTGCGGATGTGTCGCAACAATGTGGGCAGCTCCAGCGGCAGTGCGAATGTGTCGCAACAATGTTGACAGCTCCAGCGGCAGCTGCGAGTGTGTCGCAACAATGTTGGCAGCTCCAGCGGCAGTTGCAGATGTATCGCAACAATGTTAGCGGCCGCCGTGATAATGCGACACCACACACGAGGCGCAAGTCAGCAGTTCTGAGGAGCACCAGCAACGACGCTGGAGTTCCAAGAACAGCGACGGCGACGCCTGCGACGGTGTTCCAAGAACACCAACGGCGACGCTCGCAACGGCAGCAGCTCCTGTGCACTGGTGTTCCAAGAACACCAACGGCGACGCTCGCAACGGCAGCAGCTCCTGTGCACTGGCGGCAGCGTTGCGGCAGCGCCGATTCTGCGCCTGGTCGCAGATATAGTTTGATTCTCTAATTGTTAGTCTTAAGTGTGTGAATTCAATAAACGCGCAGCAATTCCTTAGTTCTCATTCCTTAATTCGACCAGCTATCGCTGCCGATATAAAACACATAAATAACGGAGTTATATCAGTGAACTGGCTAACGCTTCTGACAAAGATATTAAATTCTATAATTTATATACTGATTTCAGTAAAACATTTGACTCAGTACACCATAATATATTACTTCAAAAGTTTGATCACTTAAGATTTTCCACTAAACTTCTTCCTTGGATTTCATCCTATTTAAATTCCTTTTAACTTTGGCTTCGTCTTATTGATCTTCCATCATTAATCTATAGTAGAACTATCCTGGGGATTGTTTTTCTACATAATTTGATTATTGGTAATATTGATTCGTCAAGCCTGTTATTGCAACTTAATTTTTCTGTTCCTTCCAGAACAACCAGACACTTTCGTCCGTTGTATTTACCATTGTGCATAGCGCGTTTCACGTTTTATGTGTTAATTATAGTAAATTTTATCACTTGTTTTCCTCTGAACTCTTTCTACCTTTAATTAAATTCTTGCTTTAAGATTTTAGGGAAATCCCACACAGTGCCCAGGAGTGAGCAGGTTCACAAATTTGATGACCTGTAAAATCTTCAACATTGTGGAGTGATTTCCCAATCCTCTCTATTCCTTATTTTTCTCTCTCTTCTTATTCTGTTGGCTTTTATTCATATTTTCAATTTTCTATATTTCTATAGAAATATATAATTTTCATTA
Organism: Drosophila nigricruria; assembly: GCA_037075265.1. NCBI lineage: Eukaryota > Metazoa > Arthropoda > Insecta > Diptera > Drosophilidae > Drosophila > Drosophila nigricruria. Next base: position 1,335,644 of record JBAMCI010000158.1, on the reverse strand, counting down.
TAGACACACACGGAGTATTAACATACTGGGAAAAATTAACAATCTAACAGAGTCAGTTAACATTATTATTAATTTCGCAAAAGAAAAACAGATCGAAACAGGGCACCTCTATGCAACTTTACTCACAAGAATCCGAATTGTAATTTCGGAACTCGTAACATTAATATCAGCAATCACTCGCAAAGATTCAAATTATAAGCCCAGCCATACTTGATTCTCAAGATTTAATTGAAATTATATGTGAGCACTCTACTAGTATAACAAAAAAAAAACTTAATGCAAGTAGCTCATATCATTATTTTGTTATTAATTAAATATCCTGATCATAGTTAAAATTTTAAGGATATAACACTTTTCAACGTTAAACACAACGGCACGATACTCCATTTTGCAGAAGACAATAAACGTGGCAGAGTGCGATGGTAAACGAGGGAACAGCGAAAGTAAAAATGACATTCAACGAGGAAATTCAAGTAAATGGGTCTTGATTCGTAAATACGAAAAACATCGTACGACCACACCCAGGCTCTGCCGCATCGACACTGCTAAATATTACTGGACACCAGGAGATTCTGAGCTTGCCATATCTCCAAAAACTGAACCTCGAAAACCTGCATTACATTGACAAGGTCGGAGCTGATAATATGGCCTGCTACGTTCAGCATTTTCGTCATCATCGGCCTGATTGCCGAATTCTCGGTCCTCAATATTGTAACGAACCTCGGTTTATCCCGAGTTTAAGCCGGGCCGGACTCAGCCGACTGTGCGTTCGTGCCAACAAATTTATATGTAGCACCTTGCGATAAATTATAATGCAATGTGTTTTATGGTTTTGCGATCGGTATATTTTCTCACTTCTCTGAGGCCAATTTACACGTTTTATATTCTTCACCAAATCTAGCGCTTAGTAAAGCACACCTTTCCACAGGATCGCAGGTAGACGTTTAGCGCACTCTGGCGAATGGTACTACACTCTTAGGTCTCCAAGGATACGCTTGAGCACTCCAGGTGACGCCAGGATCCACACTGAATACTCCGGCGGTTCGCTCGGCTATTGCAGTGACTCCTACGGCTGGATACGCTCACAAGCACACCTTGAGATCTTCTCAAGCTACAGTCAAACGTTACCTCTGCTCCTGCTCCAGGATCCGCCACTAATGCTGTAGATTTGGCCGTGCTGCACCAATGTCCTGGTTGGTGACAGCTGATGTCCTTCCGGTGTCTGTGTGTCGAGCCTATGTCCTCAATAGGCGTCTAGGATATCTCTCGTAGACATCCTTCCCACGATGTCCTTCCTCTCGAAGTCCATGGCAGCGATGTCCTTCTAAATCTCTGCTCCTTGGCTGATCACGTTTTCCACTCGCGTTTCTTGTTTCCTTCGGCACTCAATACTTTCACTTTCACGTTTTTGACTTTCCCGGGGGCCCAGTTGCGGGAGCCTTTTTAAAGCCCTGTTTTGCGCTATGACGGCGCCAGCTCGGCTCTGGAGCGGGGCCTGTCTGCCGCTCGTGTCCACTAAAACGGCAGCATCACGTGATTTGGCGCGACGCCAAATCGCCCAAATCTGCGTGGCAGCCTCTCATTGGCCAAAGCACCGTTATTGGCATACGAGTGAAAGTGTACACTACTTTCTCGCAGCCACAAGCGGTACTTCGGCCAACGGTCGCCGATGATCGCCGTGAGAGCGACGCGAGCGAGCCAATTGCTGAATACATAAGAGCGACAGAGACAGACTACGTCGGTCTCTGCGCCCTTTCCAGTAGCGGGGGTCGCTACTATCGTACTCGCGTCGCTGTGTGGAACAATACATGCAGGCACGCATATATGCATAAGTGCACAGCAAATACATGCACTCATACATACACTACGTGCCCATCTGTATTGTTCCTCACACTCCCCTCTTCCTTCGGAAAACACGAAGCCTTCGTGTTTACATCGGTCCGGGTCTCACATTTGGCGCTCCCTTTTGTTTGCACTGCTTGCTTCTCTTCAGCAAGAAGTTCGCCGCGCTCCTCCAGCTGCAAGCAGTGCTACGCACATGGCCGCTGTTAACACTCTGTTGTTAACAGCGCCGCTGCTACGCAACTCTGCCTACAGCTGATCGCTCCAGCATCCAGCAACTCTGTGCGCTGCCGGTAAGTGGCTGAAAGGTGTTAGGTAAATCTTCTCAGCAATTTACCAATTTTCTTCCAAATCCAAATAGCGCGATCCTCTCCATGTAGTCCTTCCCATGGACCGGGTTGTGTTCTCCTTTGGCCACGCCCGCCGCTGCAGAAAAACACCCGTTTTTCACTGCTTTGCCGGCCGCCGTGGCTACAATGCGACTGCGTGGCTGCTGCTGTCCCAAAGTCGCTGCTCTTCAACTTCTTTGCTGCTGCTGCTGCTTTTCTGGTCACCGCTACTCCTCTGGTCGCCGATGCTCCTCTGGCCGCTGCCAGTGACTGCAACTGGGCTTTGTTGGAGAATTCTCCTACTATAGACGACGTTCGAGGCTGGTTCCCGCGCGCCGACACTTTGACGCCGGTTGGGAAATCCGACTCACTCCTCATTCGCGCACAGCTACAGCGGAGTCGCTGTCCAGTGCGCGACGATCGGCCGGACAAACCCTTCCGACGCCCAAGCCCGGACGGCCGATAAATCCAGCTACGTAGCAGAAGTCTATAGAGTTGAATTTCCACAAAAGCCCTGCTCGTATGCATGCATGCCCTTTTATACCCTCTGCTGCAGCGCTGCCGCCAGCGGAGTGTCGGAAATTAACGGATGCTGCACCAGCTAGTTCTCTCACTCTCTACAGGTCACGCTCTTCCAACACTCTGGCCTTATGGCTGAATACGAGGTATTGTTGTTGCATCTCTAATGCATTTCGCGCACACTCTCTCTTTCCTTTCGCATATATGTATGAGTGCTTAGCTACTACATGCACTCATACATACACTGCGTGCCCTATTTTGTTGTTGGCCGTTTTGCATGTCGCTAGCATCGACACCTTCGTGTCGGATCCGATTTGCCACGCCCCTAGTAGGCGCAGATATATATTCGATCTTCATAGGATCGTAGCAGTAACCTACGTGCCGAATTTGAGCGTTATATAGAAGATACAGTTTTACCCGATTTGCCATGCCCCCAATGGGCGTAGATATATCCGCCATAGCTTTTTCATCTTGAGTTGTCAACAGGAGTCTACGTTTTAAATTGCAACTCTCTAGCACTTCTAGAAGTAGTGTTTTTGAGATATCGGAAAATGCATTTTTCGATTTGTCACGCCCCTACTGGGCGTATCGGGAAAATCTTGACACTTTATAATTCGAGGGTATACACGAGTATATATTCCAAATTTCAACTCTCTAGCTTCAAAACTGTGCAAATGGTTTGCGTTCATACGGACAGACGGACAGACGGACGGACGGACGGACGGATAGCGTGACGGACATTGCACAAAACCAATATACTCATTTCACTTTATGAATGAGTATAAAAACAAAGAGAGGATTAGTGAGTTGTGAGAGTGGGTCCAACAACAAACAGCTGATAAAGAGCGGAGTGAACAGAAATCAGCGAGAGAATTTCTTGCAGAAAACGAAATTAATTTAGTAAGAAACACAAGCAACACATGTATGATTGTGAGTGACAACACTAACACATTTACACTAACAAGTGTAAAAAGGTCTAGTCGGGGATACCCGACTAGGAGATATCCTGAACCCTGCGAAGAGCCGATATTTCAAACGTTCTACACTTCTCTTAATATGTATACATGACGAGCAACACATACACACACACACATACGCACGCACGCATAAGCACGCGCTCTGCTAATTTCGCAGTTTGCGCTTCGGCTGCATTGACTCTATTATTATGGCAACTTAATTGTTGAATAAGTTTCTTTGTGCGGGTACTTTGACTAAGGTCAAACTTTCAGAGCGTGGTTATTAGCGATGACTCAAAACTGATTTTTACGCCCCTTTTGGGGCATGCCATGCTAAATAATACACTGTAATTTTCGCATTTTTTGAGTGTAAGCATCCAAATTTCACACTTACGTTACCCTTCACTACTTCTAAGAACTGGCCTACGCCCACTTGTTGCGTGGCAAATCGGGAAAAACTGTATGATTTTCCTATTCTTAGTGAGAAAATCAAAATTTTATGACGTTCTCTTTTATTGATTTCCAAGAAATGATATATGTACAAACCAATTGTGGGCGTGGAAATGGGCGTGAACTGTACGGGTGTGAATGAGTATTTCGCAGTCGGTAGCGCCCGTCTGCAACGTTCTTACTTGTTTCTATTATTTTCTCTTGATCTGTTTCTTCCGTTTCGGTTACTTAATCCCAATTGCCAATATGACATGAAAAATCATGTAAAATTCGGCTGATTCTGCACAAATGCAATTTGTTAGTTGCTGGTTGTGTGAGAATATGATGCACACAAAATGTGCTGGTCTCTCCGGACGGGACTATGACAAAATCATGTCCACTGCCAAAATTGGTTGTGGTGGTTTACGCTGGTCGTGTCCAATTTGCTTGGAAAAACAATTAAATTTTTCCAAGATGTATAATTCAGTGCGAGTTCAATTTTTAAAACTGAGTAATATATCTAAACAGTTAACTAGTGACCTAGAAGCTGGTAAAAATTTACTAAATCAGTACAATTTTGATACTCAGGATTCTCAAATTGTGACTCCTTCTCAGTTGGTACCACATTCCGTACTAATATTGTCTCCTAATTTATTAGTGCCTTCCTCACCTTGTCCTGACTCGTTATTAGTTCCAATTGCTAATGACTTGTCGGACACACCTGTTGCTAGTGTTACAATAGACACTCAAGAGCCTATACAGGTTCCTATCAAAAAATTAAAAGCTTCCCCGATTGTTGTTCAAGCAATGAACAATATTCCGACCTCTTCTCCTATATACTACCTACCGCTGAATTTTTCACAGCTATTCACATCCAAATTTTGACCACCTAATGTAGTTGTGCATGAATTCAAACATTAGAATCGAAAAAGGTTATCTTCTATATCGTTAAATCCCACATCGGTTCAATATTCTTCCAATATTGTACCAAAAAACTTCTTCCCAACTGTCTTTGATGCATCAAAACGTTCGTGGCCTAAATTCTAAACTTAGAAGACTATTTTTGAGTAGTTTTAGTATAAATTCTGATATTATTGCTCTCACATAAACGTGGCTAAGTCCGAATGAAATAGAGAGATTCTCTCAAATGATTTCACTATTTATAGACACGATCGATTGATACGTAGAGGTGGTGGTGTCTTAATTGGTGTTAAATCCAATATCATCTCTTTATCTATTTTTTTTTTCGTCATCTCATGATGTCGAGATTATTGGGGTCAAAATAACTTTTCCATCGTGTTCCCTATTCCATATACCAGAAGATATACACTATCCAGGTTTGGAGGTACTATTATCCATAAGTATTCCACCAATTTTCACACAAATACTTTTAAAACAACGTCTGAATAGACTTGCTGTGTTGGTGATCAGTAGTATATTGATTTTATTCTTCTGAGCCAGTGTATTTATATACTGACTCATGCATAATTTTAACCCTTAAATCTAGCTTATCTATTGCTGAGTTTGTAAGGCCCAGCGTTGGTCTTTATCTATTCTTAGTCTATCGCAGAGTTTGTAAGGCTCAGCGTTGGTGTTTATGTACTCTTAACTTATCGCAGAGTTTGTAAGGCTCAGCGTTAATGTTTGTGTACTTAGCCTATTTATAGATTCTACATGTGTGACCCTTGTCATTTCTACGTACTTCAACCTAGTCGTAAGTGCGTAGATTACATGTTTATGATCTTCGGCTATTTCTTTATGTTCATGCCTGAACATTCTGCGGGGGCCAGAAAATGACAGCCAGTGGTCTGTTTTGTGCCGATGACTTCTTGGGTGCGTCCATTACCTTCCGTATAAACTGGAAGGGATCGCTTACGCTGTGCATCCAGGTATAGCACAGCGGCACTTGACCACGTCTGGAACGACGAACTCCAGTTGTGTTAGCATCGGCTTCATGCTCATCCGGTCGCAGCGTCTCGTTACGTTGCTTCTTGGTGATCGAGCTGTTGGCTTCTTGTAGATGTCTTCTGGCGGTGCTTGCTTTAGCAGTTGCATCGGGTTGTTTTGGTATTACATCCATTGTTGCTCCCTCTGCTTTTGATCTTCCTTTTCCAGTTGTCATTTTTTGCATTCTAGATTTTCCTCCTTCTCTCCTTGATGTTGTTATAGCATCTCCTGCAGCTCCTTTTGCAGTAGTTTTGCCATAGCCTTTTTTAGAGAGTTTTGTTGCGCTGATTATCTTGTTGCTTGATGGTCTAGCTATGTTGCCAGAAACAATCCATCCAAGTTCAGTCTTTTGTCCCAGATTTCTTCCTGGTTGCTGAGCTCTAGGTTGGCATACACTTCTGCAATGTGCTGCCTTACTTTTAGAACTCTCCTATCTGCAAGGTCCACCATCACGTCCATTGTGCTGGCACCTCGTCGTGAAGACACCTCTCCTGGTTGCTGAGCTCTAGGTTGGCATACACTTCTGCAATGTGCTGCCTTACTTTTAGAACTCTCCTATCTGCAAGGTCTACCATCACATCCATTGTGCTGGCACTTCGTCGTGAAGACATTTCTCCTGGTTGATGAGCTCTAGGTTGGCATACACTTCTGCAATGTGCTGCCTTAGTTTTAGAACTCTCTTATCTATCCGGCTCGAAGGACCATGATTTCACTTAAATCATGAATACACTTCCATCTCCGGCTCAACGGACCTTGAATATACTTTATCTATCCGGCTCGAAGGACCATGATTTCACTTAGATCATGAATACACTTCAATCTCCGGCTCAACGGACCTTGAACACACTCGCTGCGTTGACGATCAATAATATATTGATCTCTCCGGCGCGAAGGTCCATGAGTAGACTTGATTTGATGCGGCTCGTTCGCAGCTCTGTAGTATATTGATTTTATTCTTCTGAGCCAGTGTATTTATATACTGACTCATGCATAATTTTAACCCTTAAATCTAGCTTATCTATTGCTGAGTTTGTAAGGCCCAGCGTTGGTCTTTATCTATTCTTAGTCTATCGCAGAGTTTGTAAGGCTCAGCGTTGGTGTTTATTTACTCTTAACTTATCGCAGAGTTTGTAAGGCTCAGCGTTAATGTTTGTGTACTTAGCCTATTTATAGATTCTACATGTGTGACCCTTGTCATTTCTACGTACTTCAACCTAGTCGTGAGTGCGTAGATTACATGTTTATGATCTTCGGCTATTTCTTTATGTTCATGCCTGAACAACGTCATTGTTATAATAAAAGCAATTTTGTTTTGCTTAATCAAGTTGTTAATGCAACAGATTGGTCCCCTTTATATAATTCAGTTGACATTAATTTGGCAACAATTTTTACACCCTGAACCCATTGAAAATGGGAAATCAGGGTATAATGTTTTTGTGAAAATGTATATAACAGGCAGAAGGAGACATCGCAGACCCCATATAGTGATGAGCTGAGTTGAAATAGCCCTGTCCGTCTGTCCGTCCGTCCGTCCGTCCGTCCGTCCGTCCGTATGAACGCAGCGATCTCGTAAACCACAAAAGCTAGAGATCTGCAATTTTCAGTGTATACTGGTATGTATCCTATGCAGTACGAGTTTTTTTTTTAGATTTTCGATAACTCATCCTGTTTCCTTATTATCGATAAAAATCGATAACTTTTCTTCGGTTAAGCATACCGTAAGAGCTCGAGACTCCAAATTTACTGTGTAGATCCGTGTAATGAATGCGGAGATTTTGTTATTTTTGGATTTTGGATGCCACACCTCCTTCACCCCAAATTTGCAAAATTCGTATTTCAAATATTATTACGCTGTGAAAATTTAATTAAGAAAGTCCATCCACAAAAAAAGTTATTAAACATTTAATTTCCAATACAATAGGCAAATTGCAACCCGATCACAGTCAACTGCGCAGTCAGCAGAGCGCGTGCTTATGCTTGCTTGCATATGCATGTGTGTGTGTGTGTGTGCGTTGCTCGCAATAATTGTATATGTAAAATAAGCATATAATGTTGGGAAGATTGGCTCTTCGCTGAGTTCAGGGTATCTCGTAGTCGAGCCGTCTCGACTAGAGCACTCTTACTTGTTTTCTATAACACTTTAAACTCTATTCTAGATGAGTGTGTTCCTATATGTCTCCCTATGCCCGTTTCTAATAAAGCCCTTGTTTACTCAGACTCTTCCTAATTTAAACAAGTAAGAACGTTGCAGTCGGGCGCTACTGACTGCGGAATACTTATTCACACTCTCACAGCTCGTTGCCACGCCCAAAATTGGTTTGTACATATCATATGATCAGCAGTAATATCGTCATAAAATTTTTATTTTCTCACTGAGAATAGAAAAATCATGCAATTTTTCCACTCCACTATTTGCCATGCCCCCGATGGGCGTAGACATATAATTTTTTGCCTGTTCTTAGAAGTGGCGAAGGGTAACGTAAGTGTGAAATTTGGATGCTTACACTCAAAAAATGCGAATATTACAGGGTATTATTTAGCATGACATGCCCCAAAAGGGGCGTAAAAATTAGTTTTGGGTCATCGATAGAAGAGCTCATCAGTAACTCAACCATTCAACTTTGAAGCTTCTAGCTCAAAAACTGTAGGAGCTATAAGCTTTTGCGGTTCGTCACACCCCGTAGATATATGCGCCATATCTTTTTCATCGTTGGTTGTCAACCCGAGTATACATACAAAATATAACAGAATTTGAAAAATTATTCTACAGTCAGATCCGATTTGATACGCCCCTAGTAGGCGTGGGCATATAGTTTTTTAGTCGATCTTCATAGGATCGTAGCAGTAACCTACGTGTCAAATTTGAGCGTTATAGCTTTAAAACTGTAGAAGATACAGTTTTACCCGATTTGCCACGCCCCCAAATTAGCGTAGATATATCCGCCATAGCTTTTTATACCCTGAACCCATTGAAAATGGGAAATCAGGGTATAATGATTTTGTGAAAATGTATGTAACAGGCAGAAGGAGACATCGCAGACCCCATAAAGTATATATATTCTTGATCAGCTCGATGAGCTGAGTTGAAATAGCTCTGTCCGTCTGTCCGTCCGTCCGTCCGTCCGTCAGTCCGTCCGTCCGTGTGAACGCGATCTCGTAAACCACAAAAGCTAGAGATCTGAAATTTTCAGAGTATACTCGTACTCACAAAAACATTATACCCTGATTTCCCATTTTCAATGGGTTCAGGGTATAAAAATATTAAGTCTAAATATTCCATAGCCAAGTCGAAATTTCATATTTTAAGTTTGTTCGTGATCCTAAGCAATTTTATGCATTCGTAAACATGAAACGTAAATCTTCTAGTTTACATTTGTCACTATACTCATTCACAAAGTGAAATGAGTATATTGGTATTGTCCAATGTCCGTCACGCTGTCCGTCCGTCTGTCCGTCCGTCCGTCTGTCCGTCCGTCTGTCCGTCCGTCTGACCGTCTGTCTGTGTGAACGCATTTGCAAAGTTTTGAGGCTAGAGAGTTAAAATTTGGAATATATACTTGTATATACACTCGAATCATAAAGTGTGAAGATTTTCCCGATACGCCCACTAGGTGCGTGGCGAATAGAAAAATGTATTTTCCGATATCTTAGAAACTCTACTTCTAAGAGTGCTAGAGAGTTTCAATTTGGAATGTATACTCCTGTTGACAACTTATGATCAAGAAGCTATGGCGGATATATCTTCGCTCATAGGGGGCGTGGCAAATCGGGTAAAACTGTATCTTCTACAGTTTTAAAGCTAGAACGCCCAAATTTGGCACGTAGGTAACTGCTACGATCCCATGAAGATTGAAAAAAAAAATTATATATCCACACTTACTAGGGGCGTGGCAAATCGGATCTGGCTATATAGTGATTTTTCAAATTCTATAATATTTTGAGCACTATTGATGATAGAGACTTGAAATTTGATATATATACTCGGATTGACAACACAAGATGAAAAAGATATTGGAAAGTTACAAATCTGGCCGGGGTGCAGACCCAGTCTACCCAGGACCAGCACGTACTAGAAAATTTTTAAGGGAGAGGAAAGGGGGTCGACAAAAACTACTCTGCGCAAGAAATCTGCGCGGGTAACCGAGAAGCGTGTCAGGCGTCCGCGGCGCTTTTAAAGTTACCTGCTTGTGTTAGGGCCGGGGCTATCCACACGACAAACGGGACTTTGCCTCGCCCAAACTACTTATCAGGTCTACTTTAATTAGTTGCGGCCACCAACGGGATTCGCCACGTCGGCCGGCACGCAGTTTGTTAAATTACGTTGTTTTTTAATAAAAATCAGATTTGTTAAGTTATCTAATTTTTATTATTATTGTTAACAAGTGTTTTCCTTAATATACCTTGGCTGTCGGTCGAGCCCTGCCGCGCCGGTCACGTTTCCAAATGTTTCTTTTACCTTTTGAGCGGCGGCCAGCGCTTGCTAATCTTTTCCTTTAATCTTTTGCGACCTTCTTAGTCACGTGCCAAAAACTAATTTATTCTACTCCGCTAATTCCACCACGCTCGAGCCGCCCGATCGCCTTGGCGACGCAACTCAACACACCGCTCGCTCCTCACGGCGGAGCTTTCACCACGTTGCGCAGAGTCGCATCGCCCATCATCGGCGCGTACTCGAGCCGTTACATTTAAATTTTGAATTCGAATTAGCCTGCCCCTCTGACCGACGGGGACGCAAAGCTTCCAGGGTATGTAGTCCTCTTCATCTGTGCGGTGTCCCAGGTTTCGATACAACTGTCCATTTTCCTCGACGTAGTCTGTGAATTTCGCTGGCTCTTTGGCGATCTTCTCGTACATCCTCGCCATCAGGGGAGCTTCGCTACCACTGCTTGTTGACAGATCTCTAGAGGTTGCCGAGAGAGAGCGTCGGCCACCACATTCAATTTTCCTCGTCGATAATGGACATCGAATTGGTACTACTGAAATTCCAATGCCCACCAGGCGATCCTGCCGGTGGGACTCTCTATCGAGTTAAGTCACTTTAAAGCGAGGTGATCCGTCACCACGTCGAACCTGTTGCCTTCGAGGTAGCATCGCATATTCCTAATTGCCCATACAATTGCCAGGCACTTCTTCTCTGTGGCTGAATAATTCACCTCTGCCTTCAGTAACTTGCAACTGGCGTACGCTATCACGCGTTCCTGATCCTCGACTATCTGCGTCAACACTGCCCCGAGTCCGTAGTCGCTGAAACCGTTTGCAGCACAAATTCGGCCGAGAAGTCAGGACACGCCAAGACGGGCGCCGTCGTCAAGTTCTCCTTGAGCTTTCTCAAGGCTTCCTCCTGGTCCTTACTCCATACCCACTTCTGGCTCTTCTTAAGGTGTGACGTCATTGGCTGGAGCAGCGATGTGAAGTTTGGCACGAACCGCCGGTACCAGGACGCCATCCGCGAACATTGCCGCAACTCCTTAAGATTGGTAGAAGCTGGGAGTCTCGCCTCTACCTTTGTCAGATCGGTGCAAATTCCTTCTCCGCTGATCATGTGTACCAGATACGCCAGCCTTTCCCTGAAGAAACTGCACTTCTTTCTGTTCACCTTGAGTTTTGCCGCGCTCAATCGACGGAACACCTCCTTCAAATTATGTCGTCTAGATAGGCGAACGCATGGGGCTCCATTTCGGGTCCGATGACCGTATCCAGCGCTCTCTGGAACGTCGCACCGGTCGAATGCAAACCAAATGGCATCACCCGCCATTGGAACAAACCTCTTCCGGGCACGGTGAAAGCTGTGCATTCTCGGCTATCCGCCGCCTTGGGGATCTGCCAATAACCGCTCTTGAGGTCCAACGTCGAGATGAAACGAGCGTGGCGTAACTTCTCCAGGATGTGATTGATCCTGGGAACAGGATAAGCATCTGGAATCGAGTGTGCATTGAGCTGTCGGTAGTCCACGCACATGCGCCAATCTCCAGTCTTCTTCTTTACCAAGACTATTGGTGCACTGTGCGGACTTCGCGACGGCTCATTGGCCCCCACTCGAAGCAGCTCATCTATCTGTTCATCGATCACCTTGCTCTTGGATTCTTCTTTGTCGAGCAGGCGCCCTCCGTTCTCCAGACGGTGCGTCCTTTATCGACTCGACCCGCATCTCGGATGGCGACTCCTCCTCTGCCGACGCTTTCACTTGCTACGTCGCAGGCTCTCCACCCGGCACTCCAGAGTTCAGTCCTCTCTTCTCTGCAAGAGTTGGACGTCGACGCGATGCCCTCTCGTAGGGGGTGGCAACTCCTTTCCGGCCGGTATCTCCTTCGTCCTCATTAATAGTTCTGCTCAGCCACAGCGCACCGTCGTGCCTATGGCGCACAGAAAGTCCATCCCTAAGATGACGTGGTCCAGCATGGTCGGCATGATGAGCACTGTCATCTGCACTGCCTTCCCGGCGAGACTCACGTCCACTCTCATCATCCTCTTCACTTTCAGCGACGATCCGTCATCCAACCTAATCCGGGACTGCGCGTCCTGGAGCTATCCCTGAATTGACCTCCTGCCCACGCAATCTTCGCTCATTAAGCTACGCGTGGCTCCGGTGTCGATTGTGCCATCCATACATCGACCCGCAATCTTCCCCTATCGATGATTCTCCCCTCTTCGACCACTAACGGGCACTCCTCTCTCTCTCGGCTGGCGCCGCTCCGCTCCTGCGGAGCTTCTCCACGTCTTCCCATAATGGCGACAAGACAACACTTGCGTGTTGGGACATTCCAGGGCGAAGTGTCCCGTCTGCGGACGATGGTAGCAGACCCGGCGCGGATCAAACCCAGATCCGGTATCCTGGCTCATCATTCGATGGACCGCCTCAGTTGTATTCGCAGGTGGCGCCGCCGGAATGTTCGGTCGCGACTCTGCCGGACGATATTCCGCCGGCTGCGAGCGGAAGCCATGCTTTTGAACTCGGCCCAGGTCACGTCCCTTAACCCGCTTCTAAGGAACCACCTGGCGGCTTTGTCCACGAGCACCTCGCTCACTTCCTTGGGTATACGGTCGAGGTCGATGCCGTATGTGATGGCCCGCTCTTCCAGGATTTCTAAGAATCCGAGTGGGCCGTCATACCTCATGCCCCACTTCCTGACCTGCTCTGCTATGCATCTTGGCGGGTTCCTCTCAGGCTGTAATTGGTGCGCAGGAACATATTGGCTGATCTTCTCAAATGCTCCCGTACCCCGCACTTTCGGTCCTCGGCCATCTCGCTGACCGTCGGAATGCTCAGCTTCCATGATAGCGCAGGAATTGGCTCGTGTAGTTGAGCTCTACGCAGATCCGGTTCGGACTTCTGGTAAGCTCGGCCACCGACACAAGGCGCCGTGTCCCCCAGGAAAGGCTCTGGCATCTTGGCATACCGTGCCTCCAATTCCGCCACTCTGGATGAAAGCAGATAACCTCTTTCGAAGGTCTTCGACACGGCCGCCGCTTTCTAACCCGAACTTTTGGGTTATGGTTATCAGCTTCTCTTTGCACCGTTGATACACCCAGCGCACGCCCACCCCAAGATTCTGACACTCACCTCCATCCATTTATGCTCTGCTTCTTCTTTGCTTGTTTTTCGTTGTACCGCTGTGCCTCGCTGGCTGTGCCTGGTGTTTTCCCTGGATTCGTGCTAAATTCTTCCTCGTTTAAGTTTCTCCTTTTTATACCCTGAACCCATTGAAAATGGGAAATCAGGGTATAATGTTTTTTTTTTAATGTATGTAACAGGCAGAAGGAGGCGTGGTAGACCCTATAAAGTATATATATTCTTGATCAGCTCGACGAACTGCGTCGATATAGCTATGTCCGTCTGTCCGTCTGTCCGTCCGTCCGTATGTGTGAACGCGTCGATGTAGTTTCGTGTATGGCACGCGCAGATCGAGTTTGTTTCAAAAAATCGATAAATTTTATCGTTTAAAAGTTATCGATTTAAAACGTTATCGGAATGCAGCTATAAATTTATATCTCCCACATCTTTAGAGCTATGGTCTCCAAATTTTGTGAATACTGAATAGTATAATGTAGACTTTATACAATTTTGATTTTTGTCACATTTTGGATTCCACCCCCCTTTCCTTCCCTTAACCACCAAACTTGTAAAAGCCGTATTTCAAATACTAGAGACTTGTGCTTTGGCAAATATACACATATAAGTGACAGAATCACGCTCTGAAAGTTTGATTACGAAAGTCCACCTACAAAAGAAGTTATTAATCATTGCATTTCCCATAGTAAAGTCAATGAGCGCAGCCCACGCTCAGTCGCTGCACTAACTGCGCAGTCAGCAGAGCGCGTGCTTATGCGTATGCGTATGTGTGTATGTGTGTGTGCATGTATTGTTTGTATATATGCATATGTTAAATAAGCATAGAATGTTTGGAGTATCGGCTCTTCGCAGGGTTCAGGGGATCTCCTAGTCGGGTACCGACTTACTTGTTTTTATACCCTGAACCCATTGAAAATGGAAAATCAGGATATAATGTTTTTGTGAAAATGAATGTAACAGGCAGAAGGAGACATCGCAGACCCCATAAAGTATATATAATCTTGATCAGGGCGACGAGCTGAGTTTATTTAGCCCTGTCCGTCTGTCCGTCCGTCCGTCTGTCCGTCTGTCCGTATGTTTGAACTCGTCGATCTCAGAATCTATAAGAGCTAGAGACTTGATATTGTAGGCCCGTGTATAGCACGCGCAGATCGAGTTTGTTTCAAAAATTCGATAACTTATCGTTTTAATGTTATCGATTAAAAACGAAATCGAAATACAGTAATTAAAATATATCTCCTACATCTTTATAGCTAGAGACTCCTTATTTTGTATTTGGTTGTATGTGTGTTTTATACAATTTTGATTTTTGTTATATTTTGGATGCCACGCCCCTTTCGCCCCAAATTTGCAAAAAACGTATTTCAAGTGCTAGAGACTTCGGCACATACATATATATGAATGACATAATCTTGCTCTGAAAGTTTGATTAAAAAAGTCCATCAACAAAGAAACTTATTCAACAATTAAGTTCCCATAATATAGCTCTTACTGCAGCCCGAGCGCAGTCGCTGCGTAAACTGCGCAGTCAGCAGAGCGCTCGCTTATGCGTGCGTGCGTATGTGTGTGTGCATGTGTTGCTTGTATATATATATGTTAAATAAGTATAAAATGTTTGGGATATCGGCTCATCGCAGGGTTCAAGGGATCTCCTAGTCGGGTACCACCGACTAGAGCTTTCTTACTTGTTTATATATATATATATTTATACAGATATATATACATATATATATATATATATATATATATATATATATATATATATATATATATATATATATATATATATATATATAATTTTTCTTTTTTTATTAAATAAAAAACTTTTTATACCACTTGTGAGAAACAATATAGACGGGCACGTAGTGTATGTATAAGTGCATGATTTGCTGTGCACTTATACATATATGCGTGCCTGCATGTATTGTTCCACACAGCGACGCGAGTACGATAGTAGCGACCCCCGCTACTGGAAAGGGCGCAGAGACCGACGTAGTCTGTCTCTGTGGCTCGTATGTATTCAGCAATTGGCTCGCGTCGCTCTCACGGCGATCATCTTCGACCGTTAACCGAAATACCGCTTGTGGCTGCGAGAAAGTAGTGTACACTTTCACTCGTATGCCAATAACGGTGCTTTGGCCAATGAGAGGCTGCCACGCAGATTTGGGCGATTTGGTGTCGCGCCAAACGGCACACGAGCGGCAGACAGGCCCCGCTCCAGAGCCGAGCTGGCGCCGTCATAGCGCGAAGCAGGGCCTGCGTCGCTGCTATAAAAAGGCGCCCGCAACTGGGCCCCGGGACAGTCAAAAGAACGTGAAAGTGAAAGTATTGAGTGCCGAAGGAAACAAGAAACGCGAGTGGAAACGTGACCAGCCAAGGAGCAGAGATTAAGAGGACATCGCTGCCAAGGACTTCGAGAGGAAGGACATCGTGGGAAGGATATCTACGAGGGATATCCTAGACGCCTATTGAGGACATATGCTCGACACGCAGACACCGGAAGGACATCAGCTACCACCAACCAGGACATTGGTGCAGCACGGCCAATTCTACAGCATTAGTGGCGGATCCTGGAGCAGGAGCAAAGGTAACGTTTGCGTAGCTGTGCGTAAGAGTGGTGACTGCAGCTTGAGAAGATCTCAAGGTGTGCTTGTGAGCGTATCCAGCCGTAGGAGTCACTGCAATTGCCGAGCGAACCGAGTGCGGATCCTGACGTCACCTGGAGTGATCAAGCGTATCCTTGGAGACCTAAGAGTGTAGTACCATTCGCCAGAGTGCGCTAAACGTCTACCTGCGATCCTGTGGAAAGGTGTGCTTTACTAAGCGCTAGATTTGCTGAAGAATATAAACGTGTAAATTGAGAAAATATACCCAACGCAAACCCATAAAACACACTGGATTATAATTTATCGCAAGGCGCTACATATAAATTTGTTGGCACGAACGCACAGTCGACCGAGGTTCGTTACAACTGGCGCCCAACGTGGGGCCCTGCGATATATACAGTCATAATATAGTCAGTGTATAAAAATGGTGCGAGCTTTGGTATATAATCTCAAGAAGGATGATGTGCTGCGCTACGGGATCGAGTTCGGCGTAAGTCTGACTGGCACTCTGGACGCAATGCGGAGGCAGTTCGGCGAGTGGGTCACAATGAATGAGGGAAGGATTCCCTATTCAATCAGGATCGCAGAGATTGCGAAGCTGCATGGACGCCATTCGCCGTCGAGGAAAACGAGCTGGGTGAGCAAGATGAAATCGTGAACGTGGCACGATAGTCTCTGCCATCCATCTGCCGCCGCAGCCCGCCTGCAAGAGATGCAACGAGGATCGTGGAGAGCCACATCCACCCCGCAACCAGAAATAAGGCCACGAGGACCGAGCTGCACAGCGGTGGAGTACCCAAAAGTCGCCAAGCAGGTGCGAGAATGGGGCTTCCGCTTCGATGACACAACGAAGCCGCTGGAGTTTTTGGAGCAAGTGGAGTGGTCGGCCGACACATATGGTCTGGATCTGGACCTGATCCCGAGGGCGATGCCAGAGCTGCTCAAAGGCATGGCCTTAAAGTGATACGTGGCCAACAACAGGCACTGGACAGCGTGGGAAACATTCGTCAGAAGTTTCCAGGAATTCTCTCTGCCCAGGGACTATATGGCGGAGCTAAAGGACGAGTTTGCGCGACGGAGGCATATGATGGGCGAGCCCTTCAAGGCTTACATGGTGGAGATGCAAACCTTGATGCGGCCACTACGCTATGTGACAGATCGTGAGCTAAAAACTATTTACAACAATAGTTTGCCCGATCTGCGCGCATATGCTCGTCCATATCAGTTCTGTAGGCTGACGGAGCTGATGCTGCTGGCGAACGAGTTCGAGGACCTGGAAAGGGATCGGGAAAAGTTGCGGCAGCAACAGCGAGGCAATAAGACGCGGCTGATGGTCATGGACGACGCTGGGAGCCCGGATGAAGAAGAATACCACTCGACCCGCGCCCAGGACAGGCACAGCAGGGCCAAGGACACATGTCCAGAACCCCGCCCGGTCATGCCGGATATGTGGCTAAGAGAACCACTACGCCATTGAGTGCCGCAACGAGCGTCTGGAGTTTTTCTGACAATGCGGGCGCATCGGCGTGCGAACAGCGACGTGTTGCCAGTCGGGAAACGGCCAGAGGCACCCGCAATCCAGGGGCGAGCGGGAGCAGCATCGCGGAGGCCCCATTAGTGGGTAGTCTTCTGGATGAAGGCACCCAGTTGTCGGCGATTGTGGTATTGGAGCTGATCAGCAGAAGGCCATAATTGATACTGGGGCCACCAGCAGCTTTGTGAACGAAAAGCTGGCCGACAGGCTCCGAGAAGTGGGCGTGAGGCCACACGAAGACGCGTAAGATTGGCAGACGGCAGTTGCAGTCAGGTGGACTCGCAACTGGAAACAAGGATCAGGCTGGGAAGTCAGCAAATCCGCATTTCATTGCTGGTGCTGCCAGGCGTGATCGACGATCTGGTGCTGGGCTGGGATTTCTTGGCCAGAATGGGCATCAAGCCCAGAAATCCGCCACCAGGTGGACAGCTGGAGGAGAGGCTGTCAGTGGCTGTCAGCAGCACTGAGGTGAGTCCACAGACGCCGATGGACGCGAGTCCGGGACTTCAAAACCCCCTCCATGAGGATGTGGAGGTGGATACGTTCCTGAGGAGGGAACTTGTGAAGTTTCAGGACGTGAAGGGCACTACGATGATCACGGAGCATCGGATCACGATGCATGACAAGCGGCCCATAAAACAGCGCTATTTTCCGAAAAATCAAAAAATGCAGGCCGAGATTAATCACCAGGTGGATGAGCTGCTGGCCAAAGGCTGCATCGAGCCGTCCAAGAGTCCTCACAGCGCGCCAATCGTGATGGCCAAGAAGAAGACTGGGAAATGGCGGCTTTGTGTGGATTTTCGGCAGCTGAACAGCCGATCGATTAAGGACGCATATCCGCTGCCGCGGGTCCACCATATCTTGGACCAGCTGCGAGAGGCTCGATTCATAACTAGCCTGGATTTGAAGGATGGGTATTGGCAGATACCGATGGAGAAATCCAGCCGGCCATTGACAGCGTTAACAGTCCCAGGAAAAGGGCTGTTCCAATGGAAGGTGATGCCGTTCGGGCTCTATTCGGCGCCGTCAACATTTCAACGAGCGCTGGACCAAGTTATTGGCCCAGAAATGATGCCGCATGCCTTTGCCTACCTGGATGATATCATCGTCATTGGGAAAACACGCCAGGAACACATGGACAACCTGCGGGAGGTGTTCCGGCGGCTACGAGCGGCCAACTTAAGGCTCAACATCGACAAGTGCGATTTCATTAAGAAGGAGCTCAAATGTCTTGGCCATAAGGTGACGGAACATGGCATCCGCACGGACCCGGAGAAAGTGGCCGCAATTGCTGAGTTGAAACCACCTTCCAACGTAAAATAGTTGCGGCAATACGTGGGAGTGGCTTCGTGGTACCGCCGTTTTGTGCGACCACAGTGCATCCGCTCAATGCACTGCTGAAAAAGGGCACCAAATGGGAGTGGACAGAGGAGCGTCAGAGGGCTTTTGAGACAGCAAAGGCCAAGCTGACGGAGTCACCGGTCTTGGTGTGCCCAGATTTCTCAAAGCCTTTCTGCCTGCAAACGGACGCGAGCAATTATGGACTTGGAGCAATCTTGACGCAGACTTCGGAGGATGGAGAGCGTGTGATCTCGTACGCCAGCCGAACGCTGAATAGCGCAGAGCGGAATTATTCGGCAACAGAAAAAGAGTGTCTGGCCATCATCTGGGGCATTCGGAAGCTGAGGCCATACCTAGAAGGCTACCATTTTATTGTGGTAACGGATCATATGGCACTGAAGTGGCTCAACTCTATTGAGAGCCCTTCAGGGAGGATTGCTAGATGGGCTCTGGAGTTGCAGCAGTACGACTTTGAGATCAGATACCGGAAAGGCAAGCAAAATGTTGTGGCCGATGCGCTATCACGGCAGCCGCTGGGCGAAGAGGCATGCCGCTTGGTGACGAGCAAGGACAATGCAGCTGGGACAGGATGTCGCTGGATTGTCAAGCTTCGCCAGGACCTGCGCAGGAGCCCAAAGAATTTTCCGGATTATCGGGAGGAGGTTGGAAGTGTATACAGACACATTCCACCAGGCAGGCCATGAGGACGTGGCTGCGTGGAAATTATGTGTGCAGCGCAAGCAAGTTCTAGAAGAGAACCACGACGCAGCCCCCGCGGGTCACCTTGGGAGCCGGAAAACAATTGCTTGGGTGGCCGCGAGGTACTACTGGCCGGGTATGTATCGCGACGTGCGTACAGTGCAGCGATGCGAGCTGTGCCAGCGCTACAAGTCCAGCCAACTCCAAGCAGCAGGGCAGATGCTGACCAAGATCCCCGAGGAACAATGGGCAACGGTGTGCGCCGATTTTGTAGGTCCGCTACCCAGGTCCAAGCATGGCCATACGATGTTGTTGGTGTTCATCGATCGCTTCTCAAAATGGACGGAGATGGTGCCATTAAGAAGCGCGAACACGGCGGCGCTCCAAAAGGTGTTCCGGGAGAGGATATTGGCACGATTTGGCGTGCCAAAGGTACTCATCACCGACAATGGCACTCAATTCACGAGTCGCGCATTCAAGGTGTTCCTGGACGAGCTAGGCGTCCATCACCAGCTGACAGCGCCATATACGCCCCAGGAAAATCCCACCGAAAGGGCAAATCGCACGGTGAAGGGACGAGGCGTTGCCGGAGTTGACACTGGCAGTCAACAGCAGCGTTTCGGCGTCAACAGGCTATACGGCAGCCTTCCTCACGCAAGGGCGTGAGCCAAGATTGCCAAAATCACTGTTCGACGCACAAACAGTGGGAACAGGCCAAGAGGAACAGAGTCCGGTGGAGCGAGCAACCAAAATGGCCGAGGTGTTCCAGGTGGTGCGACGCAGCCTGGGGAAAGCTGCTCAGGATCAAGCGCGGCACTACAATCTACGGCGGCGGCAGTGGAAGCCGGCCGTAGGGGACAAGGTATGGGCAAAAGAACGCCACTTGTCCAATGCCGCGGATGGATCCGCAGCGAAACTGGCCCCACGATATGGAGGACCATATACGGTGGTCAGCTTGATCTCCCCGGTTATCTGCTGCATCAGTTCAGAGGCAGATAAACTGAGCAGGACGGTTCATGTGGCGGACCTCAAGCCATATCGAGCAGAACCGGGTGAGTTGCCAGCCAGTTTATAAAAAAAAAAGGGAGTGAATACACATAGCTATGTGTATTAACCTAAAAACCTATATATGTATGGAGGGGAAAATGTTTTTTTTGTAAACATAAGCAAAATTAACATCGGCCGCACAAAGCAAATCCACGGCAAAAACGGTCAATATGTTGTGAGCGCAACAACAAAGTTGTTTGTATTTGCACGCGCACACAAATGTTGTGAGCGCAACAACAAAGTTGTTTGAATTTGCGCGCGCACACACACGAAACGGGGGAGCATGCGCAGCAGCAAAATAATCGTCAACTACGAAACGGCACAACAACAACAGGCACGGCCGAAACCGTTTAAGTTGCGCGCGCACTCCGCAAGAACAACAACAACATCACGCACCCGAACCGAAGAAGAACGCACACAAATGCAAAACGTAAACAGCGACAGCATGGAATGCGCACAGTGGGCAGGGCATGCGCAAAAACGGGACGAAAATCACGATGAGCGTGGTATGCAACAACAATGCATAGCGCCCAAAGTTCAATAGCCGCCGCGAAAGGCTACTGAACTCTATCGGCTACGCACGATCGCTAGCGCGTGAGATGACACGAAGGTGTCGCTGCTAGCGACATGCAAAACGGCCAAGAACAAAGCTAGGGCAGCAGGCAAACGGCGCAACAACAAAATAGGGCACGCAGCGTATGTATTAGTGCATGTAGTTGCTGTGCACTCATACATACATGCGTGTGGGACCGAGGAAGTGTGTGCGAAATGCAGTGGAAGGCCACATATTCAGTGGTAAGACCTGCAGGTGGGAAGAGTAAATGAGATGCGGCAGGACCCGTTAGTTGTCGCCGGGTATAAAAAGCCGTGTGAGCACGCGGCCGGCCTATTTGTGACGAATTAAAGAAATGGAGAGCGCACGCAATATTCCCGCCATCGGCCGCCCGGACTTGGGCGCCCGACGGGTGCACCCGGCTGATCCTCGCCTGTTGGCCAGCGACTACGCTGGAGCTGCGGAGCGGAAAAGCCGTGGTAAACCGCCGGCGCCTAAGCGTCGGGCGCGTCGAGGACAGGTGAGGCTGCCGCCCGTACGGTTGCCATTTCATCCGCGACGACGAATGAGCAGGCAACTGCAAAGGCACCCGAAGGATCTGGAGCTGGAGGAAGCCTCATGCGAGCGAGAAGGAGTGTCCGGAGCGAGTGATTGGTCCCCAGCTAATTCGTCCAGCGAAGGAGGACGATGGTCGCCGCCAGGCTGGGGCTCAACGGATGAGTCTGCGGACATGGCATCGGAGGCCGAACGGTGAGACGAGGGACTGTGTTCCGAATATGTGCGGAACGGATAGTATTCGCCCACTCGCCCGCTGTGGCGGCCGCCACGTCCCCCGACGCCACACAGAGCGGAGCCAACGGCTGACGAGGCCGTGATCATCATTTACGACTCCGAGGACGACGACGAGGGAGAATGAGGAGACGAGGAGGTCATTTACGTGACCGACTCCGAGTCCAGAAAGGAACCGGGACTACCAGTGATCACGGCTCGGCATGAGGAGCGGGTCGTGAACGGGTACGTTGAGCATGTGACGCAAGTGGAGGTGCGTTGGCGAGAGGCCGTCGCACCTTTGCCCGCGGGCTTCAGGCTGGAGGAGCAGCCACCGTCGCAGTCATCGCCGTCGCCACCACCGCAGCCGCAGTCGCCGCCGCAGTCGCCCCAGCAGCTGCGGTCGCCGCCCAACTCGCCGTGGGAGAGGTGGAATGCGCCGAGGGAGAGAGAGCAGTAGCCGGGAATGCCCGAGGTGGAATGGAGGCCGATCCGGCTACCTCTCAGGCCGGGACTTCAGCGACGACGGTCAGAGCCCACACCACCAGCCCAACCGCGACTCAGTTGGCAACGGCAGGCATCGTCGCCGGACGGCGGGGTCCGGTACAGGGTGCGTCGGTCGCGGACAGGGTGCCGGGTGTTCGTCGCCCTGTGATATGTAAAAAAAAAGTTGGTAATATATGGCTAAAAATATTTTTTGTTCACCGCTGCGTACTTACTGCGACGATGGAGTGGGGTACAGGGAGGTCAGCCGCGGCAGATGCGAGCCACATGACTGGCGAAATCCAGCGGTCCGGCAAAGGTGTCGGGAGGGCGGACCGGCCGATTCTCGCGCATTGGCCAGCGACTTCGCTGGAGCTGTGCGCGAATGAGGAGTGAGCCGAGAACGCCACCGATATCCGATGTCCGGACCCGGGTCAGTTGTGAACGGCATCTGCAACGGAAGCAACAAGGAACATCAGCGACATCGGGACAGCAGCAGCCACGCAGCCGCATTGCAGCCACGGAGGCTAGCAAAGCAGTGAAAAACGGGTGTTTTTCTGCAACAGTGGGCGTGGCCAGAGAAAGGAATGCAACCCGGTCCAGGAGAGGAACTACATTAAGAGGATCGCGCTACCTGGAAGAGGAAAAAAGTTGGTTAATAGTTGATAAAATTAACTTAACACGTTTCAGCCACTTACCGGCAGCGCACAGAGTTGCTGGAGGCTGGAGCGATCAGCTGTAGGCAGAGTTGCGTAGCAGCGGCGCTGTTAACAATAGAGTGTTAACAGCGGCCATGTGCGTAGCACTGCTTGCAGCTGGAGGAGCGCGGCGAACTTCTTGCTGAAGAGAAGCAAGCAGTGCAAACAAAAGGGAGCGCCAAATGTGAGACCCGGACCGATGTAAACACGAAGGCTTCGTGTTTCCCGAAGGAAGAGGGGAGTGTGAGAAACAATATAGACGGGCACGTAGTGTATGTATAAGTGCATGTATTTGCTGTGCACTTATACATATATGCGTGCCTGCATGTATTGTTCCACACAGCGACGCGAGTACGATAGTAGCGACCCTCGCTACTGGAAAGGGCGCAGAGATCGACTTAGTCTGTCTCTGTCGCTCTTATGTATTCAGCGATTGGCTCGCGTCGCTCTCACGGCGATCATCTTCGACCGTTAACCGAAATACCGCTTGTGGCTGCGAGAAAGTAGTGTACACTTTCACTCGTATGCCAATAACGGTGCTTTGGCCAATGAGAGGCTGCCACGCAGATTTGGGCGACTTGGCGTCGCGCCAAATCACGTGATGCTGCCGTTTTAGTGGACACGAGCGGCAGACAGGATATCTACGAGGGATATCCTGGACGCCTATTGAGGACATAGGCTCGACACGCAGACACCGGAAGCGTATCCAGCCGTAGGAGTCACTGCAATAGCCGAGCGAACCGCCGGAGTATTCAGTGCGGATCCTGACGTCACCTGGAGTGATCAAGCGTATCCTTGGAGAACCAAGAGTGCAGTACCATTCGCCAGAGTGCGCTAAACGTCTACCTGCGAGCCTGTGGAAAGGTGTGCTTTACTAAGCGCTAGATTTGGTGAAGAATATAAACGTGTAAATTGAGAAAATATTCCCAACGCAAAACCATAAAACACACTGCATTATAATTTATCGCAAGGCGCTACATATAAATTTGTTGGCACGAAACCGAGGTTCGTTACAATCTCTTTCATCTTGGGTTGTGAACTCGGGTATATAACCGAATTTCATGTCTCTAGCATCAATAGTGCTCAAAATATTACAGAATGTTAAAAATTCACTATATAGTCAGATCCGATTTGCCACGCCGCTAGTAGGCGTGGATATATAGTTTTTTAGTCGATCTTCATGGTATCGTAACAGTAACCTACGTGCCAAATTCGGGCGATCTACCTTGAAAACTGTAGAAGATACAGTTTTACCCGATTTGCCACGTCCCCAATGGGCGTAGATATATCCGCCATAGCTTTTTGATCTTGGGTTGTCAACACAAATATATTCCAAATTGCAATGCCTTTTCTGAATTTCACGCCCCTAGTGAGCGTATCGGGAAAATGCTGCGTTAACTGCGCACTTAACAGAGTGCGTGCTTACGAGTGCGTGCGAATGTGTGTATGTATGTTGCTTGCAATATATATGTAAAACAAGTATGAAAGCTCTAGTCGGCGGTACCCGACTAGGAGATCCCCTGAACCCTGCGAAGAGCCGATACTCCAAACATTTTATGCTTATTTACCATATACATATATACAAGCAATACATGCACACACACATACACATATACACATACGCATAAGCACGCGCTCTGCTGACTGCGCAGTCAGCGCAGCGACTGAGCGTGGGCTGCGCTTATAGGCTTTACTATGAGAAATGAAATGCTTAATAACTTCTTTTGTAGATGGACTTTCTTAATCAAACTTTCAGAACGTGATTATGTCATCCATATGTGTGTATTTGCTATGTGTGTACATGCACACACACATACACACATACACATACGCATAAGAACGCGTTCTGCTGACTGCGCAGTTAGCGCAGCAACTGAGCGTGGCCTGCTCTCATAGGCTTTACTATGGGAAATGAAATGTTTAACAACTTCTTTTGTAGATGGACATTCCTTATCAAACTTTCACAGCGTGATTATGTCATTCATATGTATGTATTTGCTAAAGCAAATATTTGTAATACGGTTTTTACAAGTTTGGGGGGAAAGGAAGGAAATGGGGGATGGTATCCAAAATGTGACAAAAACCAAATTGTATAAACTCTATATCATGCTAAATACAAAATTTGGAAACTCTAGCTCTTAAGATGTGGGAGATATAAATTCATAACTGCATTTTGATAACGTTTTAAATCGATAAATTTAAAACGATCAAGTTTATCGATTTTTTGAAACAAACTCGATCTGCGCGTGATATACACGGACTGACATAAAAAATTTCAAGTCTCTAGCTTTTATAGATTCTGAGATCGACGCGTTCAAACATACAGACAGACGGACGGACGGACGGACGGACAGGGCTAAATCAACTCAGCTCGTCGCCCTGATCAAGAATATATATACTTTATGGGGTCCGCCACGGCTCCTTCTGCCTGTTACATACATTTTAACAAAACCATTATACCCTGATTTCCCATTTTCAATGGGTTCAGGGTATAAAAAGATATGGCGGATATATCTACGCCCATAGGGGCGTGGCAAATCGCAAAACCTTATAGCTCCTACAGTTTTAGAGCTAGAAGCTTCAAAATTTAATTGTTGAGTTGCTGGTTAGCTCCTCTATCGATGACTCAAATATAATTTTTACGCCCCTTTTGGGGCATGTCCTGCTATAAAATAGTGTAAGCATCCAAATTTCGCACTTACGTTACCCTTCACTACTTCTAAGAACTGGCCAAAAATTATGTGTCTTCGTCTACTGGGGGCGTGGAAAATCAGGAAAAATTGTACGTTTTTCCGATTCTCAGTGAGAAAATCAAAATTTTAGGACGACATTACTGCTGATCTCCTCTATTGATTTCCCTAAAATTATATATATACAAACCAATCGTAGCAATGGGATTTGTGCGGGTGTGAATTAGTATTCCGCAGTCGGTAGCGCCCGACTGCAAATTTCTTACTTGTATTATATATTTTTCTTCAAGAAACGTTTTGTTGTCGGCTGCGTACAAGTTTTTTACCGTTTTAATGACGATGTTGCTGTGGTTTTTGTGGATAGAAAAGCAAACGGGAAGCCGGTTAGCCAAATTTATATAGGCCTGGTAGAGGACACCTTCCTTTACATGATTACTGAAAGGCATGAAGGCCTTTACCCTTAAAATTCATCAAATCTCAAAAATCTCTCCGATTCTGACCCTCTGGATAATTATATAACAGATGGCATAATAAAAGTGACAAATTGTTCCATTCTTATTTCTGTCCTGGAACCCAGAATGGGAAATCAGGGTATAATTATTATTATTATTATATTGGACAGTTTATTTGATGAATTCATGTGTTAGTGTTAAATATGTAAATCAGGGTATAATGATTTTGTTAAAATGTATGTAACATGTAGTATGGGGCTTGGTAATAATTTATATATATTTAATAATCAACAAGTAAGAAAGCTCTAGTCGGCGGTACCCGACTAGGAGATCCCCTGAACCCTGCGAAGAGCCGATATTCCAAACATTCTATGCTTATTTAACATATATATACAATCAACACATGTACACACACACACACACATGCATACGCACGCACGCATAAGCACGCGCTCTGCTGACTGCGCAGTCAACGCAGCGACTGCGCTTGGGCTGCAATATGCGTATTGTATGGGAAATTAAATGTTTAATAACTTCTTTTGTATATGGACTTTTTTAATCAAACTTTCACAGCGTAATAATGTCATTCATATGTATGTAATTGCCAAAGCACAAGTATACACAAGTCGAGTATTTGAAATACGGCTTTTACAAGTTTTGAGGCAAGGGAAGGAAAGGGAGATGGTATACAAAATGTGACAAAAATCAAAATTGTATAAACTCCACATTATACTAAATACAAAATTTGGAGACTTTAGCTTTAAAGATGTAGGAGATATAAATTTATAACTGCATTTCGATAACGTTTTAAATCGATAACTTTAAAACGATCAAATTTATCGATTTTTTGAAACAAACTCGATCTGCGCTTGCTATAGACGGACTGACATAAAAAATTTCAAGTCTCTAGCTTTTATAGATTCTGAGATCGACGCGTTCATACATACGGACGGACGGACGGACGGACGGACGGACGGACGGACAGACGGACAGACGGACATGGCTATATCGACTCAGTTCGTCGAGCTGATCAAGAATATATATACTTTATGGGGTCTGCCACGCCTCCTTCTGCCTGTTACATACATTTTAACAAAACCATTATACCCTGTTTTCCCATTTTCAATGGGTTCAGGGTATAAAAACGATAGTAAAAGAAGCAAAGTGAAAAGTAAAGTGAAAGTATTAAGTACCGAGGAACAACGCGATTAGAAGTGTTCAGCCAAAGAAGCAGTGATATCGGAAGGACATCACTACCAAGGACTTCAGGTGGAAGGACATCGTGGGAAAGGCTATCTACGAGGGATATTCCAGACGGCGCGCGAAGGACAAAGGAAGGACATGAGCTGCCACCAACCAGGACATTGGTGCAGCACGGCTGAATTTATAGCATTAGTGGCGCATTCTAGAGCAGGAGTAGAGGTAACGTTTGCGTAGCTGTGCGAAAGAGTGGTGGAGTGCTTAAGTGGATCCTTGGAGACCTAAGAGTTCAGTACCATTCAGATAGCCAGAGTGCGCTAAAATGTCTGCCTGCAATCCTGTGTAAAGGTGTGCATTCGCTAAGGGTTAAATTTACAAAATAGATAAAGTGTAAATTACCCTCAAATAAGAGAGAAAATATAAACGAATCTCGAACCTTCAAACACTAACTTATAATTTATTACAAGGTGCTACAAATAAATTTGTTGGCACGAGCACACAGTCGGCTGAGTTCCCAGCTTAAAACTCGGGATAAACCGAGGTTCGTTACAGTAAAAGAGCAAGACGAAATCGTGAACGTCGCACGATTGTCTATGCCATCCACCAGTGCCGCCGCCGCCCGCCGGCAAGAGACGCAACGAGGATCATGGAGAGCCACATCTACCCCGCAACCAGAAACAAGGCCACGAGGGCCGAGCTGCACAGCGCTGGAGTACCCAAAAGTCGTCAAGCAGGTGCGAGAATGGGGCTTCCGCTTCGATGGTGGATGGAAGTGGAGTGGTCGGCCGACACATATGGTGTGGATCTGGACCTGAACCCGAGGGCGATGTCCGAGCTTAAAATGGTACGTGACAAACAACAAGCACGTGTGAGACGTTCGTTAGAAGCTTCCAGGAGTTCTTTCTGCCCAGGGACTACATGGAGGAGTTAAAGGATGAGGTTGCGCGACGGAGGCAGATGGTGGGCGAGCCCTTCAAGTTTTACATGGTGGAGATGCAAACCTTGATGCGGCCACTACGCTATGCGGCGGAGCGTGAGCTAAAAACTATTTACAGCAAAGAGGAGACTAGGCCTCGACCCGCGACAAGGACATGCACAGGAGGGCCAAGGACACATGTCCAGAACCCTGCCAGGGCATGCCGGATATGTGGCCAAGAGGGCCACTACGCCATTGAGTGCCGCAACGAACGATTGGAGCTTTGCTGGCAATGTGGGCGCATCGGGATGCGAACAGCGACTTGTTGCCAGTCGGGAAACGGCACAAAGCCCCCAGACGCTAGTGGGCAGTCTTCTGGATGAAGGCACCCAGCTGTCGGCGATTGTGGTCATTGGAGCTGATCACCACTAGGCCACGATCGATACTGGCCGACACGCTCCGAGGAGTGGGCTTGAGGCGCGCCACACGAAGACGCGTAAGGCTGGCAGACGGCAGTTGCAGCTAGGTGGACTCGAAACTGGAGACAAGCATCAGGCTGGGGTATCAGTCGATCCGCATTTCGTTGCTGGTACAGGCGTGATCGACGATCTGGTGCTGGGCTGGGATTTCTTGGCCAGCATGTGCATCGCTGCATTGGAATGTGGTGGACAGCACGGAGGTGAGCCGATGGAGGCGAGTCCTGAGCTTCAACAGCCACTCCATGAGGATGTGGAGGTGGGTACGTTCCTGAGGAGAGAAAGGGCGCAGTTCCAGAAAGTTAAGGGCTGGAGAAGCGGCCCATAAACCCGAAAATGCAGCCGGAAATTAAGCAGCACGTAGATGAGCTGCTGGCCAAAGGCTGCATCGAGCCTTCCAAGAGTCCTCACAACGCGCCAATCGTGATGGTCAAGAAGTAGACTGAACAGCCGATCTATTAAGGATGCATATCCGCTGCCGCGGGTGCACCACATTTTGGATCAGCTGCGAGAGGCTCGATACATCACCAGCCTGGATCTGAAGGATGGGTATTGGCAGATACCGATGGAGCAATCCAGCCGGCCACTGACTGCATTCACAGTCCCAGGAAAAGGGAAGGAGCACATGGACAACCTGTGGGAGGTGTTCCGGCGGCTACGAGCGGCCAACTTAAGGATCAACATCGACAAGTGCGATTTCTTTAAGGAGCTGAAATACCTGGGCCATAAGGTGACGGAACGTGGCATCCGCACGGACCCGGAGAAAGTGGCCGCAATTGCTGAGTTGCAACCGCCATCCAACGTGAAAGAGTTGCGGCAATACGTGCGAGTGGCGTCGTGGTACCGTCGTTTTGTGCGACCACAGTGCATCCGCTCAATGCACTGCTGAAAAAGGGCACCAAATGGGAGTGGACAGAGGAGCGTCAGAGGGCTTTTGAGATAGCAAAGGCCAAGCTGACGGAGTCACCGGTCTTGGTGTGCCCAGATTTCTCAAAGCCTTTCTGCCTGCAAACGGACGCGAGCAATTATGGACTTGGAGCAATCTTGACGCAGACTTCGGAGGATGGAGAGCGTGTGATCTCGTACGCCAGCCGAACGCTGAATAGCGCAGAGCGGAATTATTCGGCAACAGAAAAAGAGTGTCTGGCCATCATCTGGGGCATTCGGAAGCTGAGGCCATATCTAGAAGGCTACCATTTTATTGTGGTAACGGATCATATGGCACTGAAGTGGCTCAACTCTATTGAGAGCCCTTCAGGGAGGATTGCCAGATGGGCTCGGGAGTTGCAGCAATACCACTTCGAGATCAAGTACAGGAAAGGCAAGCTGGGCGAAGAGCCATGCCGCTTGAGGACGAGAGACAGCTGGGACAGGATGTCGCTGGATTGTCAAGCTTCGCCAGGACCAGCGCAGATGCCCAAAGAAGTTCCCGGACTATAGAGAAGAGGCTGGAAGTTTGTACCGACACATTCCGCACCAAGCCGGCCACGAGGACGTGGCTGCGTGGAAATAGTGTGTGCCGACGGAGCAGCGCAAACAAGTTCTAGAGGAGAACCACGACGCAGCCACCGCTGGTCACCTTGGGAGCCGGAAAACAATTGCTCGGGTGTCCGCGATATAGTAGTGGCCGGGTATGCGGTTTGGCGTGCCAAAGGTGTTCATCACCGACAATGGCACTTAGTTCACGAGTCGCGCATTCAAGGTGTTCCTGGACGAGCTGGGCGTACACTGCCAACTGACAGCGCCATACACGCCCTAGGAAAATTCCACCGAAAGGGCAAATTCTGTAATATTTTGAGCACTATTGATGCTAGAAACATGAAATTTGGTATACATACTCGGGTTGACAACCTAAGATAAAAAGTTATGGTGGATATATCTACGCCCATAGGGGGCGTGGCAAACCGCAAAACCTTATAGATTCTACAGTTTTAGAGTTAGAAGCATTCAAAATTGAATGGGGGAGTTACTGGTGAGCTCCTCTATCAATGACTCAAAAATAATTTTTACGCACCTTTTTTGGCATGCCCGGCTAAAAAATTCCCTGTAATTTTCGTATTTTTTGAGTGTAAGCATCCAAATTTCACACTTACGTTACCCTTCACTACTTCTAAGAACTGGCTAAAAATTATATGTCTACGCCCTCTGGGGGCGTGGCAAATCGGGAAAAACTGTATGTTTTTCCGATTCTCAGTGAGAAAATCAACATTTAATAACAATATTACTGCTGACCTCCTCTATTGATTTCCAAAAAATTAGAAATTGGGGGCGTGGCAATGGGCATGAGCTGTGCGGGTGTGAATTAGTATTCCGCAGTCGGCAGCGCCCGACTGCAACGTTCTTACTTGTTTTATATATTTACCTTCAAGAAACGTTTTGTTGTCGGCTGCGTACAAGTTTTTTACCGTTTTAATGACGATGTTGCTTTGGTTTTTGTGGATAAAAAAGCAAAAAAAAACCGGGCAGCCAAATTTATATAGGCCTGATAGAGGACACCTTCCTTTACATGACTACTGAAAGAAATGAAGTCTCATATTTATCCTTAAAATTCATCTTATCTCAAACATCTTTCAGATTCTGACCCTCTGGATAATTATATAACAGATGGCATAATAAAAGTAACAAATTGTTCCATTCTTATTTATGTCCGTTGAGCGGAGTCGATTTCAGAACTTATAAGACTTGAATTTTTAGTAGGTCCCTATATAAAAAAAAAATTATATTTTATCCCACTTTAATATTGTCGACTAAAATCTTTATACAAACAAAGTTTTTTAATAATTCTCGTACATTTTTGAAGCTATTTAGTATTTAGTTTCATGTCTAACTTATAAAATTTTTTTATATTTTGAGCACCACGCCTCCTTCACCACAAAATAGCAAAAAAAAACCTATTTGAAATATTAGAGACTTTTGCTTTAGCAAACACACACATAGGAATGATATAATCATGATCTGAAAAAAAAAAATGATTAAACATTTAATTTTCCATGATTTCAGACCGCCTATCAAGGACATAGGTCCCAGGGAATGATCCAGAATCATCAGCTCCCACCAAGGAGAACAATGTCGCGGCGAAGCTGTATGTAGCTACTCAGGTATGCATACGAGTGAATGCAGTCGTAGGAGACCACTGCAGTCAATACGAGCGGACTGCCGGAGAATACAGTGCAGATTCCTGGCGTCATAGAGAAGCGAATCCTATGCTAACTAAAAGAGGCACATCTGCTCGGAATGCCGAACTGGGTTAAAAGCTTACGGCCGGATTCTGTGTAAAGATTTGCTGGCAAGAGCACAATTGAAATGTAAACGGAAAAAAGCGAGAAAATGTATATACCAGCTCAAACTCGACTTTATTGACTTATCATTTATCGCTCATATATATAATTTGTTGTCAGTCGACTGACTTTGGCCCGGCTTAAGCTAGGAATAAACCGAAGGTTCGTGACAGTATAAAAAGATAACTGTAAAGCCGAGAAATCAACTCTATCGACGATCAGGATACCAAACCCGCGGAGGCTGTAAGCAAATAATGTATTTCCTCCTTAAGTCAGTACTACCATCATAATATATCAGATACTATACAGTCCGAGAGTGCCGTTGCTGTGAAATTATACAATCCGTTGTCAATAAAAAAAACAAGTAAGAACGTTGCAGTCGGGCGCTACCGACTGCGGAATACTCATTCACACCCGCACAGCTCACGCCCCCAATTGGTTTGTACATATGTAATTTTTTGGAAATCAATAGAGGAGATCAGCAGTAATATCGACATAAAATTTTGATTTTCTCACTTGTGAGGAACAATATAGACGGGCACGAATTATATCTATAAGTGCATGTATTTGCTGTGCACTTATGCATATATGCGTGCCTGCATGTATTGTTCCACACAGCGACGCAAGTACGATAGTAGCGACCCTCGCTACTGGAAAGGGCGCAGAGATCGACTTAGTCTGTCTCTGTCGCTCTTATGTATTCAGCGATTGGCTCGCGTCGTTCTTAAGTCAATCATCGGCGACCGTTCCCGAAGTACCGCTTGTGGCTGCGAGAAAGTAGTGTACACTTTCACTCGTATGCCAATAACGGTGCTTTGGCCAATAAGAGGCTGCCACGCAGATTTGAGCGATTTACGTCGCGCCAAATCACGTGATGCTGCCGTTATCGTGGACACGAGTGGCAGACAGGCCCCGCTCCAGAGCCGAGCTGGCGCCGACATAGCGCGAAGCGGGGCCTGCGTCGCTGCTATAAAAAGGCGCCCGCAACTCGACACCGGGACAGTCAAAAACGTGAAAGTAAAGAGAAAGTGAAAGTATTGAGTGCCGAAGGAACAAGAACGCGAGTAAAGACGTGATCAGCCAAGGAGCAGTGATTTAGAAGGACATCGCTGGCACGGACTTCGAGTGGAAGGACATCGTGGGAAAAGGATATCGACGAGGGATATCACAGACGCCTATTGAGGATATAGGCTCCACACACTGACACAGGAAGGACATCAGCTGCCACCAACCAGGACATTGGTGCAGCACAGCTAAATCTACAGCATTAGTGGCGGATCCTGGAGCAGGAGCAGAGGTACGATTGCTGTGCGAAAGAGTGTTGACTGCAGCTTGAGATCTCAAGGTGTGCTTGTGAGCGTATCCAGCCGTAGGAGTCACTGCAATAGCCGAGCGAACCGCCGGAGTATACAGTGTGAATCCTGGCGTCACCTGGAGTGCTTAAGCGGATCCTTGGAGACCTAAGAGAGCAGTACCATTGCCAGAGTGCGCTGAAACGTCTACCTGCGATTCTGTGGAAAGGTGCGCTTTACTAAGCGCTAGATTTGTACAAACATAAAACGTGTAAATTGGCCGCAAAGTAGTAAGAAAATATACAAATCGCAAACCATAAACACTGAATTATAATTTATAGCAAGGCGCTCGAGAGAGAGTTCTCAGTTGAAAGTGTTTGACGTGCTTTGTTTGTGCTCCTTAATTTTGATTCACTTTTGAATATTTCTTGCCTTTAAAATTACACTTTTTATACCCTGAACCCATTGAAAATGGGAAATCAGGGTATAATGTTTTTGTGAAAATGTATGTAACAGGCAGAAGGAGACATCGCAGACCCCATAAAGTATATATATTCTTTATCAGCTCGATAAGCTGAGTTGAAATAGCCCTGTCCGTCTGTCCGTCCGTCCGTCCGTATGAACGCAGCGATCTCGAAAACCACAAAAGCTAGATATGTGAAATTTTCAGAGAATACTCGTCTATAGCCTACGCAGTACGAGTTTTTATTAGATTTTCGATAGCTCATCCCGTTTCCTTATTATCGATAAAAATCGATAACTTTTCTTCGGTTAAGCATACCGTAAGAGCTAGAGACTCCAAATTCACTGTGTAGATCCGTGTGATGAATGCAGAGATTTTGTAATTTTTGGATTTTGGATGCCACGCCCCCTTCGCCCCAAATTTGCAAAAAGCCTATTTCAAATACTAGAGACTTGTGCTTTGGCCAATACACACATATGAATGACATAATCATGTTGTGAAAGTTTGATCAAGAAAGTCCTTCCACAAAAAAAGTTTTTAAACATTTAATTTCCTATACAATAGGCATATTGCAGACCAAGCGCAGTCGCTGCGTCAACTGCGCTGTCAGCAGAGCGCGTACTTATGCGTGCGTGCGTATGCATGTGTGTATGTGTGTGCGTTGCTCGCAATAGTTGTATATGTAAAATAAGCATATAATGTTGGGAAGATTGGATCTTCGCAGGGTTCAGGGTATCTCGTAGTCGTAGTCTCTTACTTGTTTTCTATTATTTCCTTTTGATCAGTTTTTACGTTTCGGTTGCTTAACCCCAATTACCAATATGACATGCTGCAAAAAATCATGCAATATTCGGCAAGTAGCTGATTCTGCACAATTGCAATTTGTTAGTTGCTGGTTGTGTGAGAATATGATGCACACAAAATGTGCTGGTCTCTCCGGACGGGACTATGACAAAATCATGTCCACTGCCAAAATTGGTTGTGGTGGTTTACGCTGGTCGTGTCCAATTTGCTTGGAAAAACAATTAAATTTTTCCAAGATGTATAATTCAGTGCGAGTTCAATTTTTAAAACTGAGTAATATATCTAAACAGTTAACTAGTGACCTAGAAGCTGGTAAAAATTTACTAAATCAGTACAATTTTGATACTCAGGATTCTCAAATTGTGACTCCTTCTCAGTTGGTACCACATTCCGTACTAATATTGTCTCCTAATTTATTAGTGCCTTCCTCACCTTGTCCTGACTCGTTATTAGTTCCAATTGCTAATGACTTGTCGGACACACCTGTTGCTAGTGTTATAATAGACACTCAAGAGCCTATACAAGCTCCAATCAAAAAACTAAATATCTCCCCGAATATTGCTCAAGCAACGAAAAATATTCCGACCTCTTCTTCCACTCTTTCTATACCTACTTTATCTGTCGTTTCTCCTCGAAAGCAAGTTTTCCTATCTAGGCTTTCTTCGGACACGACATGTGAAGCTATATCTGCTTTTATTTCTAGTAAATCTGCAGCCAATGTTTTTATTTCGAAGTTTAATTTCGTGACTCCTCCTGAAATTGCTTCATTCAAAATCATTGTGCCCGCTCAATTTTTCACAACTATATGTCACTCCAAATTTTGGCCACCTAATGTAGTTGTGCATGAATTCAAACAAAAGAATCGAAATAGGTTGTCTCCAATATCGTTAAATCCTACTTCGGTTCAATCTTCTTTTAATATGGGATCAAAAAACTAAATTTTGCTCAATCTTCTCCGCAACTGTCTTTAATATATCAAAACGTTCGCGGCCTAAATTCTAAGCTCAGAAGACTATTTTTGAGTATTTTTTGTATAAATTCTGAAATTATTGCTCTCACAGAAACGTGGCTAAGTCCGAATGTTTATAATAGTGAGATTCTCTCTAATGATTTCACCATTTATATCTTATATCGACTGCTACGTAGAGATGGTGGTGTCTTGATTGGTGTTAAATCCAATATCCTCTCAGAATCTTTTATTTTATCGTAACCTCATGATGCTGAGATTATTGGAGTTAAAATAACTCTTCCATCGTGTTCCCTATTTATTACTTGTTCATATATCCCTCCTTCTTCTGATGCTCAAGTTTATGCTCAACATATAACTTGCATTAAAGAAATTTATGGACATGTTAATGATAACGATATGTTTCTTGTGTTGGGTGACTTTAATATACCTAACAATTCTTGGTCCTCCAGTCCCAACTCTAGTTTTCTTATTCCTACATTAGATCATTACCTTTAAAATGAATTATTCTCGCTTTCTATGTTTCAGATGAACTCTATTTCTAATCATCTGAATCGTTCACTTGATCTAGTTTTTATTAATGATGACTCTAGCATTACTGTCTCTAGATCATCACCTTTTTGTATACCTGAGGATATACATCATCCCACTTTGGAGGTACAATTATCCATAAGTACTCCTCCAGTTTTCACACCTAAAATTTTAAAACAACCTCGTTGTTATAATAAGTGCAATTTTGTTTTGCTTAATCAACTTATTAATGCAACAGATTGGTCTCCATTATATAAGTCAGTTGACATTAATTTGGCAACAACTTTTTTCTATGACACTGTAAACTCTCTTTTGTGTGTTTCTATGTGTCTCCCTATGCCCGTTTCTAAAGCCCCCTTGTTTACTCAGACTTTCTAATTTAAAAAATATTAATTCTAAATATTTTAAAAAATTTAAAAAGTCTGGTTCGAATATAGACTGGTCTAAATATTCCATAGCCAAGTCGAATTTTAATATTTTAAATTCTCGGTGTTATGAGAATTACCTTTTTCGTTGCAAAAGGCAGTTTGTTCGTGATCCTAAGAAATTCTATTCATTCGTAAACATGAAGCGTAAGTCTTCTAGTTTACCTTCCTCACTTTTCTTTGGATTGGACAAAACTTGTAATGATCATGATTCCTCTGATCTTTTTGCAGATTTTTTCCAATCCACTTACTCCTCGGTAGATCCCTATACCAATTCATACCCTTACTTAATTTCTACAACTAATATTATTAATGCTTCTAAAGTTTCCCCAGCTTCTTTAATTTCAGCCATTCGATCATTGAAATCATCTTTTTTTCCTGGAGCTGATAATATTCCCAGTTGTGTAATTAAAGAATGTAGTGGTTCGCTTCAGACACCATTACTAAAACTATTTACTTTGTCGCTGGAAACCTCTGTTTTTCCGTCTATTTGGAAAGAGACTTTCATCATTCCTCTAAATAAAAAAGGTGATAGGTTTGACATTTCTAATTATAGAGGTATTGCAAAACTATCTGTTATTCCGAAATTATTTGTAAAAATAATAACATCTATCTTACAACATTTTTGTAAATCGATTATTTCACCATCGCAGCATGGTTTTGTTTGAAATCGATCTACTTCCACTAATCTATTAGAATTTACTTCCCTAGTCAATGACAGTTTTTTAAATAGAATTAGGGTGACCAGATCGGCCTCAGGCCATTCCGGGACGGTCGACGACTTTGTTGCAAAAAACTGCTTATCTGCGCTGCTTTCCTCAAAAAAATTCTTCACTTGTCTTGACAAAAGCGGGACATGTCCCGGAATTCCAGGACGTATGGTCAGCCTAAATAAAATGCAAACTGATGTTATATATACTGATTTCAGTAAAACATTTGGCTCAGTACATCATGATATATTACTTCAAAAGCTTGTTCATTTAGGATTTTCCCTTAAACTTCTTTCTTGGGTCTCATCCTATTTAAAAGGAAAAATCCAAAGAGTTGTGTTGAGAACAGCTTTTTCGAAACTTGTTTTCGTTTCGTCGGGTGTACCTCAGGGTAGTCATTTGGGTCCGCTACTTTTTTCCCTATTTATAAATGACCTTCCAAACCGTATATCGAATTCAAAGATATTTATGTATGCAGATGACGTAAAACTTTGTCTTTCGTATGCTAATTCACTTGATCATCTACGCCTTCAAGATGATCTTAATTCCTTCCAACTTTGGTGTGTAGCTAATCGGTTACATATAAATTGTTCTAAATGTATGACAATGTCCCTCTGTCGCACTATTCCATATATTGCTAATTATTCAATCAATAATTATCCCTTGCAACGTATTTTTTCAGTCAAAGATCTTGGTGTACTTTTTGACTCGAAACTTAATTTCAATTCTCATATCTCAACTATCATAAATGAAGCCAAAAGTGTTCTTGGCTTTATTAAACGTTGGGCAAAAGAATTCAAGGATCCATTCATTACCAAACTTCTTTATGTATAATAAATATTTATGTTTTTAAGTGTTAATTACAATAAATTTTATCACTTATTTTCCTCTGAACTCTCTTTACCTTTAATTAAGTCCTTGCTTTCAGCTTGCAGGTGCACAAATTTGACGACCGGGAAGATCTTCAACATTGTGGAGTGATTTTCCAATCCTTTTTTTTCTTTATCTTTCTCTCCTTCTTCTTATTCTGTTTGCTTTTATTATTATTTTCGATTTTCTTTTAATCTTTACTTTAATATTTATTATTTAATGATTATACTTAAGAGTCTATAATAAATATTTTTAAGTTTCTATTAACACTTTCTATCTTTTGTAGTTCAATAATATCACTGACCATACAAGGCTATGAACGGGGCATAGCTGGCCGGACTGGCAAATAAAATGCCCCCATCGGGTTGGTGGTATTATTGTAATATTTTTTGTGTTCTTTTAGGCTTTATAACTTATTTGTTATAAAAGTTTGACACTCGATTTGTCAATTTTCCTTTTTTAAATAAAAAAAAAATATTAATTTGTTGGCACAAACGCACAGTCGGCTTAAACTCGGGATAAACCGAGGTTCGTTACACACTGAGAATCGGAAAAACGTAGTTTTAATTATATAATTATAATTTTAAGCCAGTTCTTAGAAGTAGTGAAAAGTAACGTAAGTGTGAAATTTGGATGCTTACACTAAAAAAATGCAAAAATTACAGGGTATTTTTTAGCATGGCATACCCCAAAAGGGGCGTAAAAATTATTTTTGGGTCATCGATAGAAGCTTCTAGCTCTAAAACTGTAGGAACCGCTTTCGCGGTTTGCGACGCCCCCCTCCGTCTGTCCGTCCGTCCGTCTGTCCGTCTGTCCGTATGTATGAACGCGTCGATCTCAGAATCTATAAAAGCTAAAGACTTGAAATTTTTTATGTAGATCCGTGTATAGCACGCGCAGATCGAGTTTGTTTCAAAAAATCGATAAATTTGATCGTTTTAAAGTTATCGATTTAAAACGTTATCGAAACTCAGCTATAAATTTATATCTCCCACATCTC
Organism: Drosophila nigricruria; assembly: GCA_037075265.1. Taxonomy (NCBI): domain Eukaryota; kingdom Metazoa; phylum Arthropoda; class Insecta; order Diptera; family Drosophilidae; genus Drosophila; species Drosophila nigricruria. The sequence goes on along the minus strand of JBAMCI010000158.1, from coordinate 1,296,249 downwards.
TAGAGCTAGAGTCTTCAAATGTTGTATTCAGTATAATGTGTAGTTTATACAATTTAGATTTTTGTCACATTTTGGATACCATCCCCCCTTTCCTTTCCTTCCCCCCAAAATTTGTGAAAACCGTATTTCAAATACTAGAGACTTTTGCTTTGGCATTTACATACATATGAATGATATTATCACGCTCTGAAAGTTTAATTGGGAAAGTCCATCTACAAAGAAACTTATTCAACAATTAACTTCCCATAATATAGCTCTTCTGCAGCCCGAGCGCAGTCGCTGCATAAACTGCGCAGTCAACAGAGCGCTCGCTTATGCGTGCGTGCGTATGTGTGTGTGTGTGTGTTGCTTGTATATATATATTAAATAAGCATAGAATGTTTGGAATATCGACACATCGCAGGGTTCAGGGGATCTCCTAGTCGGGTACCGCTGACTAGAGCTTTCTTACTTGTTTTTCAACTTGGGTTGTACGTAGATATATCCGCCATATCTTTTTCATCTTGGGATGTCAACCCGAGTATATATACCGAATTTCAAGTCTGTAGCATCAATAGTGCTCAAAATATTACAGAATTTGAAAAATTGCTATATAGTCAGATCCGATTTGCCACGCCCTAGTAGGCGTGGACACATAGTTTTTTTGATCGATCTTCATAGGATCGTAGCAGTAACCCACAAATTTTGGCGTTCTAGCTTGAAAACTATAGAAGATACAGTTTTACCCGATTTGCCACGCCGCCAATAGGCGTAGATATATCCGCCATAGCTTTTTAATCTTGGGTTGTCAACGTGAGCATATATTTTAAATTTCAACTCTCTGGCTTTAAAACTGTGCAAATGGTTTGCGTTCATACAGACAGACGGACGGATAGCGTGACGGACATTGCACAAAACCAATATACTCATTTCACTTTGTGAATGAGTATAATTAAAGGCTTTGCTCCAGTGTCACAATTTCGATTTAGATCCAAACGTGAAAGACTGACTAATAGAAAAATTTCTGATCTGATCCCTGTTAATAACTTTTATAAACTGGGATCTTGGCCTGGGTAGATGAGAAATGTTCTAATAAGTTGTATATATTATTATTATTATAAATATAACAAGTAAGAAAGCTCTAGGCGGTGGTACCCGACTAGGAGATCCCCTGAACCCTGCGATGAGCCGATATTCCAAACATTTTATACTTATTTAACATATATATATATATACAAGCAACACATACACACACACATACGCACGCACGCATAAGCGAACGCTCTGCTGACTGCGCAGTTTACGCAGCGACTGCGCTCGGGCTGCAGTAAGAGCTATATTAAGGGAACTTAATTGTTGAATAACTTAATAAGTTCCTTTGTAGATGGACTTGCTTAATCAAACTTTCAGAGCGTGATTACGTCATTTATATGTGTGTATTTGCTGAAGCACAAGTCTCTAGCACTTGAAATACGTTTTTTACAAATTTAGGGCGAAGGGGGCGTGGCATCCGAAATATAACTAAAATCAAAATTGTATAAACTCCACATTATACTAAATACAAAATAAGAAGTCTCTAGCCTTAAAGATGTGCGAGACATAATTTTATAACTGGTTTCCGATTTCGTTTTTAATCGATAACAATAAAACGATCAAAGTTATCGATTTTTTGAAACAAACTTGATATGCGCGTGCTATACAGGAACCTACAAAAAAAATTTCAAGTCTCTAGCTCTTGTAGATTCTGAGATCGACGCATTCATACATACGGACAGACGGACAGACAGACAGACAGGGCTAAATCAACTCAGCTCGTCGCCCTGATCAAGTATATATATACTTTATGGGGTCTGCCACGCCTCCTTCTGCCTGTTACATACATTTTAACAAAACCATTATACCCTGATTTCCCATTTTCAATGGGTTCTGGGTATAAAAATAGATGAATAATTGTCCATATTCAGCTCTGTTTCAACTAATTGCTTCGTGTTTTATTCTTAATGCATCTCTTAAAGCATCTCTACATGTTTTTCTGCGTTTAAAATTCCGATATTTGTGCCTTTAAGTCGTCAGTGCACTCATGATGTTCGATCTTGTTTCGATCTCGGCAGTGAGCCAGCAGAAAAACGGCTTAACGGTTTTATATATGTTCCACTGTATCAGCGAAATTTTCACATCGTTAGTCGTTATCTATATGAAGAATATAAACTTTAATAGTTTACAGTATGATCGTAGTACCATTCAGTTTCATCTTTTAACAAATAACTTTTAATGCTGTTGTTAGCATTGTTAGAGTGTGTGTAAAGGAAAATTATCCACTGTAAATATAACGAATTTGAATTAAAAAATTATTTTAGAGTGCTATATATAAAGTAATAGAATTATTAAACTTAATCAGAACTATAAAAAGAGGTAAGAGTTATCCTTCTTCAAAGACGAAAGTGTAACGACAGAAGCAGCATTAGGATGGAAATTCTTGTTCATATTTAGGAAGGCACTATAGGTTGTATGCTGTAGGTATCAATATCCAATCAATGATTATTTGTAAAAACCGTGACAGATAGTACAGAAAGGACGCAATGAACTTTTTTAATATGAAAAGTATAAACGATGATTAATAGGCTTAAATAAAGCCTTTACTGTCATATAATAGGAAATAAAACCGCAAATAAACTTAGATTTTTTCATATTCGATTTTTTCATAATGTATGTATTATAATAAGTATTATATAAGTAGTACAGGTAAACCAATCTATAATTTTCAGACGAACATTTTAAACAAATTGACGGTTTTTTAAGAACTCCAGCATACCCTGAACATTTGCGTTCACCTGTGTTTGAGATGTAGACTGGCCATTGATCATATTATTAGGCATGTTCATACTAGGAAGCACTTGTTGGGATTGATTATTGAACCCTCCTATAAAAAAAAAATTTAATTAAAACTAAAAAATAATATTACATATTTATTATTATACCTTGTCCGTTTTGCTGTTGATTTTGAGCCAAATGTTGCAGAAATAGATCTTGTTGTGGATGCGGAGGCATTTGAGCTTGATGTGGATAAGATGAATACTGCCTGAAAGACAAAATAGCGGGGTCCATTGCAGTCCAGTCACTGCTACTATATCCTATAATAAAAAGACATTCAGTATATTTTGGGAAAAGAAAGGCGTCCATTAAAAAAACAAGTACAGTACTAACAAGTAAGAGTGCTCTAGTCGAGACGGCTCGACTACGAGATACCCTGAACCCTGCGAAGAGCCAATCTTCCCAACATTATATTCTTATTTTACATATACAAATATTTCGAGCAACGCACACACATACACACAAACATGCATACGCACGCACGCATAAGCACGCACGCATAAGCACGCGCTCTGCTGACTGCGCAGTCAACGCAGCGACTGCGGGCTGCAATGTGCATATTGTATGGGAAATTAAATGTTTAAAAACTTTTTTTGTGGATAGACTTTCTTGATCAAACTTTCACAGCATGATTATGTCATTCATATGTATGTATTTGCCAAAGCACAAATCTCTAGCATTTGAAATACGAATTTTTCAAATTGAGGGCGAAGGGGGCGTGGCAACTAAAATCCAAAAATTACAAAATCTCTGCATTCATCACACGGATCTACACAGTGAATTTGGAGTCTCTAGCTCTTACGGTATGCTTAACCGAAGAAAAGTTATCGATTTTTATCGATAATAAGGATGAGTTATCGAAAATCTAAAAAAACTCGTACTGCGTAGGCTATAGACGAGTATTCTCTGAAAATTTCACATATCTAGCTTTTGTGGTTTACGAGATCGCTGCGTTCATACGGACGGACGGACAGACGGACAGGGCTATTTCAACTCAGCTCATCGAGCTGATCAAGAATATATATACTTTATGGGGTCTGCGATGTCTCCTTCTGCCTGTTACATACATTTTCACAAAAACATTATACCCCGATTTCCCATTTTCAATGGGTTCAGGGTATAAAAATAAACAACTTTTTAAATTGTGGTAAAATGATACTTAATAATCTTCAGACACCAATGTCAGCTTAAAATTTCTAAATTTTTTTTATTTTTGTGATCGGAGAGGACGAATTCTTTACAAATTTTATACCCTACAGCGATATAGCGACATAGCTGCAGTAAGGGCCATACTATGGATGCTTAATTGTTGAATCAATTTTTTTTAGATAGACTTTCTAAATAAAACTTTCTGAGTGTGATTATGTCATTCATATGTGGGTATTTGTCAAAGCACAAGTCTCTAGTAATTGAATTACGTTTTTTGCAAATACGGAGGGAAGGGGGCGGTATACAAAATATAACAAAAAATCAAAATTTTATAAAATACACATGAAATTAAATGCAAAATTTGGTCGCTTTAAATATGTGTATATGTAAAATTAAAACTATAAAAGTTACCGAATTTATTAAACAAACTTGCTCGGCGCATGCTATGTAAAGACCTAAATAAAACAAGTAAGAACATTGCAGTCGGGCGCTACCGACTGCGGGATACTCATTCACACCCGCACAGATCACGCCCATTGCCACGCCCACAATTGGTTTGTACACATATAATTTTTTGGAAATCAATAGAGGGGCTCAGCAGTAATATCGTCATAAAATTTTGATTTTCTCACTGAGAATCGGAAAAACGTAGTTTTTCCCGATTTGCCACGCCCCTAGTAGGCGTAGACATATAATTTTTGGCCAGATCTTAAAAGTAGTGAAGGGTAACATATGTGCGAAATTTGGATGCTTACACTCAAAAAATACGAAAATTACAGGGTATTTTTAACCGGGCATGCCCCAAAAAAGGAGTAAAAATTATTTTTGGGTCATTGATAGAAAAGCTCACCAGTAACTCAACCATCCAATTTTGAAGCTTCTAGCTTTAAAACTGTAGAAGCTATAAACTTTTGCGGTTTGCCACGCCCCCTATGGGCGTAGATATATCCGCTATATCTTTTTCAACTTGGGCTGTCAACCCGAGTATATATACCAAGTTTCAAGGCTCTAGCATTCATAGTGCTCAAAATATTACAGAATTTGAAAAATCAGTATATAGTCAGATCCGATTTGCCACGCCCCTAGTGGGCGTGGATATATAGTTTTTTGGTCGATCTTCATAGGATCAAAGCAGTAACATATGTGCCAAATTTGGGCGTTCTAGCTTTAAAACTGTAGAAGATACAGTTTTAGCCGATTTGTTACGCCCCTAATGGGCGTAGATATATCCGCCATAGCTTTTTGATATTGGGTTGTCAACACGAGTATATATTCCAAATTGCAACTCTCTAGCACTTCTAGAAGTAGTGTTTCTGAGATATCGGAAAATGCATTTTCCGATTTGCCACGCCCCTAGTGGGCGTATCGGGAAAATCTTGACACTTTATAATTCGAGAGTATACACGAGTATATATTCCAAATTTCAACTCTCTAGCTTCAAAACTGTGCAAATGGTTTGCGTTCATACGGACAGATGGACAGACGGACAGACGGACGGACAGCGTGACGGACATTGCACAAAACCAATATACTCATTTCACTTTGTGAATGAGTATAATTACAAATTTCTAGCTCTTATAGGTGCTGAGATCGACTCGTTCAAACATACGGACAGAGCTAAATCGACTCAGCTTGTCGCCCTGTTTAAGAATAAATATACCTTATGGCGTCTGCAAAACCTCCTTCTGATTGTTACACACATTTTAATAAAAACATTATACGCTGATTTCCCATTATCAATGGGTTCAGGGTATAAACAAGTAAGAAGGTTGCAGTCGAGCGCTACCGACTGAGGAATACCCATTCACGGCCGCACAGCTCATGCGCTCATTGCAAGATATAGATTTTTACAATTGGCCACGCCCTCAATTGTTTATATTATATATATTATTTTGGGGAAATCTATAGAGGTCAATGGTAACATCACCATACATTTTTTGAGTATTTCACTAAGAAACGGTAAAAGATAGTTTTTCCGGATTTGCCACGACCTTATAAGTGGTCAAGGATAACGTTAGTGTGAAATTTGGATTCTTATACTCCAAAAATGCGAAAATTAAGGGTGTTTTTTAATATGACACGAGTAAAAATTATTTTCAAGTCATCGATAGAGGAGCTCACCTGACTGAGTTAGTCTTTTTAGGTTGGCCACGCCGTCTATAGGCGTAGATATATTTTCGATCTTGGGTTATCATCCCGAGTATATATACCAAATTACAAATCTCTAGCAACAATAGTGCTATATATATCCGCCATAGCTTTATGATCTTGGGTTGTCAACGCGGGTGGGCGTATCGGAAAAATCTCGACTCTGTATAATTCGGGGGTATACATAAGTATATAATTTTCACATTCAAAATCTCTAGCTTCAACAGTTTGGAAACGGACGGACATAATGACGGAAATCGTACAAAACCGATAACTTATTTCACAAGTTATTGAACATTTGATTTCAATAGTAAAGGCCATGAGCGCAACCCCAACTCAGTCGGTACGTTTACTGCGCCGCAAAGTAAAGCACATACTTATGCGTGCGTGCGTATGTGTGTGTATAAGAACAAGATTAAGAGATATGGCAGTCGTTGCAAATCTCGAAAGTTTATATCTGCTGCAGTTTTAGTGCTAGAACGCCCAAATTTGGCACGTGAGTTACTGTGACAAAGATTCGAGTTGACAATGCAAGATAAAAGAGATATGGCGGATTTCATAACGCAGCGCGGCAAATCGCGAAAGTTTATTCTCCTACAGTTTCAAAATTACAAGTCTCTAGCATTAATAGTGCTTAAAACGTAACAACTATATTCAAAATTTCAAGTCTGTAGCATCAACAGTGCTCAAACTGTTATGTTGTGAATTTTTATACTCATTCACAAAGTGAAATGAGTATATTGGTTTTGTGCAATGTCCGTCACGCTGTCCGTATGAACGCAAACCATTTGCACAGTTTTGAAGCTAGGGAGTTGATATTTGGAATATATACTCGTGTATACCCTCGAATTATAAAGTGTCTAGATTTTCCCGATACGCTCACTAGGGCGTGGCAAATCGGAAAATGCATTTTCCGATATCTCAGAAACACTACTTCTAGAAGTGCTAGAGAGTTGTAATTTGGAATATATACTCGTGTTGACAACTCAAGATGAAAAAGCTATGTCGGATATATCTACGCCCATTGGGGGCGTGGCAAATCGGGTAAAACTGTATCTTCTACAGTTTTAAAGCTACAACGCCCAAATTTTGCACGTAGGTTACTGCTACGATCTTATTAAGATCGACCAAAAAACTATATGTACACGCTTACTGGGGGCGTGGCATATCAGGTCTGAATATATAGTAATTTTTCAAATTCTGTTATATTTTCAGCACTATTGATGCTAGAGACTTGAAATTTGGTATTTATACTCGGATTGACATCCCAAAATGAATAAGATATAGCGGATATATATACGACTATAGGGGGCGTGGCAAACCGCAAAAGTTTATATCTTCTACAGTTTTAGAGCTAGAATCTTCAAAATTGAATGGTTAAGTTACTGGTAAGCTGCTCTATCGATGGCCTAAAGATAATTTTTACGCCCCTTTTGGGGCATACCATGCTAAAAAAATACCCTGTAATTTTCTCATTTTTTTGAGTGTAAGCATCCAAATATCACACTTACGTTCCCTTCACTACTTCTAACTGGTTAAAAATTATATGCAAATCGGGAAAAACTTTGTTTTTCCGATTCTCATTGAGAAAATCAAAATTTTATGACGATATTACTGGTGATCTCCTCTATTGATTTCCAAAAAAATTATATATGGACAAACCAATTGGTCCAATTGGGGACGTGACAATGGGCATGAGCTATGCGGGTGTGAATGAGTATTCCGCAGTCGGTCGCGCCCGACGTTGTTATACTCATTCACAAAGTGAAATGAGTATATTGGTTTTGTGCAATGTCCGTAACGCTGCCCGTCCGTCCGTCTGTCCGTCTGTCCGTATGTACGTCTGTCCGTATGAACGCAAACCATTTGCACAGGTTTGAAGCTAGAGAGTTGAAATTTGGAATATATACTCGTGTATACCCTCGAATTATAAAGTGTCTAGATTTTCCCGATACGCCCACTAGGGGCGTGGCAAATCGGAAAATGCATTTTCCGATATCTCAGAAACACTACTTCTAGAAGTGCTAGAGAGTTGCGATTTGGAATGTAGACTCGTGTTGACAACCTGAGATCAAAAAGTTATGGCGGATATATCTACGCCCATTGGGGGCTTGGCAAATCGGGTAAAACTGTATCTTCTAAAAATCTATATATCCACGCCTACTAGGGGCGTGGCAAATCGGATCTGACTATATAGTGATTTTTGAAGTTCTGTAATATTTTGAGCACTATTGATGATAGAGACTTGAAATTTGGTATATATATACTCGAGTTGAGATGAAAAAGATATGGCGGATATATCTACGCCCATAGGGGGCATGACAAACAGCAAAAGCTTATAGCTCCTACAGTTTTAGAGCTAGAAGCTCAAAATTAGATGGTTGAGTTACTAATGAGCTCCTCTATCGATGCCCCAAAAAATAATTTTTGACGCCCCTTATGGGGCATGCCCGGCTAAAAAATACCTTGTAATTTTCGCATTTTTGGAGTGTAAGTATCCAAATTTCACATTTACGTTACCTACGCCCACTGGGGGCGTGGCAAATCGGGAAAAACTGTACGTTTTTCCGATTCTCAGTGAGAAAATCAAAATTTTATGACGATATTACTGCTGATTTCTTCTATTGATTTCCAAAAAATTATATATGTACAAACCAATTGTGGGCGTGGCAATGGGCGTGATCTGTGCGGGTGTGAATGAGTATCCCGCAGTCGGTAGCGGCCGACTGCAACGTTCTTACTTGTTTTAGTTGTAATTGTTGAAAATGGAATAGTAATGCTGATTAACAAGTTTCCTATATTTGCTGAGTTAATTAAGGTCTTAAAAGCTACATTCAATTTATATGATAACTGTGTAATTAAGACGTGTTTACCTTTATTTTGGATACTAGCTTGGGCAATTTGATGCTGTAAATGGGAGTCATTTATTGGCGGTCCTTGGTGTTGGTGTAACGTTGCCAAATGAGAGTTCCAGTTAGTAGCCAGGTGGAGTTGATGTTGTTCGACTTGCGCTGTGACGTTTCCGACCGAGCTGCTTGGCATATTAATAAAGGGAAGAATTTTGCTCGAGTGTAATCTATTTGCACCGTCAAGTCCTAGAGTATTCATATGATTAAAGCCAGGTGGAGGCATTCGGGCACGTTGCATGTTATCAAGAATTTGATGATGAGAAGGTTGTGTTTGCTGCTGTAACTTTGGTCCAACAATTCCATTAATGTTCTGTTGAACTACTTCATTTTCCATAAGTTCAGCGAGTCCCTTTTGTGTTTCAATAAACGGGTCGAACCCTGAAATAAAAAATGCATAGAGTAAAAGCATGTATAAAAACTCATGTCGAAAATTCCGAAGGAAAAAAAAAAGAAATATTATACAGATAAATCTATTAATTGTTTGTGGAGTGTGTTTTTGATTTAATAATTGGGCTTCTGAAATACAAACCACTCCAATATGTTCTGATCTGTCTACAATTGTCATTTTATATCTATAAACCCATTGAAAATGGAAAATCAAGGTATATTTTCATGAAAATGCATATAACAGACAGAAGGAGGCTGGGCAGACCCCATAAAGTACATATATTCTTGATCAACTCGAAAAGTTCAGTCGATATAACCAAGTCCGTCTATCCGTCCGTCCTTCCGTGTAAACGAAGCGATCTCGTAAATTAACGAGATTAGAAATTTACTGTGTAGATCCGTGTAATGAATACAAAGATTTTGCAATTTTTAGATTTTGAATACCATGCCCCTTATTTGCAAACAACGTATTTCAAATACTAGAGACGTGTGCTTTGGTAAATACACACATATGAAGATGACATAATCACGCTCTGAAAGTTTAATTTAAAAGGTTCATTTACACAAACAGTTATTGAACATTAAAATTCCCACAGTAAGCACAGTCCGAACGCCGGTGCGTGCGTGTGCGTGTGCATGCGTATGTGTGTATGTGTGTTGCTTGCAATATAAAACTCAAATAAGCATAGAATGTTTGAAATGCCGGTGCTTCGCATTGTTGAAGGGATCTCCAAGTCGAGCAATCTCGACTAGAGCTTTCTTACTTGTTTAATCTATTGTAACTAAATGTTATTAAAATTTCTCATAATGTTCTAATAAGATATCGCACCGCGTAATTTACAAACATTTGATTGCATGAGCAGCTCTATCAAGTAACTCTCCTTTCTAACATTTTAAAAGTTGGTCTTATTCGTTCTTATGTATTCATATCATAGCTCTATTAATATCAAAACAGTATATAATTCAGGCCACCCATTACATTTACATAAGCTTCGAGTTTTTTTATCGACACTGTTCATACTTAAGCATCGTTCGATGTCAAGTAGAATGAAACTCTTTCTGAAAACCATACCAATATATCTACAGAGTATACTAACAGCAGACGGATTTTTATCAAATTATTCTTTGATGAACATTGACATTAAGTAACAAGTAAGAATGTTACGTGGTCGTAGACATATAATTTTTGACCAGTTCTTAGAAGTAGTGAAGGGTAACGTAAGTGTGAAATTTGGATGCTTACACTCAAAAAAAAGCAAAAATTACAGGGTATTTTTTTTAGCATTGCACACCAAAAAAGGGGCGTAAGCTCTAAAACGGTAGAAGCTATAAACTTGGCGGTCTACGCGTAGATATATCCGCCATATCTTTTTCATCTTGGGATGTCAACCCGAGTATATATACCGAATTTCAAGTCTTTAGCATCAATAGTGCTCAAACTATTACAGAATTTGAAAAATCACTATAAAGTCAGATCCGATTTGCCAGGCCCCTAGTAGGCATGGACATATATTTCATCGATCTTCATAGAATTGTAGCAGTAACCTACGTGCCAAATTTGGGCGTTCTAGTTTCAAACTGTAGAAGATACAATTTTACCCGATTTGATCCGCCATAGCTTATTGATCTTAGATTATCAACACGAGTATATATTCCAAATTGCAACTCTCTAGCACTTTTAGAAGTAGTTTCTGAGATATCGGAAAATGCATTTCCCGATTAGCCACGCCCCTAGTGGGCGTATTGGGGTAATCTAGACACTTTATAATTCGAGGGTATACACGAGTATATATTCCAAATTTCAACTCTCTAGCTTCAAAACTGTGCAAATGGTTTGCGTTCATACGGACAGACGGACGGACGGACAGATGGACGGATAGCGTGACGGACATTGCACAAAACCAATATACTCATTTCACTTTGTGAAGTATAAAAGCTCATAGATGTCCTGAAACCAGTTGGTCTTCTTTTTATAAACAGCACCCATTGAGAATGGGATATTAAGGTCGAATGTTTATGTTAAAATGTATGAAAAATTATATATTGTTTTAAAATTACATTTCGTACTTCTTTTGAGCTAAATTGTATTTGGTTTCAAGCAGTTTCCGCTTTTCCACAGATTTGCAAAAAACCTACTTTAAATACTAGCAACTTGTGCTTTATCTAATACACATATATGAATGACACATAACATATGACTTTGTAAAAAGTTTTATTAGGAAAGTTCATCAATAAGAAATGTTATTGAGCATTTAATTTCCCATATCAGGAGCATCCCAAGCGCAATCGCTTTATTAACTGGTTAGTTAGCAGAGCGCATGCTTATGAGTGTGTGCGTATTTGCGTGTGCATGTGATGCTTGTAATGTGTATGTAAAATAACCATAGAATGTTTGGAATATCGGCTCTTCTCAGGGTTGAGGGGATCTCCTAGTCGAGCAGTCTCGACAAGAGCACTCTCGTTTTATATTTTATTGCGAAAGTGCGAGTTTGAAATTTTTTATAAGTATGCCCTATCACTTAAATATATATTTCAATTCTTATATATATTCATTTATGTAAATACGTGTGCTAGATGCTGTGAAATAAATAGTTAAAACATTACCTAGGTCATCATCAGCTAATGTGCTTTGGGAAAACCGATTTTGGGGTGAATGTACGCTTTGGGGTTGGTTGGTTGAAGACTGAAAAATATAATGTATTTGAAAGATCAATCAAATATATACATATTTTATCTTTTTATATTCTATTATCTACATGTGACATAACATATTTTTAGGGTACTCACTGCTTTTTCAAAATTTCCTAAGAACCTGTGTTTCTGCAATTGCGCTTGTTGACTTAAAATACCTGAAATTAAAAACGAAATAAATATTATCATATGTCAAATAATATTGAATACTATTTACCATTGTCAAAAACTGCAGGGTTAGCACGGTTGTTTTCCAAAAACATAGCTAATCGATGAGAATCGACATTACTCAACTGAGATTGTCCATTGATGTATTGTTGATGGATTTGTTGTTGACTTTTATGAAAGTCGAAAAACTTTGACATATTTCCACCGAAACTATTGTTTTCATTAAGAGTATTTTCATCGGGCTGTTGGGGGATATGCTGTGGGTGCACGGCAGCATGTGTTTGCGTCCTATTTGCGTCAACATCATTACCATAATAATGTCTTGGAAAATCTAAGAAAATAGGATATGTGTATATCTTTCTGATGATATGAAATATTTGTATAGCTCTTTACATTTCCTTACTTATATAAAAACCAGCTTCAGCATTTATCAATTAAACTTCCATATATATATTTTTTTATAATTAAATTTGATGCTATAACACTTAAGATAATATTAAAACAAGTAAGACTATGTTATATCAACTCAGGTCGTTGTCCTGATATAGAATATATATACTTTATGGGGTCTGCCATGTCTCCTTCTGCCTGTTACATACATTTTTCATTTGCAATGGGTTCAGGGTATAAAAAAAAAGCAAATAAACTTGCAGTAAAGCACAAGTCTTACACAGTCAAAAACAGCATCATTTGTAATAAAATGATTTACGTGCAGAATTAGATAATTTGAGCTTTAAATATGAGACAGATATAGTGTTACTGATTTTTTTCGATTTCCTATAAAGCACGGTCCCAAGCAGCGGCATAAAAAAAATGTTTTGTTTCCAGTGGTTGTATATTCGAGCATATTTTATAAATTTAATGTGTCTAAAAATAAAATTTCGTCATATAAAAAAAATTTTCTAAAGCCAACAGGACTAATACTGAACTCTAACATATATAGTAAATTACATCCTCCATCCTCCAGACGCGGATATAAATATTTAATTTTTGTATAGACCACTTAAGATGTTAGCATTTTAAGACTAATTTTAAGAAAATCGAACAATTTTACGTTCATCTGGTAAGTTAGTGATATAGACATCGCCAGTAGTTTAACCCGAAACTTCTCGGTAACGAGCATCACTTCTTCTATTCTTCACTATTACTACACTGCTAAACTAATAAATTGTAAATCTAAACTAAAGTAGCAGCAGTCTATTTTAATGTAAATCAATTATAATTGCGATTCTTCGAATAGAAAATAATGTACGCATTTCAATGTATGGGTGCACATTTATACAGACAATGTGTAAGCTTGGCACCAATGGGAATAATATAGATTACTTGAAACAGATCCAAATGTGCGTGCTATTTAGGGACCTTCAATGAAAATTTCTAGTCTCTAGCTCTTATAGGTTCATACATCCGGATAGATAGGGCTAGATCAACTCATCCCGTCATCTTAATTTAAAAACAAGTAAGAACGTCGCAGTCGGGCAATGCAGAGCTGCAGAGCACTCGGCATGAACATAAAGAAATAGCTGAAGATCATAAACATGTCATCTACGCACTTAACGACTAGGTTGAAGTACGTAGAAATGAGAAGGGTCACATGTTTGGAATCTATAAATAGGCTAAGTACACAAACATTAACGCTGAGCCTTTCAAACTCTGCGATAAGTTAAGAGTACACAAACGCCTACGCTGAGCCTTACAAACTCTGCGATATGCTAAGAATAGATAAGGACCAACGCTGAGCCTTACAAACTCAGTAATAGATAAGCTAGATTTAAGGATTGAATTTATGCATGAATCGGTATATAAATACACTGGCTCAGAAGAATAAAATCAATATACTACTGATCACCAACACAGCAAGTCTATTCATGGTCCTTCGAGCCGGGTAGATCAAGTGTATTCAATAACCGTGAAATTTAGATGCTTACACAACAAAAAAGCGAAATTGACAGGGTGTTTTTTGGGATGCCACGCCAAAATAATTTTCGTGTCATCGGTAGAGGGGCTCACCAGTAAATTTTGCGACCTGCCACGCCCTCTATTGGCGTAGATACATTGTGTAAAATAAGTACCCGGAATTTATAATTTATACTCTCCCGGGAATACCTGACACTTCAAATTTGGTTTTTTCATGTTGGGACACATGTCCTTGAATGCAAAAACCTCATTAGAACGGGATCTATTACTTAGTGTGTTTCCTTCAGCAGTCAAAGTGAGTTGATCTTTTGTTTACTCGGCGAATTTTACTCAATTTTTTGCAAAAAGAGCATCGGAAGGAGGTCTCTGAAGACATGGTTTCCCGAGCTAATACGGACCCTACCTTCATGAAACGCATCATAACTGGTGATGAGACATGGGTCTACGAGTACGACGTGCAAACCAGTCAGCAATCGTCCGAATGGCGATTCGAGAACGAGCGGTATCCGAAAAAACCACGCCAAAGCCGGTCAAAAGTGAAGGTTATGCTCACGGTTTTGTTTGATTACCAAGGCGTGATGCACTCTGAGTTCCTTCCAGAGGGCCAAACGGTTAATAAGGAATATTATTTATCCGCTTTAAGGCGTTTACGTAAAGCCATCCGCCGTAAACGGCTCGAATTGTGGAAGGACAATTCGTGGATTCTGCACGACGACAATGCGCCATCGCACCGAGCCTTGATTGTACGCGAATACAAGACCAAAAACTCAATAAATACTATCGAATAGCCACCGTATTCGCCAGATCTCGCACCCTGTGACTCTTTTCTCTTCCCAAAACTAAAATTGCCACTTCGGGGAAGGCGTTTTGAGTCGATTGAAGACATTAAGCAAAATTCGCTAAAGGAGCTGAAGGCCATCCGGGCGCCGGCCTACCAGCGGGCCATGGATGATTGGATTGTTCGTTGGAAAATTTGGATCGGCTAAAAAGGAGCCTATTTTGAAGGCAATCCAAAACATAATGATGAATAAAATGAAAAAATGTGTTTTTTTTTTAAATTCCGGGTACTTATTTTACACAATGTATATTCGTCATATTTTTTAGATCTTGGGTTGTCAACGGGAGTATATTTACAAAAATTTAACAGAATTTGAAAAATTACTATATAGTCAGATTCGATTTGCCACTAGTAAGCGTAGATATATAGTTTTTTAGTCGATCGTTATAGGATTGTAACTCACGTACCAAATTTTGGCGTTCTAGCTCTAAGACTGTAGACGATATAATTTTACACGATAGATATATCCGTCCTATCTTTTTGATCTTGGGTTGTCAGGGCGAGTATGCATTCCAAATTGGAACTCTAGCACTTTCACAAGTAGTGTGTAGATATCGGAAAATGCATTTGCCACGCCCTTAGTGGGCGTATCGGAATAATCTTGACACTTTATCAGACGGACGGACAGCCAGCCAGCAAGACGGAAATCGCATTTCATTTCGTGAATGAGTATATACATATATTTACTTCCGTGCGTCCTTCTGACTGTTACAGACATTTTCACAAAACCATTACAGCGTGTAATCCTATTTTTAATGGGTCCAAAGTAAAAATTTCGCGTAGTTTTTTCTTGTCAATTTTTATAACCTATTTCAAATACCAGAGATTTTTTTTAGGAAATACACTGCGCGTCATCAGGATAGCGCACCCTGCACATTTTCCGTAATTTTTGAATATTCTCTATATCGTTCGAGCTAGAGTCCTAAAATTTGTTTTCTATTAGACTCTGTTTTATTCTTCTTAAAATAAAATAAGATTGGGTTCAATATTTTTTCAGGCAGTATTTTAAAAAAATATATATATTGTATATATATATATATATTGTATACCGTAATAGCTAGAGACTTCAAATTTACTGTGTAGATGAATACGGAGATTTTGTAATTTTTGGATTTTGGATGCCACGCCCATTCGCCCCCAATTTACAAAAAAAAAACGAATTTCAAATACTAGAGACTTGTGCTTTGCAAATACACACATATGAATGACATTATTACGCCCTAAAAGTTTGAATAAGAAAGTCTATCTACAACAAAATTTATTAAACACTTAATTTACTATAATATAGGAATATTGCAGCCCAAGCGCAGTCGCTGCGTTGACTGCGCAGTTAGCATTGCGCGTACTTATGCGTGCGTATGTGTGTGTTGCTCAAATAATTTGTATATGTAAAATAAGCATATTGGAATATTGGCTCTTCGCAGGGTTCAGGGTATCTCTAAGTCGAGCAGTCTCGACTAGAGCACTCTTGTCTTAAGCAGTAGTTATAAACTTATTAAAGAATTGTCATAAATAACCTACCAGTTAGAGGAGGATGGGAAATTCCATTATTTACTAAATTGCTCCGTTTTTGTAACTCGTGAATACGTAGAAATTCTTCTTGCTGTTTTAGTACTTGCTGGTGATGATGTTGCTGTTGCATTTGTAGTTGCTGTTGCTGTAGAACTTGCTCCTCTACTTGTCGGTTGTTGCGTAACATTAGGGTTTTAAAGGCTTCTTCCCATTCTGGAATAATACAAATTGTTTGTTTTAATCTTTACTCTGATCAAGATAAAATTGATAAAATTGATATTTTGATAAATAAACTTTATCGGAGAGTTTCACTTTGCTAACTTAGTTTATTACGATCTGCCATTTTTAAAGAACGCAAACCATTCCGCCACTATTTTCGCAATAGATTTTGATAAATACATTCGTAGGTACCCAATAACAATATCTCCCAAAACTCCAATTCGTGGCGCGGCAATCGAGAATTTATTCAACTATGTATTCTACATTTTGCCATCTTTCAGGCAAGAGATTGATTTCATGCTCCTAAAATTTTTGATCCTTGCTGGCAAACAAATGGTCCAAGTGGTTTTTAAAGTTCTGATTTGGGGTGAAGATTCTCACATCCAAAATATTTTGCAGAGAGCGGAAATAATCCGAAGATGCCAAGTTGAGGCGAGTCATCAAAGTTGTATGAGGTCTTGCATTATCGTGATGGAACACTACACCTTTTCTATGGATCAATTCTGGCCTCTTCTGTTTGAGTGCATCACTAAATTTTTCCCGCTGATCACAATACACTTCAGAATTAATCGTGGTGTTGTCCGGCATAAGCTCAAAAAAAAAAAAAAAAAAACAAGTAAGAACGTTGTAGGCGGGCGCTATATATAATAATTTTGGGGAATTAATAGAGGAGGTCAGCAGTAATACCGTCATAAGGTTTTGATTTTCTCAATTAGAATCGGAAAAACAGTTCTTAGAAGTAGTGAAGGGTAACGTAAGTGTGAAATTTGGATGCTTACACTCAAAAAATGAAAAAAATACAGAGTATTTTTTATCCTTGCATGCCCCAAAAGGAGCGTAAATATTATTCGTGGGTCAACGATAGAGGAGCTCACCAGTAACTCAACTATCTAATTTTGAAGCTTATAGCTCTAAAACTGTAGGAGCTATAAGCTTTTGCGGTTTGTCACGCCCCCTATGGGCGTAGATATATGCGCCACATCTTTTTCATTTTGGGTTGTCAACCCGAGTATATATATTTCAAGTCTCTAGCATTAATAGTGCTCAAAATATAACAGAATTTGAAAAATCACTATATAGTCAGATGCGATTTTCCGCGCTTCGATTTTGGGCGTTCTAGCCTTAAAACTGTAGAACACACAGTTTTACCCGATTTGCCACGCCCCTAATGGGCGTAGATATATCCGCCATAGCTTTTTGATCATGGGTTGTCAACGCGAGTATACATTCCAAATTGCAACTCTCTAGTACTTTTAGAAGAAGTTTCTGAGATATCGGAAAATGCATTTTCCGATTTGCCACGCCCCTAGTGGGCGTATCGGGAGAATCTTGACATATTATAATTCGAGGGTATACACGAGTATATATTCCAAATTTCTCTCTCCAGCTTTAAAACTGTGCAAATGGTTTGCTTTCATACGGACAGACACACAGATGGACGGACAGCGTGACGGACTCATTTCACTTTGTGAATGAGTGTACAAATTAAGAATTTTGAAATCCCAACAGACAAAATAACCTTTTTTGGTTAATATCGGCCTTAATAGCGGCTTGAGCTGATTCATCCTTTCTAGACCAAGATCTCTTGTGCTTTACATTGTTGTAAACAGCCTACAGTAACAATGCGCTTTAAAAATAGATTATTTCTTTGACGTTTGATAATCAAATCACAGCCGTTACTGCGACGAAGCCAATTTCGTTCTGTAAGACCATGAGCAACCCAAATGTCAAGTTTCGAAATTAATCCTAGACGTTTAATGTGTTTGTGAACGATCGAGTTCGACAAATTTCGTCTTTCTGTTAGTTCTTTCAATCTCCAGAATTGTTATCGACAATTTGTATCGACCAAAAACTTTATTTTATCCAAATCGGCTTCAAGAGGCCTTCCAAGTTCAGTCAACACATCTTATCCGTACACATCGCAAATTCTCGCCTTACTTGAACTGCATTTCAACACTTTGGATAGTAAAACAGTAAAAATGTCGAAAATGCTCGATCTTCCATCTTAAATAATTCAAATTGAAATTTAACATAATTTTTTACATACAAATTGCGTATCTCAAAAATTCTGGGTTCGACGTGCCTGATCATGAATATATAGATACTGCCAAGCTTCCTCCTGCCTGTTACAGAACCCTGATTTCTAATTTTCAAACTGTATCTTCCACACTTTTGAAGCTAGAAACTCAAAATTAAACAACTAATTTACTCAATGAAAATGGGAAATCAGGGTATGTTTTTGTGAAAATGTATGTATATATATTCTTGATCAGCTCGATGAGCTGAGTAGATATAGCCAAGTCCGTCTGTCCGTTCGTCCGTTCGTATGAACGCAGCGATCTCGTAAACCACAAAAGCTAGAAATCTGAAATTTTCAGTGTATACTCGTGTATACCCTAGGTACTACGAGTAGTTTTTTTAGATTTTCAATAACTCATCCCGTTACCTTATTATCGATAAAAATCGATCTTTTCTTCGTTTTTGTATACCGTAACAGCTAGAGACTTTACTGTGTTTATTTATTAACTGTGTAGATGCCACGCCCCCTTCGCCACCAATTTGCAAAAAACGTATTTTAAATACTAGACACGTGTGCTTTGGCAAATACACATATGAATGACATAATCATGCTGTGAAATTTTGATTGAGAATGTGCATCTACAAAAAAAGTTATTAAACATTTAATTTCCTATAGTGCAGTCGCTATGTCAGCAGTGCGCGTGCTTATGCGTGCGTGCGTATGCACATGTGTATGTGTGTGTGTTGCTCGCAATATTTGTATGTGTAAAATAAGAAGAGAATGTTGGGAATATTGGCTCTCCGCAGGGTTCAGGGTATCTCGTAGTCGAACAGTCTCGATTAGAGCACTCTTACTTGTTTTTAATTATCTAGCTTATTATTGAGGAGCTCATAAGTGTTAGAAAATAATATAAAATTTATCAATTCTTAAATATATAAAACATTGTATTTGCCACGATATAAAGATAATTACCATTTGTGTTGGCAGCATTTTGGTATCCATCAATGCCTTATTGATTCAAGACGCCATGAAATTTGTCGTCAAATAAATGGAATATAGAAAAAATTGAGACAAATCGTAAAATATAAATAAAGTATTCCAAGAATATTTTATAATTTGTCTACTTATATAATATGTTTTTGGTAATAAATACTAAATTAATATTACAAAAATTATTTTAAGTACGTAGTGATTTTACCATTAAGCAAGTCCGGTAAATGAGAATTCGGTACGTTGTTAATTTGCGACTGCCGTATATCCCCATCCTCTTTGTTCCTAAAAAGTAGCGATTGCTGCAATGTGGGGGACGACGAGAAGAAGCTGTTGCTATCGTCAAACATGTTAAGCTTAAATATGGCATCTGAAACAAATATTATTTTTAAAGAGTAAGACAGTTACGATATATTATTTCTTTTAAAATTTTGCCAAAATGACAGTTTTTAATTTAAATTAAATATCACTTTCGTCATGTGATAGAATGTTAAAAAATTATGACCTGGAAATAAATAAAGTTAGTGTACGCTAAGCCAAGAGGCCGAATAATTTATACATGATTCTAATAAACTGAGGGATATATATGACATATTTCATTGATCTTATTCAAAACATATCAGTGTATATTGATTTTATTGAAATGTAGCATGGGTCGAGCCCATAGTGTATATTTTCTTAATAAGGAACTCGCCATCTGTCCGTACGTATAAACACGTCGATCTTGGAACCTATAAAATATACTATCTTAAAATTTTATAATTAATTGTTTAAAGCGATAATGATTCTTCAGTTTATTCACAAAGTGAAAGAGTTTTTAGCAACGTCCGCATTGCTGCCCGTCCAGTCGTCTGCTCGTCTGTCCGTATGAACGCAAACCATTTCGCCACAATGAACTTTTTGAATATATAATCATGGGTACTCATCATTGCTATAGTTTTAGAGCTAGAATTCTAAAACTTATCAAGGGAGTGATTTTTTTAAAATAAATAAATAAATAAATTACATCCTATACGGGCGTGAAAAGTCGGATGTGACTATATAGTGTTTCGTACATTTTCTGTTATATTTTGAGCACTATTGGAAGTTAGAAATTTGGAATATATACTCAAGGGGACAACATAAGATCAAATCAATTTTAGCGGAAAACCTATGCCCATAGATGCGCGATAAAACGCGAAATCTTTTATTTATATTTTCTAAAGTATTAAAGTTACAAATTAAAACAAGTAAGAACGTTGCAGTCGGGCGCTACCGACTGCGGTATACTAATTCACACCCGCTCACGCCCATTGCCACGCCCCCAACTGGTTTGTACATATATACTTTCTGAGAAATTAATAGAGGTCAGCAGTAATCACGTCATAAAATTTTGATTTTCTCACTGAGAAACGGAAAAAGATAGTTTTTCCCGATTTGCGACGCCCCCAGATGGCGTAGACAAATAATTTTTGTCCAGTTCTTAAAAGTGGTCAAGGGTAACGTAACTGTGAAACTTGGATCAAAGGCTAGTCTTTTAAGCTTGTTTGCATTTGATATGATAGCTCCTTTTTTTAACGTCGCCAGACAGTGCGCTTACTGATTGGAATCTTGGTCGTCAAATTAAATAGATCTGCAGCATTTTTATGCTTCAGGAAAATATTTAAATTTTAGTAAAAGGACTTCTGTGACAGTTGTTTAATGCTTAGCACCTTATCTCGTTTAGCTTTCATATAAAGCCCATAACATGCGTAAAATATTTTTTGTTTACTAATTTTGGAGAAATGTAGTCGCGAAAACATGATTAGAAATTATACGACTTGCTTATCTAGATTCAGGCTTTGACGCCATATAACTTTTATCTATAGTATCTATAATCAAGACCCAACTTGTTTTGTGGCTTCCATTAGAAACATTAATATATTTCAAAGAACGCAATACTCTACACTATTATAAACAGTATGAGACAACAACAAGTAAGAAAGCTCTAGTCGGGGAAACCTGACTAGGAGATCTTCTGAACCCTGCGAAGAGCCGATATTCCAATCATTCTATTCATATTTAATACATACATACATATATACAAGAAACACATGCACACACATGCATACATGCATATGCACGCACGCATAAGTACGCGCTCTACTGACTGCGCAGTTGACGCAGCGACTGCGCTTAGGCTGCGCTCATAGGCTTTGCCATGGGAAATTAAATGTTTAATAACTTTTTTTGTAGATGGACTTTTTTAATTAAAATAAATAATGTCATTCATATGTATGTATTTTCCAAAGAAAAAGTCTCTAGTATTTGAAATACGATTTTTACAAAAAACAAGGGAAAAAGAAGGCAAGGGAAAAAAAAACGATTTGTAAACAAGTAAGAAAGCTCTAGTCGGTGGTACCCGACTAGGAGATCCCCTGAACCCTGCGATGAGCCGATATTCCAAACATTCTATGCTTATTTAACATTTACATATATACAAGCAACATTCACACACACACATACGCACGCACGCATAAGCGAGCCCTCTGCTGACTGCGCAGTTACGCAGCGACTGCGCTCGGGCTGCAGAAGAGCTATACTATGGGAACTTCATTGTTGAATAAGTTTCATTGTAGATGGACTTTCCAATCAAACTTTCAGCGCGTGATAATGTCATTCACATGTGTATATTTGCCAAAGCACATGTCTCTAGTACTTGATATACGCTTTTTGCAAATTTGGGGCGAAGGGGGCGTGGTATCCAAAATATAACAAAAATCAAAATTGTATTAAATGCACGAGTTATAATTTAATAACTGGATTTCGAGATCTTCGATAGCATTAATCGATAACATTAAAACGATACAAGTTATCGAGTTTTTGAAACAAACTCGATCTGCCCGTGCACGTGCGCGGACCTACATAATTCTCTAGCTCTTATAGATTCTGAGATCGACGCGTTCAAACATACGGACAGACGGACGGACAGAACTCATTCAACTCAGCTCGTCGCCCTGATCAAGAATATCTATACTTTATGGGGTCTGCCACGCCTCCTTCTGCCTGTTACATACATTTTAACAACCATTATACCCTGATTTCTCATTTTCAATGGGTTCAGGGTATAAAAATACTTATAAAGATATGTACGAGATATAATTTTAAGACTGGATTTCAATTTCGTTTTTACTCGATGATCTGAATGATCTGCGCGTGCTATGTACGGACCTACATACAAAATTTCAAATCTGGCTATATCAACTCAGCTCATCGAGCTGATCTAGAAAATATGTACTTTATGGGGTCTGCCATCTTCTGCCTTTTACATACTTAAAAAAAAACAAGTAAGAGTGCTCTAGTCGAGACGGCTCGACTACGAGATACCCTGAACCCTGCGAAGATCCAATCATCCCAACATTCTATGCTTATTTTACATATACAAATATTGCGAGCAACGCACACACACACACACATGCATACGCACGCATGCATAAGCACGCGCTCTGCAGACTGCGCAGTTGATGCAGCGCCTGCGCTCGGGCTGCGATATGCCAATTGTATGGGAAATTAAATGTTTAATAACTTTTTTGTGGATGGACTTTCTTAATCAAACTTTCACAGCGTAATTATGTCATTCATATGTATATGTTTGCCAAAGCACAAGTCTCTAGTATTTGAAATACAAATTTTGCAAATTGGGGGCGAAGGGGGCGTGGCATCTAAAATCCAAAAATGACAAAATGTCCGCATTTATTACACGGATCTACACAGTAAATTTGGAGTCTCTAGCTCTTACGGTATACTTAGCCGAAGAAAAGTTATCGATTCTTATCGATAATAAGGAAACGGGATGAGTTATCGAAAATCTAAAAAAAACTCGTACTGCGTAGGCTATAGACAAGTATTCTCTGAAAATTTCAGATATGTAGCTTTTGTGGTTTACGAGATCGCTGCGTTCATACGGACGGACGGACGGACGGACAGACGGACAGGGCTATTTCAACTCAGATCATCGAGGTTCAGGGTATAAAAAAACATTATACCGTGATTTCCCATTTTTAATGGGTTCAGGGTATAAAAATAGAACGAACAATTTTCCGAAATGTATAAATTTTATGAAAAATAACATACCCGATACTTCCTTTGTGGAGTCAATTCCGCCGACATTTAATGTTTCAATATCATCTTGGATTTTTGATTGAGTTATTCCATCTCTTTTTTTAACATTAAGGTCGCATGTTTTGTGCACGTCTACTGCTTTCGTTGTTGGCAAAATGTCATCAGAACTTTCCGATTCAATATTACTACTTATCATATCTGTATGGATATCGTTACTTGAAGTTTTACATCGCACATTCTTCAAATTGCCAGACGAACTTTGTTCACTTGTACTGCTTTCAGATAAATGATCATCACTATTTTCACTGCTAGAACTAAGTGACCGATGTACATTAGATGTTGGTCGGCTTGGCACTGAAAATATTTTGGTACCTTCATTGTGCTTAGTAATGCTTATTTCTTTACTTGCATTTGCCCCATTGTCAGAATGCTCCAACTTCCTTATAACTTCAGTCGAAGCCTTTTTGATTTCTTCTTTACTTTCTTTGTGGTCTTTTGAAAGTGAGACGCGTATTAACGGACCTTTTTCGTTGTTATGTTCAGATTTTGGTCGGTTGCTAACAGAATCTAATTCTATTTTTGTTGAAACAGTGATTAAGTCTTCTGTTGGAGCTGCTGTTACTGTGCTTGAATCGCCCCTAGTATCAGGAATAAAGTTCTCCTTGTTGCATGTATTAGCATTAACATTATTTTTGTTTTTAGATTTATTTTTATCATGGCGGCCTTTGTCATTTCGTGACTTATCCTTTCTACTTTTTCCATTCCCATTGGAGGCCGTTCCTAATGTTTCTTTGCTATTAATAGGAGAAACTGATAAGCTTGGCCAAGCCTCTTTTTGCTGTCCATTTGCTGAAGTAGAACTATTTGAAATTGATACCGACGGTGTCGAAGATGACGATAATGACGAAATTGTAACAGAAGCTGCACCAAATCAAATTGTTACTAGTTTTCTATTTTGTTAATAAATAAAAAAGGTTTACCGTTTGTTTTTGAGTTACCGCTACCAGCTACATTTGCACCATTAGCGGAGCTTCCAATTCCGGATACATTATTTACCCCAGAAGTTGCAATTAAAACATCATGTAGTCGTTTTTCATACTCTTGATGTTTTCCTTGATGCATTTCCTTAAATTTTCAATAATAATATACTACATAATAAATTTAATACCCGGCCTTTTACCTCCTTTGTAAAACTGGCTTCTGAATCACCCAACTCATGTAAGTACATACAATCACCTTTGGGACATTGTTGGTTCTTCATAAAATGGCTACAATATTTTGTTGTTCCGAGGCTCGTTTTTATTAGACGCCCATCTATCATTATATTATTTACACTTTGTATTGCTCGCAATGCATCTGTATTGTGTACATATGTGACATAAGCCGACGCTGAGGGACCCTTTTATTAGATTTTACGATTAATACAAATGTTGTTAAACAAAATGTGTTCTGCTTACCTGTACTCCAGCGTAAGTTGTACTTGGGTTTATAACGACTTTGTGAATTTTGCCATACTTTCCAAAATATTCATGCTTTTTCAAAATCTGTTACATATAAATGTATTATTAAAAGAAAACAAGACACAAATTCCTTACAATACTTACGTCTGCGTCAGCAAGTCGGGGCGGCAAACCGACAACAAATACCAAATTTTTTTGAACCACACGTACATTTGCTAGGTGCTTCCGGTTTTCTGTTATTTTTTGTTTTCGTTGTTGATCTCTCTGACGCTTTTGAGACTTGAAAGCAATCATCTAACATAGTTAGAAGAATAACATTGTATTAATATATAATAAAATAATATTAATTTTTATCTCCGTCTCCATTACAAGTACCCACATAGTAAGTAAGAAATCTCTTACGGTCCACATGCCACGTTTAAATAACGAAGTCAAATGATCGATTATTATCGATAGTAAGGAAATGAGATGAGTTATCGAAAAACTAAAAAAAAAAACCTGGAAGGCATAGGGTATACACGAGTACATATTGAAAATTTCAGATATATAGATTTTGTGGTTTACGAGATCGCTGGACTGGATCGGACGGACAGACGGACTCAGCTCGTCGTCCTAATCAAGAGTATATATACTTTATCGGGTTTGCCTCGCCTCCTGCAGCCTGTTACATACATTTTCAAAATAAAAACTATACCCTGCTTTCCCATTTTCAATGGGTTCAGGGGATAATTAGTTGTATTTTATAAAATTTATCAATTAAAAAAAAATCAGCAATATCATACATACGGCCACGGACAGTCGGACATTGAGATTTTTATAATTGGAAGTAAAGTATCCATATAAATCTAGCTCGTAAAAGTGATACAAAATAACATAGTTTTCTGTATTTTATACTCGTTAAAAATGTGAAGGGTATATTTCTTTGTGGAGTGTCTGTTTCATTTCAGCGCTACTGAAGCTAGAGTGATTTGAAACGTATACTCCTTGGTGCACATGGGGCGTGGAAAATCGGGAAATATCTTATCTGGTATAACAGAAAGACTATCATTTAACATGTTAGACACCAAAATTTTTTATGTATAACTCGTAAAAACTATCCAACCTTAAAGATACATAGTAAATATTGGAATGCGATAAAGTTGTAACTTCCGCAGATTTACTATAATATAACCTAAGGTGCAATAAGTGTATGTGCAAAAATGTTTTCGTTTCTCTCTTCCTCAATAGTAATGGAACATATGTTCTGGGTATGCAAAATTCTGTTATTGATATCTATTTTTAAAATGCTTTTGCAAAATTCTTCTTTGGACATCGTTCTTTGTACCGTTATCACACATTTGAGCAGCGCGATTTGATTTTCTTAGGAAATAAGTATATGTTCAAAAACCAATTAGTGTCCACTTATTGGTCGGTGTGAAACAAATTAAATGTGTTTTGATAAGGAAAGTTAAAAAATAAATAATCAAGATTGAAAGAAGTAGTTGTTGCAGAAATCACATTCAAAAAATAATATATTTCCTAAAAATGCCGCATGGAATGCATTTATCAGCTGAAGACCGCGGACGAATCCAAGGATTGAACTAAGGCAGCGCTACTATCACAGAAATAGTTTCTAGAGTGTATAGGTACAGAAATACAATTGCTAATATCTTAAAAAATCCAAGTTGCTATGGTAAGAACAAACGTAATGGCCGAAATTAAGTCGTTAAATTAAATCAAGCGGGAAATTAAGCGCCTTGCTGCCAACAAGCAAATATCTTGTACCAGCATTAAACGTTATTTAGAGATCAATGTCGGTAGAAGACGGGGCAGTCAAATTCAAATTGAATCGGTGTACCAATGTTACTACCACGCTGCCTTAAGTCTCGTTTGGCATTTGCTGAAAAATACAAATTTTAAACCGAAGAATTTCAAAACGTTATTTTTTCGGATGAAAAAATGCTTAATCTAGATGGTCCTGATGGCTATCATAAGTATTGGCGTGACTTAAGACAACCTAGAGAAACTCGCAATAACAGGAATCACATGATTTGGGCGTGTTTCGGGTATGCTGGAAAGTCTCGCTAATGTTTTATTCCAACTAAAAGAAATTCAGAAATCTATATTCAATTGCTGGTGAGTTTATATATTGAGGAGAAATGGATTTTTCAACAGGACAAACCTCCAATCCACACTTCAAAGGCCAAAAAGCCACAGAGAAAAACACTTGCACTCTCTCAGCCAGGATTTATATGGATGCAAGGCAGTTCGACTCAATCAAGGACTTGAAGTACGCTTTGCTTGCAGAATGGTAGTTAATAAGTAATGAAACTCTCCAAAGTCTTGCGGATTCCATGCCAAGTCGCCTTACACAAGTCTTAGTGGCAAACGGAAAGCATATTAATTATTAAAATTATACAAAAGTTTGAACTCAATACGAAATTTTAAGAATTATAAAAAATGCATATATACTTATTTCCTAAGGATCATTTTTTACTGGCTCTAAAGCTATAGTCAAAAAAGATACTTGGCAGGAATCGTTTGGTTTAAAACAAGCTTTTACTAAAAATGTGAATGCACATATACTTATTGCACTGAGGTATATAATATAATATATAATATACTTACTTCTTCTTGAGTAAGGGGCTTAAAATCAGCTGGATTTTCTGGATATTCTTTTCGACATGCTGGGCACAGTTTGTTTTCGTCTGTACGAATTCTGTGCCAACAGAATCTACAAATCTGTAAATATTTTATTTATATTGCACATATATATATATACATGCGATAAAATTAGTAACAGCAGTAAACTTACTTGGTATCCACATGTACATGGGAAAAAAGTCAAATCATCCACCTCCAGGGGTTCCATACACAGTGGACACTCAATAGAGTCATCATTACTGCTTGCTAAGCCGTTCATTATTTTAATAAAAATAGTTCTGTACGTTTTACTGGTGTCCTTTATAGCAAAATCGATGTTATCTTATACCTGCATGAAAATATTAATATGTTTTGCTTTAAGAAGATATGAGAAAGCTTTAGTCGGGGGTACCCGAGGAAAAACATAGTACCGATGTAAGTTTTTAAACATGTTTGTAAAAAAAAATATATATATAACCAACGCCGCCCGGAGTTGAACTCACAATAACTCGGCAACTCGCATCACCTTTACCAATTCCATCACTTAACTGCTTGTCTGTTAAATAGCAAATCTAAAGTAAAGTAGCAGCTGGAAATTCAATATAAACGAATGCACACATTTTGAAGTATTTGTATACATGTATAGAAACAATGCGTACGGATTGCTCTGCTTACTCCGCGCTTTTGCCAATTGACCAAATGTTTTCTTTAATAACGTTTGTTACTTAATAAATTTAAAAAATTTTTAAGAACTTTTAATTTTTACATATTGGCTATATTCCTAGCCGATCTTCAATTGAAAGGATATAGAAAATAATGAGCCGGTTTTAAAAACATGAAAAGCAAATGCCAATTTTGAAGATAGTAGACCCAAAAACGTAAGAGATATAATTCAATAACTGAACGATACTGTTTTTAATCGAAAACGTTAATTGTTATAGATTATTTGAAAAAAAAACTTGATCTTCACGTGCGATTTCCAATAGAATTCAAGTCTCTAGGTCTTATATATATGTATTGGGCTCGATCGACTCGACTCATAAATAAAAAAATATTTAAACAAAACTAGCGATAATTCAAACAGTTATGATTTTTAGAATATACAAGAATGCATGCATTTTGTGTTTTCGTGTTTGTGCCACTCGTATAGGAAAATTGCATTCGTTTTTCGCTGCTTGCTGCGTGCTTTAGCCGATTGGGCAAACGTTTTGTTTACTAACTTTTGGTGCTACTTAAAAGATTTTATTTTTTTTGAATATATTTCAATTTAGTAAAAGCGCGAACTCTGCGCAAGTATCCAAAATATAGAAAAAAAAATCAAAATTGTATAAAATACACTAAATACAAGATTTTGAAACTCTAGCAAGATGATGTACGAGATATAATTTTATCTCTGAACTTCGATAAAATACACATGCAACTATATACAAAATTAGGAGTCTCTAGCTTAAAAGATGTGCAAGACATAATTTTAAAACAGGTTTTCGATTTCGTTTTTAATTGATAACATTAAAACGATACAAGTTATCGAATTTTTGAAACAAACTCGATCTGCGCGTGCTATACACGGACCTACATAAAAAATTTCAAGTCTCTAGCTTTTATAGATTCTGAGATCGACGCGTTCAAACATACGGACAGACGGACGGACGGGCAGACGGACAGGGCTAAATCAACTCAGCTCGTCGCCCTGATCAAGAATATATATACTTTATGGGGTCTGCCTCGCCTCCTTCTGTCTGTTACATACATTTTAACAAAACCATTATACCCTGATTTCCCATTTTCAACGGGTTCAGGGTATAAAAAGAGTTATTAAATTGAAACGTGCATAATAATATGCCAGTAGTTTAATTTATCTTATCTTATATTTAAACGTATATATTAAAGGTAAGACTCCTAATAGGGACAATATACTTTCTAATGGGGCCAGAAATCATAATGGTAAAAGATACTATTTTGAACAGCTTACCGTATATCTTGCTTCTTATTGTAAATATGGAAATAATTTTTTCATAAATATTAAATTTTCGGTGAATACTAATATAGGTTTATTATATTATATAGCAGTTGCCAACACCACTCATCTGTGTATTACTCGTACTAAACTAAAGTAGGCTACCCTTGAATTTAACGGTCTGTTTTAGTATAAATAATTACAGCTACGTTTTCATTGTGAATGTTCGATTTTTACTATAAATAATTACAGTCAGCTTTTGATTAGAAATATTCGACGGAATTTGAGATATACATTTATATATAAGATAAACATAAACGTTTTGAGCTTTTACGAGCCTGTTATAGTTAATGGATATTATTCTGTGTTGGATAAGTGAACAAGAGAGAGAGATAGCATTTGGGCCAAAAAGTTCGTGGTCTAACATAGAAACAACAATTTTTGTTGACCAAATTTGAATTTGATGTTCAATATAGATGATTTCAAGGGTGATATTTTGGTTATAGCAGTTATACAATTTTTGGATTCAATTTTTATGGCAACGACTTGACTTCAGCAGAGAGCATTCTATTGAGATCTGAGTACAGGAAAAAGTCGCGGGGGCCAGGTCTGGAGAATACGGTGGAAGCGAAAGCAATTCATGCAATTTCATGCATTTTGTTGATTGTCAGATCGTGCGGAAGCCACTTTTTACAGAGCATTTACATACCCAAATATTCATGCACAATATATCCAATTTTAGCAAAATTTGTCCATAACGCTAACCTCACCATACTTAACGACGGCTCCCCAACCCACTTCTCCACTCACAATACATTCACGCACCTAGACCTCTCTCTATGCTCCCCCCAAATCACACCATTCACTACCTGGAAAATTTTCGACGACCTACACGGAAGCGATCACTTTCCAATCCTAATCTCATTGTTCCCTCAAACACAAACAACAAACTTTTCCCGTCCCTTTTTCAAAATAAAAGAAGCCGACTGGCCACTCTTCACGAAACTAACAGAAAATATAAATGAAATCATACCCACATCTACTAACATTAATAAAGAGGCCGCAGCCATAAACAAGATAATACTGCAAGCTGCCCATCACAGCATACCCCAAACAACTCCACACCACTACAGCAAAAACACCCCCTGGTGGAATAAGATTCTGACCCAACTAAGAACAAATAAATTTAAAACGTGGCAAAATTTTAAGCGGAATAATAGCATGGACAATCTTATAAAATATAAGAAAGCTAATGCAATGTTTCGAAGAGAACTTAAAATGACAAAAACAAAAGCTATGACAACCTTCACGTCTACAATCCAACCCAGTACCCCCTCTGACAAAATTTGGGCTAACATCCGACGCCTCTGCGGACTTAACCCAACCAAAATTATACACTGTATAACAGACACAACAAACAACTTACTCACAACAGACACAACCCATATAGCCCATCTCTTTGCTAAACACTGGTCAGACCACTCCAAAGACGAAAATTTCCACCAAATCTTTACTACGAACAAATACTCCAATAAACCAATTAACTACATACCCAACTCGAGAGCACAAACAATAGAATCCGAAATTACAATGATTGAATTACTATCCTCATTACAGACCCTCAAAGGAACAACTCCCGGCCTAAATAGAATATCCTATCCCATAATAAAAAACACCTCCTACGCCCTAAAGATCAGAATAAAAAACCTTTTCAATAATATTTTCAACAACCACATCCCTCAAACCTTTAAAACCAGCCTAGTCATCCCTATCCTAAAACCCAATTCAAATAAAACAATAATCAATAACTATAGACCAATTTCCCTCAACTGCTGCCTATCAAAAACACTCGAAAAAATAATAGCCAAACGCCTATGGTGGTTTGTCACCCAAAACAGACTTATACACCCAAACCAGACAGGTTTTAAGCACGGCAAGTCAGTTACAGACGGTCTGCTCCTCGCAGACCATCTGATAACTAAGTCGCTGCAAGCCAAGAAGCACACCTCCGTCATTGCCCTTGACTTTTCAAGAGCATTCGACAGAGTTGGGGTGCATACGGTTTTGGACCAACTCATCAGGTGGAAAGTCGGCCCAAAAATAATAAACTACATAAAAAACTTCATGAATAATAGAAAAATAAAAATTAAAATTAAAAACATAATAACCCGCCCCTATCCACTCTTCAACGGCATCCCTCAGGGATCCCCAATATCCGTCATCCTTTTCCTAATTGCCTTCAACAACCTTTCCAACATCATCGGCTTACATAGGGAGCTGCAATTCTGCGCCTATGCCGATGATTTTTTCCTATTTATACCCCTCAATAAAGAAAAAAACCTATCCCATAACCTTGACAGCCTCTTTGCCCAAATACACGATTGGTGCTCATATTCAGGAGCATCACTCGCACTCAACAAATCAAAACACCTCCACATTTGCCGAAGGCATAATTGCATTTGCACCATATCGTCCAACAACACCCCCATTCCCTCCGTTTCCAGCCTAAAAATCTTAGGCCTAACACTAAATAATAAATATAGATGGGACTCCCATATAAAAGCAATACAACCGGCTCTAACAAAAAAACTAAATATAATAAAATTCCTTGCAAATCCCAAACAAAATTGCAGCACCCATACCCTCATAAACATTACAAAAGCTACGCTTTTATCAAAAATAGAATATGGGATTTTCATATACGGCCATGCCCCCAAATCAACCCTCAATAGACTTAAAACCTTATTTAACGCCGCAATCCGCATATCCCTTGGAGCACTACGCTCAACGCCTATCCCCAACTTGCTTTTCGAATCAAATATACCCACAATAGAACAAAAAAGAGACCTCATCACAGCCAAATCCTACAAAACACTCCTAAATAGCTCAGACTCCCCACTCCATAAATACATGAAACGGAACTGCAATCATAGAAACAGCAAATTAACATCAACAGTACAAAAAATAATAAATTCATGCAAAGAACACAATATCCCCTACCTTCCACCTCCAAACAAAACAATCACCCCCTCATGGTTATTTCCCGCTTCCCTCATCAACACCACACTACATCAATTCAGCAAACCTCACACACCTCCCAGCACATATAGACAACAATTCGTCAATCTCAAACATATATACAAAGACCATACATTTATTTACACCGACGGCTCACTGCAAAATGACACAGCCACTTTTGCCATTACTACAGAAAATGAAGTCCTAAAAAGATGTATCCTACCCCATTACTCATCCATCCTATCCGACGAAACCATAGCTATTCTCCATGCCATAGAACTGATCCAAAAAAAAAGAACAGGAAAATACATCATTTGCTCCGACTCCCTCTCGTCCCTAAAATCCATCTCCAACACCAACAACAACAACTTATATCCCGCAACCATAAGAACACTCCTGACAAAATCTGCCCCCAAAATAAAACTGTTCTGGGTACCCAGCCACTGTGGCATCGATGGGAACGAGCTTGCCGATATTACGGCCAAATCCACAGCCAAAATGCCCCTCCACTACACCCCAAACTTCAATTCCAAAGATATCCACAAATTCCTTGCCAACGAATCATCCAAAAAACTCCATCAAAATATAGAAGTGTGCAACAGTTGGTATCAGCAACTCAACAACCTGACACACACAACGTATTACTTAAAAAACATAAAACAAGAAATTATAACACGCAGCGACCAAGTAAAAATACTAAGACTCCGACTAGGACACACAAGACTTACAAAACAACAATATATCAACCCTGACAACATAATCCCATGCCCCAACTGCAACACCACAACAGACCTCACCATCCAACATATTTTCTTTAACTGTCCCGCAACTTCCCACCTGAAAACCCAAATCTTCCACAACAGTTGCCCCATATCCTTACTCTCAAACCCAACCCCTGAAAACATATGCTCAATAATCAAGTTTCTAAAAATAACAAATATATACCACCTTATTTAGTTCCCAACCAAAAAATAATGTAAATATGTATATAAATGTAAATGCATAGGATAAGTTAAAGCCGAAGGCCCTAGTAGCCAGTGCTGTTAAAATTAAGTTAGATTTTAATTTTAATTATATCTATCTTTATAAAATAAATAAATAAAATATCCAAAACGGTTCCTTATCTTTAGAGCTTCAGCTATCTCGATCAAAATTATTGTCTTTTCGGTGCATCCAGACCGACAGCTGTATAATTTGAGCACGTGTCTCTTAAAGGATAATACCCCCTAAAAATCATACTTCAGCCCACCTGTTGTATACATTCTTGAATAACTTTCTTTGCTTAGAAAAAATTGAAGTATTTTAGGTTTTACCTATAGTAAATTAATACCTCATTTTAATAATTTTTGCGCTGCGAGAGTAACATTATTCAACGGTGCTAAGCTTCCGTGCATAACATGCCTATAGAAAACTAAACAATCTAAAGGTTATTACTTATATCATGAACCTAATAAAAAAGGCTAAAAGGGATCCATATATTTTTTTTTCAAAGAATGAACAAAATGAATGCAATGTTCCTTGATCCCAAAAAGTAATAAATCAGGATAAGCATTTGGTTTGAATCTAGCCTTAGCCGTATAAACATATGAACGAAGTAAGTATATAATTGGCACATATGTACATACCTATATCGAATATATTTGAATGTCAAATTTAAATATTTATTGTTGGCTTTAAAGCTGGTAGATATAAATTTTGCCACTCAGGACACTCGAATAATTGAATTTAATTACAAAAGAACTTACTTTTCCAATTTAATGATTGACAATAACATTATCAATTAAAATGATTGTTTACTTACGCAATTATATTTATATAGATATAATAGTAAAACTAATAACATTTTTTATGACCTAGTACAAAAGAACTGATTGGCCCTGAAGTGTTGCCACCTATTCAATATTTCAGTGAATTTGGCAAATGCATCATAACCCACTCTCCAAGTGAAAAATTTACAATTGACTTGAAATACAGTAAGGCGAGCCAATAAATTTACTATCTTTTGCTTTTAAATTATATATGTGAATAAAAATAACACACGCGATTCGAAAAATATATGTATTTACGATATATATATATATATATTTATATAGCTTTATTGCAACTCACAATTTATTCCAAGTATGACAAACATACATATGTACGTACATATATACGTACTAAAAGTGAATTAGATATAGTGTATATGTACATACGTAATATATGCATTATAATACTAGTATGCATTTTTGACCGTACAAAAATTAAAAACACCACTAATGTTTCATGTATATAAGATGACACAATAAAAAAAAAAAAACTCAGAAATATTGTTTTGACATACATAAAGGCGCAAAAGATAATATAAAAGAAGTTTTATACATACACAAATATTAAAGTATTTAGTACACGTATATATGTACAAAGGTATGTGTAAGTCGCAGTCTTAGCGCTTTCAGCTAAATAAAACCATATTGTACTTTAGATACAGTTTAAAGTTTTAAAGAAACTAGCATTAGTATAAGCTTTCCGAACGAAACGAAAAGACAAAAGCAGACAGACTGATAATGAACAAAAAGGAAATGGTAAATATATAAGAAATGTATCGAATATATTTATCGATAAGTTATTTATTGTTAAATAGCATTTCAGCAATGGTTAAGTTTAGTCCTTCGCTCGATATTTGTGAACTAAAACTAAAACCAAATATAAAATATTTCTTAGAAATCGTACGAATTGGATCCATTTTTTGTAAAAATCTTTCTTTGATATTTGTGAAATATTCACAAATAGTAATTTTTTTAGTGGTGGGTGAAATATTTATTTATGTACTTTTACAGACTATACTTTTCGATAAAACTTATACATTCCGAATTTAAGTAAATAAATTTAATGTTGACTTTAAAAAAAATATTGTTTTATTATTACAAAAATAAAATAATATGTATGGTAAGTATATGTATGTGTACTCAAAAATTGTGAGATACACTTACCAGCATAACTATGCGTACAAGCACTAACCATACAACACATAGATAGGACAAATCGAACAAGCGTTTTCAACACATAAACTTTGTAACGGACATACCCTACTTGCACGATTAAGCTTCGGTTCGCTTCGGTAGCTTCGAGCAACGAACATATATGCCTGCAAAATCATTGCGCTGCAAGCGCTCAGCCTAAATGGTCATTCTATATACAAAGCCCTTCTACTCAACTATGTCTGCTTATTCCCTGAACTCCTCTCTCTAAAATATATATGAATGTTCGCACCAGCAGCAACGCACAAAAATCGAAATTTGCTCGATGAGGTCCAATGTGTTCACTTGCGAGAGTAGAGCATACCAGATTGTTGAAAGCGATTGCCATGCTCATGCAAAATGTTGACATTTTCATGATTATTTGTTGAAAGGTCACAGTCACTTGCCGCTACAGTTGCTCACATGTATGAGCATTTGGGTGCCTGTAGAAACATTTTGGGTTTTGATCGATCTTGTAGACATCCAAATCCACTTCACACATATTGTATGTACATGCATTCATAAATACTTAGAGCTACATAATAATATAAATGTATATATATCTGTATCGTATAGAACTAAAATTACTATAGTAACATAGGGCCATAAATATTTTCAAATCGAAAAGTTCATAGCACTGCTCTAACAAAAAAGTTTATTTAATTCTTTGAAATATATCGGGTAATAGACTATAAAAAATTTAAGTGCGCATACAGGCACACAAATGCTCATACATGTGAGCAACTGTAGCGGCAAGTGACTGTAAGTGCGTGTGCATGCTACGTACGTCCGCTACAACGTTTATGTGTTGAGAACGCTTGTTCGAGTTGTCCTATCTATGTATGTGTTGTATGGTTGTATGGTA
The DNA here is from genome assembly GCA_037075265.1 of Drosophila nigricruria. Classification (NCBI taxonomy): domain Eukaryota; kingdom Metazoa; phylum Arthropoda; class Insecta; order Diptera; family Drosophilidae; genus Drosophila; species Drosophila nigricruria. Next base: position 1,259,450 of record JBAMCI010000158.1, on the reverse strand, counting down.
GTACAAGCACGATGCATAACTTTGATTGAAAAAAAAAAACGACTTGTAGGTATGATATTGACAAAATTTTATTTTTTAATAAAAAACACATTCATTATAAAGAATTTCCAACAATTTTTTTTTTACCATGCCTTATATTTTTTTTATACCCTGAACCCATTGAAAATCGGAAATCAGGGAATAATGGTTTTGTTAAAATGTATGTAACAGGCAGAAGGAGGCGTGGCAGACCTCATAAAGTATATATATTCTTGATCAGGGCGAGGAGATGAGTTGATTTAGCCCTGTCGGTTTGTCTTCCCGTCTGTCCGTATGTATGAACGCGTCGATCTCAGAATCTAAAAGAGCTAGAGGCTTGAGGTACGGAGATTCCTGTATAGCACGCGCAGAACAAGTTTGTTTTAAAAATCGATAACTTTGATCGTTTTAATGTTATCGATTAAAGACGAAATCGGAAGCCAGTTATAAAATTATATCTCGCACATCTTTAAGGCCAGAGACCCCTAAATTTGTATTTGGTTGCATATGCATTTATACACAATACAATTTTAATTTTTGTTATATGTTGTATGCCACGACCCTTTCGCCCCCAATTTGCAAAAAACGTGTTTCAAGTACTAGTGACTTGTGCTTCGGAAAATACACACATATAAATAACATGATCACGCTCTGAAAGTTTGATTAAGAAAGTCAATTTACAAAGAAACTTATTCAACAATTAAGTTCCTATAATATAGCCTTACTGCAGTCCAAGCGCAGTCGCTGCGTAAACTGCGCAGTCGGCAGAGCGCTCGCTTATGCGTACGTGCGTATGTGTGTATGTGTGTGTATGTGTTGCTCGTAATATGTACATATTAAGAGAAGTGTAGAACGTTTGGAATATCGGCTCTTTGCAGGGTTCAGGGCATCTCCAAGTCGGGCACCCCCGACTAGAGCTTTCTTACTTGTTCAGCATGTCCTTACATGTTATAGTTCGTGGAGGAATCCTACGGTTCAGAAAATCCCAAAAATGCTGAATCGGACTTAAATACGGCCACTGGGTGGCGAGAACATTTAGTTTTTTATTATAAATCAACTATAGCTTGACATTGTTAGCTGTATGTTTAGGATCATTGTCCTCTTGTACGCATAGCTATTCTGGTAAGTGTATTTGTACATAATTTTCAAAAATCGACTTGCGAAAAATAGAAAATTTATCTATAAGTCCTTAAAGAAGGTATTTTTAAGTTAATTTACACATCTATATAGTTTGTGAACGTATTGATCTCGTGAACCATAATAAGTGCTCCCAATTTAGGAATTTACCCATCAGTTCTGATGTTTTACAAACACAGGATGCGGAAAGAACTGTGACCTGGCCGGTGACGGGAATTATAGCTATTTTAAATCACCGACTGGCTTTCTTCAGCGTGAACGAAATGGGGGAAATGTTGTAGTTTTGGAAAGTATCACTGTTGTAGAAACATCGGTATTCATACAATTTTATTTTGCGGAAGGTATCATCAGCATATTAAGAAATACAATTTGACAAAACATACAACTCATAGATGGGACATCTAGATCAAATTCTTTACACGCATACAATTTGAGCCACTAGTCCCATTCCACGCCACGTCCGCTTACTTTTAGCTTCTAGCAACGAAAAATCTCTATATAATGCCATTCTATGCAACTATGAATGCTTATTCTGCGATCTCTTCTCTCTCAAATATATTTACTCTCCACTCTCTTCCCTCTCAAATATATATGTAAGCACTAGCAGCACAAAAATTGAAATTTGCTCGCTGAGGTCCCATATCTTCTCTTCCGAGAGAAGTGTGAGGAACAATATAGACAGGCACGTAGAATATGTATTTGGTGTGCTGTATTATACACATATACGTGCATGCATATATTATTCCACACAGCGACGGGAGTATGGTATGAGCGGACATCGCTAATGGAAAGGGTGAGAGCCCGAATTAGGTCGCTCCTACTGATTCAGCGTTTGCTTCGCGTCACTCACACGACGAGCATCGGCGACCGTTTGCCGAAGTACCGTATGTGCCCGCGAGAAAGTAGTGTATGCTTTCACGCACAGGCCAATATCGGTGCAATGAGAGGCTGCCACGCAAATTGGCGTGATTTGACGTTGCGCGAAATCACGTGATGTTGGCGTTAAATGGGACAGAGCCGATCAGGCCTTGTTATAGCGTGAAGCAGGTCCTGCACCGCCATAAAAGGGCACCCACAACTCGGCACTGGGAGTTAAGAAGTTAAAAAGTCAGTGAAAGTGTCTTGTATCAACGCGAGTAAAAAGTATAGAGGACATAGGCCAACCCGCGAAGGACACAGGAAGGACATCACCTGCTACCAACAAGGACATTGGTGCAGCATGGCAGCACTACATAGAGTAGTAGTGGCGAATCCTGGGACAGAAGTAAGGTAACGTTTGCGTAGCTGTGCGAAAAGAGTGTGTGGCTGTAGCTTGAGAAACTGTCGGAGTCGCTGTAGTATCCGAGTGAACCGCCGGAGTATACAGTGCAGATCCTGACTTCACAGAACCACTCGTATAACCAGAGTTCGCTGAACGTCTACCTGTGATCCTGTGTATGGGTGTGAATTTAGGATGCGAGTCCTTGCGGGGGCAGGAGTACCTCAGTTAGACGTTGAATTACATTATAAATGTGTATTGTAACTGACCCTCGAATAAATTAAACAAAAGTCAGACATTTAAATTCAAGTGACTTATAATATATCGCAGGTGCTCTCATATAAATTTGTTGGCACGAATATACAGTCGGCTGAGTCCGGCCCGTCGTAAACTCGGGATAAACCGAGGCTCGTTACAACCGTCACCTAACGTGGGGCCCTGCGATAATCAAGAGTCAAAGTGCAAAAATGGTGCGAGCTTGGGTATATAACCTCAAGAAAGAGGATGTGCTGCGCTACGGCTTCGAGTTCGGCGTGAGCTTGACTGGCATCCTGGACGCAGTTCGGCGAGTGGGTCACTAAAAATATTCAATTAATTGCGCCGTTCGCCGCAGGAGATGATGAGTTGATCGCCGTCGTGGAAGACGAGATCAAGATGTGATCGTGAACGTGGCACGATTGTCTATTCCATCCACCACTGCCGCCGCAGCTTGCCTGAAAGAGACTCTACGAGGTGCCAGAAACAAGGGCAGCCAGAAACAAGGGCACGAGGGCCGAGCTCCACAGCGCCGGAGTATCCAAAGGTCGTCAAGAAGGTGCGAAAATGGAGATTCCGCTTTGATGGCACAACGAAGCCGCTGGATTTTTTGAAGCAAGTGAAGTGGTCACCCGATACATATGGTCTGGATATGAATCTGATCCCGAGGGCGATGACAGAGCTGCTCAAAGCCATGGCCTTAACGGTATGTGTCAAACAGCAGGCACTGGACAGCGTAGCATACGTTTGTGGGCAGCTTCCAGGAGTTCTTTCTGCCCAGGAACTACATGGAGGAATTAAAGGAGGAGGTCACGCGACGGAGATGTTGGGTGAAACATTCAAGATTTACATGGTGGAAATGCAAACCTTGATGCGGCCACTACGCTATGCGGCGGAGCGAGTGCTGAAGATTATTTATAATAATAGTTTGCCCGATCTGCGTGCACATGCTCTCTCGTACCAGTTCTGTAAGACGGAGCTGATGCTGCTGGCTGACGAGTTCGAGGATCTGGGAATGGCCAGGGCATGCCGGATATGTAGTCAAGACGTCCACTACGCCATTCAGTACCGCAACGAGCGCTTGGAATTTGGCACCCGCATCGAGGGGCGATCGGAAGCAGCGGCACGCAGCCCTCAGACGTTAGTGGGCAGTCTTCTGGACGAAGGCACCCAGCTGTCGGCAATTGTGGCAATTGGAGTTGATCAGCACTGATCAGGCTGGCAGACTCCGAGGAGTGGGCGTGAGGCGCGCCACACGGAAACGCGCAAGACTGACAGACGGCAGTTGCAGTCAGGTGGACTCGCAATTGGAGACAAGGTTTAGGCTGGGGAGTCAGTAGATCCTCAATTCGTTGCTGGTGCTGCTAGGATTGATTGACAATCTGATGCTGGGCTGGGATTTCTTGGCTAGCATGAGCATCACCCCGGTGGCTTGAAGCTGAGGATTAGGATTATTCCCCCAAGAACCCGAAGATGCATGCGGATATTAACCACCAGGTGGATGAGCTACTGGCCAAAGTCTGCAACGAGCTTTCAAAGAGCCCTCACAGCACGCCAATTTTGGTAGTCAAGAAGAAGACCGGGAAATGGAGGCTGTGTGTGGATTTTCGTCAGTTCAACAGCCGATCTGTTAAGGATGCGTATTCGCTGCAGCGGGTGCACCACACTAGAGTATAGCAAATTATTGAAAGGCTTTGCCATGCTCATGCAAAATTAGATCATTTTCAAATTAAATTTGAAGTCTCTAGCTCTTACGGTATACAAAAACGAAGAAAAGTTATCGATTCTTATCGATAATAAGGAAACGGGATTAGTTAACTTAAAAAGAAGATAAATTTGTACTGCGTATGGTATACACGAGTATACATTGAATATTTGATATCCAGCTTTTGTGGCTTAGGAAATCGTTGCGTTCACACGGACAGCCGGGCAGAGGGACAGACGGACATGGCTATATCACTCAGCTTTTCGCGCTGATCAAGAATATATATACTTTATGGGGTCTGCCGGGCATCCTTCTGCCTGTTACATACTTTTACACAAACACATTATATTCTGATTTTCCATTTTCAATAGGTTCTGGGTATAAAATAATAAAAATAAAATCTTTGCCTTTGAAATTACTTTTTTCTACAGCCTCCCCAGAAAAATAAGCCAGATTACCTTTGTAGAAATTAAAATATTTCACTATCTTATGATGTGTGAATTACTGGGGCATTATTGTAACGATTCATTGTTAACGTTGAGCTATCGAGATTTTTCGAATAGTTTTTTATATATAGAGCACAAAAGTATATTTTCTATATTCACCAGTTTATTTTATTGTTTCTATATGTATATATGTTCGTATTTATACAATATACTTGTATCTATGTGCATGTATATTTGTATGTATGTGACTTGCAGAGCTGATGCGCACGAGCATCTGCATCAACGATAGCAAAGGCTCGAACTCCAAAATTGCACGGCACTCGATTAATCGTGAGAACGAATGTGAGGGTAAAAGGCGGAGAACAAAACGGCACAAGTTGCCAAAATCTCTAAATGATATTCTCTTACATACTATACATTGGCATTTTAATTATACTAAAACTTGAATTTTAAGGGTAGATAATGTTGAGGCGCATAAAGAATATGTTTTCGCGACGAGCGTGCACACACACTTACAGTCACTTGCTCACATGTATGAGCATTTGTGTGCCTGTATGTGGAACTTTAGCTGCCTGTAGAAATTTTAAAACTTCAAATGTTGGGATTTTAAAATTTCTCAAGACACGAATTTAGGGGAAAAACCTAAGTAATCGAGCTTATTAAGTAATATATCATGGTGTACTGAGACAAATGCTTTACTGAAATCAGATATATAACATCAGTTTGCATTTTATATAAAAAACTCTCATTTTCTAGGGAAGTAAATTTTAATAGATTAGTAGAAGTATATTGATTTGAAAAAAAACTATGCTGCAATGGTGAAATAATCGATTTACAAAAATGTTGTAAGGTCGATGTTATTATTTTTTTAAATAGTTTCAGAAAAGCAGATAATTTTGCAATATCTCTATAATTAGAAAGGTCAAACCTCCCACCTTTTTATACCCTGAACCCATTGAAAATGGGAAAACAGGGTATAATGGTTTTGTTAAAATGTATGTAACAGACAGAAGGAGGCGTGGCAGACCCCATAAAGTATATATATTCTTGATCAGCTCGACGAACTGAGTCGATATAGCCATGTCCGTCTGTCCGTCTGTCCGTCCGTCCGTCTGTCCGTCTGTCCGTCTGTCCGTATGTATGAACGCGTCGATCTCAGAATCTATAAGAGCTAGAGACTTGAAATTTTTTATGTAGATCCGTGTATAGCACGATCGAGTTTGTCTCAAAAAATCGATAAATGTGATCGTTTAAAAGTTATCGATTTAAAACGTTATCGAAATGCAGTTATAAATTTATATCTCCGACATCTTTAGAGCTAAAGTGCTCAAATTTTGGATTTAGTATGATATAGAGTTTATACAATTTTGGTTTTTGTCACATTTTGGATACCATCCCCCCATTCCGTCCCTTCCCCCCAAACTTGTAAAAACCGTATTTCAAATACTAGAGACTTGTGCTTTGGCAAATACATACATATGAATGACATAATTACGCTGTGAAAGTTCGATTAAGAAAGTCTATGTACAAAAGAAGTTATTGAACATTTCATTTCCCATAGTAAAGCCTATGAGCGCAGCCCACGCTCAGTCGCTGCGTAAACTGCGCAGTCAGCAGAGCGTTAGCTTATGCGTGCGTGCGTATGCATGTATGTATGTGTGTGTGCATGTGTTGATTATATATATTTGTTAAATAAGCATAGAATGTTTGGAATATCGGCTCTTCGCAGGGTTCAGGGGATCTCCTAGTCGGGTACCGCCGACTAGAGCTTTCTTACTTGTTTATATAGAGGGATGATGAAAGACTCTTTCCAAATAGACGGAAAACAGAGGTTTCCAGGGACAAATTAAGTTCATTAATGGTGTCTGAAGGGAACCAGTACATTCTTTAATTTCGCAACTGGGAATATTATCAGCTCTAGGAGAGAAGGATGATTTAAATGACCGAATAGCTGAAACCTTAGAAGCTGGGGAAACATTAGAAGCATTAATAGTATTAATTGCAGAAATTAATTAAGCGTATGAAGTGGTATAGGGATCTACTGGGGAATAAGTAGATTGGAAAAAAAGATCAGAGGAATCATGATGACTACAAGTTTTGTCCAATCCCAGGAAAAATGAGAAAAGTAAACTAGAAGATTTACGTATCAAATTTATGAATCAGTAAAATTTGCTTAGGATCACGAGAAAACTGCCGTTTGCAACGTAAAAGGTAATTCTAATAACGCCAAGAATTTAAAATATTAAAATTCGACTTGGCTATGGAATATTTAGACCAGTCTATATTCGAACCAGACTTTTTAAATTTTTTAAAATATTTAGAATTAATATTTTTTAAATTAGAAAGTCTGAGTAAACAAGGGGGCTTTAGAAACGGGCATAGGGAGACACATAGAAACACACAAAAGAGAGTTTACAGTGTCATAGAAAAAAGTTGTTGCCAAATTAATGTCAACTGACTTATATAATGGAGACCAATCTGTTGCATTAATAAGTTGATTAAGCAAAACAAAATTGCACTTATTATAACAACGAGGTTGTTTTAAAATTTTAGGTGTGAAAACTGGAGGAGTACTTATGGATAATTGTACCTCCAAAGTGGGATGATGTATATCCTCAGGTATACAAAAAGGTGATGATCTAGAGACAGTAATGCTAGAGTCATCCTTAATAAAAACTAGATCAAGTGAACGATTCAGATGATTAGAAATAGAGTTCATCTGAAACATAGAAAGCGAGAATAATTCATTTAAAAGGTAATGATCTAATGTAGGAATAAGAAAACTAGAGTTGGGACTGGAGGACCAAGAAGTGTTAGGTATATTAAAGTCACCCAACACAAGAAACATATCGTTATCATTAAGTTATATGTTGAGCATAAACTTGAACATCAGAAGAGGGAGGGATATATGAACAAGTAATAAATAGGGAACACGATGGAAGAGTTATTTTAACTCCAATAATCTCAGCATCATGAGATAACGAAAAAATAAAAGATTCTGAGAGAATATTGGTTTTAACACCAATCAAGACACCACCACCTCTACGTAGCAGTCGATCGTGTCTATAAATGGTGAAATCATTAGAGAGAATCTCACTATTATAAACATTCGGACATAGCCACGTTTCAGTGAGAGCAATAATTTCAGAATTTATACAAAAACTACTCAAAAATACTCTTCTGAGCTTAAAATTTAGCCCGCGAACGTTTTGATATATCAAAGACAGTTGCGGAGAAGATTGAGCAAAATTTAGTTTTTTGATCCAATATTAGATGACGATTGAACCGAAGTAGGATTTAACGATATTGGAGACAACCTATTCCGATTCTTGTGTTTGAATTCATGCACAACTACATTAGGTGGCCAAAATTTGGAGTCACATATAGTTGTGAAAAATTTAGCGGGCACATTGATTTTAAATGAAGCAATTTCACAAGGAGTCGCGAAATTAAACTTCGAAATAAAAACATTGGCTGCAGATTTACTAGAAATAAAAGCAGATATAGCTTCACATGTCGTGTCAGAAGAAAGCCTAGATAGGAAAACTTGCTTTCGAGGAGAAACGACAGATAAAGTAGGTATAGAAAGAGTGGATGAAGAGGTCGGAATATTTTTCGTAGCTTGAGCAATATTCGGGGAGGCTTTTAGTTTTTTGATTGGAACCTGTATAGGCTCTTGAGTGTCTATTATAACACTAACAACAGGTGTGTCCGACAAGTCATTAGCAATTGGAACTAATAACGAGTCAGGGCAAGGTGAGGAAGGCACTAATAAACAAGTAAGAACGTTGCAGTCGGGCGCTACCGACTGCGGGATACTCATTCACACCCCCACAGATCACGCCCATTGCCACGCCCACAATTGGTTTGTACATATATAATTTTTTGGAAATCAATAGAGGAGATCAGCAGTAATATCTGTATATAATTCTGATTTTCTCACTGAGAATCGGAAAAACGTATAGTTTTTCCCGATTTTCCACGCCCCCAGTAGGCGTAGACATATAATTTTTGGCCAGTTCTTAGAAGTAGTGAAGGGTAACGTAAGTGTGAAATTTGGATGCTTACACTCAAAAAATGCGAAAATTACAGGGTATTTTTTAGCCGGGCATACCCCATAAGGGGCGTAAAAATTATTTTTGGGTCATCGATAGAGGAGCTCACCAGTAACTTACCATCCAATTTTGAAGCTTCTAGCTCTAAAACTGTAGGAGCTACAAACTTTTGCGGTTTGACACGCCCCCTATGGGCGTAGATATATCCGCCATATCTTTTCCAACTTGGGTTGTCAACCCGAGTATATATACCAAGTTTCAAGTCTCTAGCATCAATAGTGCTCAAATTATTACAGAATTTGAAAAATCACTATATAGTCAGAACCGATTTGCCACGCCCCTAGTAGGCGTGGATATATAGATTTTTGGTCGATCTTCATAGGATCGTATCAGTAACCTACGTGCCAAATTTGGGCGTTTTAGCTTTAAAACTGTAGAAGATACAGTTTTACCCGATTTGCCACGCCCCCAATGGGCGTAGATATATCCGCCATAGCTTTTTCAACTTGAGTTGTCAACACAAGTCTACATTCCAAATTGCAACTCTCTAGCACTTCTAGAAGTAGTGTTTCTGAGATATGGGCAAATGCATTTTCCGATTTGCCACGCCCCTAGTGGGCGTATCGGGAAAATCTTGACACTTTATAATTCGAGGGTATACACGAGTATATATTCCAAATTTCAACTCTCTAGCTTCAAAACTGTGCAAATGGTTTGCGTTCATACGGACAGACGGACAGCGTGACGGACATTGCACAAAACCAATATACTCATTTCACTTTGTGAATGAGTATAATTAGGAGACAGTATTGGTACGGAATGGGGTACCAACTGAGCAGTAGTCATAATTTCCGAATCCGAAGTATCAAAATTGTACTGATTTAGTAAATTTTCACCAGCTTCTAGGTCACTAGATAACTGTTTAGATATACTACTCAGTTTTAAAAATTGAACTCGCACTGAATTATACATCTTGGAAAAATTTAATTGTTTTTCCAAGCAAATTGGACACGACCAGCGTAAACCACCACAACCAATTTTGGCAGTGGACATGATTTTGTCATAGTCCCGTCCGGTGAGACCAGCACATTTTGTGTGCATCATATTCTCACATAACCAGCAACTAACAAATTGCAATTGTGCAGAATCAGCTACTTGCCGAATATTGCATGATTTTTTGCAGCATGTCATATTGGCAATTGGGGTTAAGCAACCGAAACGTAAAAACTGATCAAAAGGAAATAATAGAAGAAAACAAAGAGAGGATTAGTGAGTCGTGAGAGCGGGTCCAACAACAAACAACTGAGCGGGTGAGCAGCAAGCAGTGAGAGAGTTTCTTGCACAAGACGAATTTGATTTAGTGAGAAACACAAACAACTCAAGTATGAGTGTGAGTGATAACACTAACAAATATGCACAAGTGTAAAAAGAAACACAAACGAAAGAGGAGAGCGCCAAAGAAGTAAATGCAAATGTAACAAAACAAATTACCGACGCTGACAAAACTTTCAAAATAGAAACACTTTTATAACAGCACAAAGCACCGTGGATAATTTCTTGCACAGTAAAAAACAAGTAAGAGTGCTCTAGTCGAGACGGCTCGACTACGAGATACCCTGAACCCTGCGAAGAGCCAATCTTTCCAACATTCTATGCTGATTTTGCATATACAAATATTGCGAGCAACGCACACACACACACACACATGCATACGCACGCACGCATAAGCACGCGCTCTGCTAACTGCGCAGTCAGCGCGGCGACTGCGCTCGGGCTGCAATGTGCCTATTGTATGGGAAATTAAATGTTTAATAACTTTTTTTGTAGATGGACTTTCTTAACCAAACTTTTACAGCGTAATTATGTCATTTATATGTGTGTATTTGCTAAAGCACAAGTCTCTAGTATTTGATATACGAATTTTAAATTGGGGGCGAAGGGGGCGTGGCATCCAAAATCCAAAAATTACAAATTGTCCGCATTCATTACACGGACCTACACAGTAAATTTGGAGTCTCTAGCTCTTACGGTATGCTTAACGGAAGAAAAGTTATCGATTTTTATCGATAATAAGAAAACGGGATGAGTTATCGAAAATCTAAAAAAAACTCGTACTGCGTAGGCTATAGACGAGTATTCTCTGAAAATTTCAGATCTCTAGCTTTTGTGGTTTACGAGATCGCTGCGTTCACACGGACGGACGGACGGACGGACGGCTATTTCAACTCAGCTCATCGAGCTGATCAAGAATATATATACTTTATGGGGTCTGCGATGTCTCCTTCTGCCTGTTACATACATTTTCACAAAAACATTACACCCTGATTTCCCATTTTCAATGGGTTCAGGGTATAACAAAGCCTGATGGCTGAATTAAACAAATTACAAAAAAGTGTAAAATTAAAGCCAAGAAATATTCAAATGTGAATAAAAGTTAAGGAGCACAAACAAAGCACGTCAATCACTTTCAACTGAGAACTCTCTCTGTTCGTATGTTCATACGTATGTTTGTATGTATGTTTGTATGTATATTTGTATGCATGTGGATCGCATAAAACGATACCCAAGAAGTAAGAAAGCTCCAGTCGGCGGTACCCGAATAGGAGATCCCCTGAACCCTGCGAAGAGCCGGTATTCTAAATATTCTATGCTTATTTAACATATGCATATATAAAAGCAATAACTGCACACACACATACACACATACACATACGCATAAGAACGCGTTCTGCTGACTGCGCAGTTAGCGCATCGACTGAGCGTGGCCTGCTCTCATAGGCTTTACTATGGGAAATGAAATGTTTAATAACTTCTTCTGTAGATGGAGATTCTTAATCAAACTTTCACAGCATGATTATGTCATTCATATGTATGTATTTGCTAAAGCACAAGCCTTTAGTATTTGTAATACGGTTTTTACAAGTTTGGGGGGAAGGGAAGGAAAGGGGGGATGGTATCCAAAATGTTACAAAAATCAAAATTGTATAAACTCCACATTATACTAAATAATTTGGAAACTCTAGCTCTTAAGATGTGGGAGATATAAATTTATAGCTGAATTTCGATAACGTTTAAAATCGATAACTTTAAAACGATCAAATTTCTTGATTTTTTTTAACAAACTCGATCTGCGCGTGCTATACACGGATCTACATAAAAAATTTAAAACCCATTGAAAATGGAAAATCGGGGTATAATGGTTTTATTGAAATGTATGTTACAGGCAGAAGGAGGCATGGCAGACCCCATAAAGTTTATATATATTCTTGATCAGGGCGACGAGCTGAATTGATTTAGCCCTGTCCGTCAGTCCGTCTGTCCGTATGTTTGAACGCGTCGATCTCGGAATCTATAAGAGCTAGAAATTTTTTATGTAGCGCGAGCAGATCGAGTTTGTTTCAAAAATTCGATCACTTTTATCGTTTTAATGTTATCGATTAAAAACGAAATTGAAATCCAGTAATTAAATTAAATATCCTACATCTCTTTATAGCTAGAGTCTCCGAATTTTGCATTTAATTTTATATGTTTTTTATACAATTTTGATTTTTGTTATATTTTGGATACCACGCCCCTTCGCCCCAGATTTGCAAAAAACGTATTTCTTATACTAGAGACTTGTGCTTTGGCAAATCCACACATATGAATGCCATTATCACGCTCTGAAAGTTTGATTAAGAAAGTCCATCTCCAAAGAAACTTATTCAACAATTAAATTCCCATAATATAGCTCTTACTGCAGCCCGAGTGCAGTCGATGTGTAAACTGCGCAGTCGGCAGAGCGCTAGCTTATGCGTGCTTACGTATGTGTGTGTGTGCATATGTGGTTTGTATATATATGTTAATAAGCATAGAATGTTTGGAATATCGGCTCATCGCAGGGTTCAGGAGATCTCCTAGTCGGGTACCCCCGACTAGAGCTTTCTTACTTGTTAATAGATGGAGTATTGATTTTAACATTCCTAGTTTCAAACTTAATGGCCAACAAATATTTGCGATATGCGATGCACCGCATCTTGTTAAATCGCTTAGAAATATTCTTTTAAAAAATAATATTTCTACATCGCAGGCCATTGTTTCATGGGAGACAATGAGGAAATTGTATGAAACAGAGACCAAAAATTTAACTCGTCTATGTAAAAAATTGTCTTCAAAACATGTCAGTCCGAATTGTTTTGAAAAAAAATTAAAGTCAAATTTGCAACACAAGTCTTTAGCCACAGCGATATGTATAGTTATCGGTTCAGGTGGGTTTTCTGATTGCAAAGACAATGCAGTTGCAACGGCTATATTTATTGAGCAAATTAATAAACTGTTTGATTGCTTAAATAGCCATGTATTGTTTGTTAGAAATCCCTATAGGTGTGCCCTTAGGAAAAATAATAATGTCCACAAATACCTTCAGGAAATTCGTGATTATTTCCATGATCTGCATTACCCACGCAAAGTATATTGCATTGATGGGATGATAATTACAATCTCATCGGTAATTGCTTTGGCGGAAAATATTTGGGATGACAACAATGACGATTTCTTTGTTGTCACATCCAAATTAAACCAAGACCCATTGGAAAATTTATTTTATTTGATTAGGTGTCGGGGAGCAACAAATATGAACCCAACTATTTTCGAATTTAATACATTATTGTAAATGTATTCCAAAACGCTTTTAATGAAAATGTTGCCATCAGCTTCTGTATCAGGCAATTGTCTTCCAGATGAAGATCTCATGCTAGCCAATATCATAACAGTTAGTGGGGCTCAACTATCTATATTTCATGAGCAATGTGCCATGAATTTGTCTACAGATATGGAGCCTTTAGATGAAGATTCAGAAATAGAATTGTCATTAGATGCAACTATCGTAAATATTCAAAATGCTTTTAATGAAAATGCATTGCGATATTTTGCAGGGTATCTTCTGTACAAGCTGTTACAGAAACCCGATTGCGAGCTTTGCACTAATCTTCTGAAATCATCAGATGAAATGCAATCGTCGTCTGAATATTTGATATTCATTATATAAACCACTACCTTAAATTAAAAGCCCCTTCTGACAATTTTTTCAATTTAATTAAACTACATTTCGATACATTTAATAAAATGTTCGATAAGAAACCATTTAAAAAAAAAAAAAATTAAAGAAAAAATTGTTCTGTACTGCATGCACGCTAAAGCAAAATTTTCTTTGCATGATGAATGGTTTTCCCGTACACACCCTTGCTTCGACCACCGAAAACTTATTCTCAATCAGTTTATGTTAATTTTAATAAGGTAAATGGTTGACGGATAATACAGTTGGTGAAGCTAATAATTTAAGTATAAAAAAATTTAAAATTTTTCGAGGCTAAATAGAATAGAATAAATAGTTCACACAATTAAAAGTTGAGGCAGGCACTCGTCACACACACGTTTCGCTTCAATTTCCAAAGGTGGCAAAGTTTCGCACACAGGCATACAAATGGTCATACATGTGAGCAGCTGTAACGGTAAGTGGCTGTGAGTGTGTGTGCATGCTCGTCGCGCAGACATGCTCTTTATTAGAATCGCTGTTTCATACCCTTCCCACAAATAATAATAAGAAGTAAGAAAGCTCTAGTCGACGGTACCCGATTAGCAGATCCCCTGAACCCTGCGAAGAGCCGATACTCCAAACATTTTATGCTTATTTAACATATATATACAGTCAACAAATGCACACACACCTACACACATGCATACGCACGCACGCATAAGCACGCGCTCTGCTGACTGCGCTGTTTACGCAGCGACTGAGCTCATGGGCTTTACTATATGAAATTAAATGTTTAATAACTTCTTTTGTAGATAGACTTTCTTAATAAAAGTTTCACAGCGTACTTATGTCATTCATATGTATGTATTTGCCAAAGCACAAGTCTCTAGTATTTGAAATACGGTTTTTACAAGTTTGTGGGGAAGGGAAGGAAAGGGGGGATGGTATCCAAAATGTGACAAAAACCAAAATTGTATAAACTCCACATTACACTGAATACAAAATTTGAGACTCTAGCCTTAAAGATGTGGGATATATAAATTTATAGCTGCATTTCGATAACATTTTAAGTCGATGACTTTAAAACGATCAAATTTATCGATTTTTTTAAATAAACTCGATCTGCGCGTGCTATACACGGATCTACATAAAAATTTCAAGTCTCTAGCTCTTATAGATTCTGAGATCGACGCGTTCATACATACGGTCAGACGGACAGACGGACGGACGGACATGGCTATATCGACTCAGTTCGTCGAGCTGATCAAGAATATATATATACTTTATGGGGTCTGCCACGCCTCTTTCTGCCTGTTACATACATTTTAACAAAACCATTATACCCTGTTTTCCCATTTTCAATGGGTTCAGGGTATAAATAGCTATGGCGGATATATCTACGCCGCAAGAAAGCTCTAGTCGGCGGTACCCGACTAGGAGATCCCCTGAACCCTGCGAAGAGCCGATACTCCAAACATTCTATGCTTATTTAACATATACATATATACGAGCAATACATGCACACACACATACACACATACAGATACGCATAAGCACGCGCTCTGCTGACTGCGCAGTTAGCGCAGCGACTGAGCGTGGGCTGCGCTCATTGACTTTACTATGGGAAATGCAATGATTAATAACTTCTTTTGTAGATGGACGTTCTTGATCAAACTTTCAGAGCGTGATTATGTCATTTATAGGGTATATTGTCTAAAGCACAAATCTCTAGTATTTGAAATACGGTTTTTACAAATTTTGTTGGGAAGGAAAGGAAAGGGGGGATGGTGTCCAAAAGATGTGGGAGATATAAATTTATAACTGCATTTCGAGTTCGAGTTCGTTCAGAGAGTAAGCATACATAGTTGCGTAGAAAGGCTTTGCATATAGATTGACCATTTCGGCTGAGCGCTCGCAGCGCAATGATTTCGATGTTCGATGCTCGAAGCTAACCAAAGCGAATCGAACTTAGTCTTGTAACTGGGGTAAGTCCGCAAAAAGGTTGACATGTTGAAAACGCTTGTTCGAGTTCTCCTATCTATGTGTTGTATGGTTAGTGCATATACAACGCATAGATAGCACAACTCGAACAAGTTTTCAACACATCAACTTTGATTCGGTTCGCTTCGAGCAACGCACATATTTGACAGCAAAATCATTGCGCTGCGAGAGCTCATCCGTAATGGTCAATCTATATGCAAAGTCCATCTACCCAACTATACATGGTTATTCCCCGATCTCCTCTCTCTCAAATATAGTTATTCTCCGCTCTCTTCTCTCTCAAATATATATGAATGTTTGAACCAGCAGCAGCGCACAGAAATGGAAATTTGCTCGCTGAGGTCCAATGTCTTCTCTTGCGAGAGTAGGGTATACCAAATTGTTAAAAGCGTTTGCCATGCTCATCCAAAATGTTGATATTTTCATAATTATTTTTTAAAAGTGTATGAATGTGTTGAGGCGCATAACGAATATGTTTTCGCGACGAGCGTGCAGCTATTATTATATCTCGTGCATCTTTATTTAGCTTCATGGAAATTGTATTCGATTTTTATTTATGTTATCATTTAGATACCCTCCATTCTTCCCTCCAAATTTACAAAAACTATTTCAAATGCTAGAGACTAGAGACATATATGAATGACATAATTACGAACTGAATTGGATTAAGAAAGAAGCTACAAAAAGTTATTAAACATTTGATTTACCAAAAAATAGGTATATTGCAGCTTAAGCTCAGTCGCTGCGCGAACTGCGCAGTTAGCAGAGCTTATGCGTGTGTGCGTATGTGCTTGCTGTATATATCTGAAATAAGCATAGTATGTTTGGAATATCCGCTCTTCGCAAGGCTCAGGGGATCTCCTCTCTCTTACTTTCTCTTATCCGTATTTTGGTTGCGACCTCCTGTTGGGCGCATCAACACCTAGTTTTAGTATAATTAAGAGTGGCAAGAGAGATTTCGGCAACTTGTGCCGTTTTGCTCTACGCCCTTTACACGCACATTCGTTCTCATGACGCAGCCGGTCCTCGTAGATCAATCGAGGCAGTGCAATTTTGGAAGTCAAACTTGGTTATCGTTTTGGGCAGATGCCCGTGCGCAGCAGCTCTGCAATCACACATACAAATATATATACAAACATGCATCACATACGAACATATATACTGTAACGAGCCTCGGTTTATCCCGAGTTTAAACCGGGCCGGACTCAGCCGACTGTGCGTTCGTGCCAACAAATTTATATGTAGCGATAAATTATAAATCAATGTTTTTATGGTTTGCGATCTGTATATTTTCTCACTTCTCTGAGGCCAATTTACACGTTTTATATTCTTCACAAATCTAGCGCTTAGTAAAGCACACCTTTACACAGGATCGCAGGTAGACGTTTAGCGCACTCTGGCGAATGGTACTGCACTCTTGGGTCTCCAAGGACACGCTCGAGCACTCCAGGTGACGCCAGGATCCACACTGTATACTCCGGCGGTTCGCTCGGCTATTGCAGTGACTCCTACGGCTGGATACGCTCACAAGCACACCTTGAGATCTTCTCAAGCTGCAGTCACCACTCTTTCGCACAGCTACGCAAACGTTACCTCTGCTCCTGCTCCAGGATCCGACACTAATGCAGTAGATTTGGCCGTGCTGCACCAATGTCCTGGTTGGTGGCAGCTGATGTCCTTCCGGTGTCCGTGTGTCGAGCCTATGTCCTCAATAGGCGTCTAGGATATCGCTCGTAGATATCCTTCCCACGATGTCCTTTCACTCGTCTTTGGCAGCGATGTCCTTCTAAATCCCTGTTCCTTGGCTGATCACGTTTCCACTCGCGTTTCTTGTTTCCTTCGGCACTCAACACTTTCACTTTCACGTTTTTGACTGTCCAGGTGCCGAGTTGCGGTCGCCTTTTTATAGCAGCGACGCAGCCCCTGCTTTGCGCTATGAAGGCGCCAGCTCGGCTCTGGAGCGGGACCTGTCTGCCGCTCGTGTCCACGAAAACGGCAGCATCACGTGATTTGGCGCGACGCCAAATCGCCCAAATCTGCGTGGCAGCCTCTTATTGGCCAAAGCACCGTTATTGGCATACGAGTGAAAGTGTACAACGGTCGCCGATGATCGCCGTGAGAGCGACGCGAGCCAATCGCTGAATACCTAAGAGCGACAGAGACAGACTACGTCGGTCTCTGCGCCCTTTCCAGTAGCGAGGGTCGCTACTATCGTACTCGCTACGCTGTGTGGCACGCATATATGTATAAGTGCACAGCAAATACATGCACTTATACATACACTACGTGCCCGTCTATATTGTTTCACACTCCCCTCTTCCTTCGGGAAACACGAAGCCTTCGTGTTTATATCGGTCCGGGTCTCCAATTTGGCGCTCCCTTTTGTTTGCACTGCTTGCTTCTCCTCAGCAAGCAGTTCGCCGCGCTCCTCCAGGTGCAAGCAGTGCTACGCACAGGGCCGCTGTTAACACTCTGTTGTTAACAGCGCCGCTGCTACGCAACTCTGCTTACAGCTGATCGCTCCAGCCTCCAGCAACTCTGTGCACTGCAGGTAAGTGGCTGAAACGTGTTAAGTAAATCTTGTCAGCAATTTACCAATTTTCTTCCAAATCCATATAGCGCGATCCTCTCCATGCAGTCCTTCCCATGGACCGGGTTGTGTTCTCCTCTGGACACGCCCGCCGCTGCAGAAAAACACCCGTTTTCATTGCTTTGCCAGCCTCCGTGGCTGCAATGCGGCTGCGTGGCTGCTGCTGTCCCGATTTCGCTGCTCTTCAACTTCTGGTTGCTGCTGCTTCTCTCCTTGGGTGCTGCTGCTGCTTATCTGGCCGCCGATGCTCCTCTGGGCTTTGTTGGAGAATTCTCCTACTATAGACGACGTTCGAGGCTGGCTCCGGCGCGCCGACACTTTGACGTCGGTTGGGAAATCCGACTCACTCCTCATTCGCGCACAGCTACAGCGGAGTCGCTGTCCAGTGCGCGAGGATCGGCCGGGCAAACCCTTCCGACGCCCAAGCCCGGACGGCCGATAAGTCCAGCTACGTAGCAGAAGTCTATAGAGTTGAATTTCCAACAAAAGCCCTGCTCGTATGCATGCATGCCCTTTTATACCCTCTGCTGCAGCGCTGCCGCCAGCGGAGTGTCGGAAATTAACGGATCCTGCACCAGCTAGTTCTCTCACTCTCTACAGGTTACGCTCTTCCAACACTGTGGCCTTATGGCTGAATACGAGGTATTGTTGTTGCATCTCTAATGCATTTCTCACACACTTTCTCTTTCCTTTCGCATATATGTATGACTGCACAGCAACTACATGGTACAACTACAGGGTATAACAAGTACGAAAGCTCTAGTCGGTGGTACCCGACTAGGAGATCCCCTGAACCCTGCGATGAGCCGATATTCCAAACATTTTATACTTATTTAACATGTACATATACAAGCAACACATGCACATACACATACACACACGAACATACGCACGCACGCATAAGCGAGCGCTCTGCTGACTGCGCAGTTTATGCAGCGACTGCGCTTGGGCTGCAGTAAGAGCAGAATTATGGGAAGTTAATTGTTGAATAAGTTCTTTTGTAGATGGACGTTCTTTATCAAATTTTTAGAGCGTGGTTATGTCATTCATATGTGTGTATTTGCCAGAGCACAAGTCTCTAGCACTTGAAATACGTTTTTTGCAAATTTGGGGCGAAGGGGTGTGGCATCCGAAATATAACAAAAATCAAAATTGTAAAAACTTAACATTATACTAAATACAAAATCAGGAGCCTCTAGCTTTAAAGGTGTGCGAGATATAATTTTATAACTGGTTTCCGATTTCGTTTTTAATCGATAACATTAAAACGATCAAAGTTATCGATTTTTTGAAACAAACTTGATCTGCGCGTTCTATACAGGAACCTTCATAAAAATTTAAAGTCTCTAGCTCTTATAGATTCTGAGATCGACGCGTTCACACATACGGACAGACGGACGGGCGGACAAACCGACAGGGCTAAATCGATTCAGCTCGTCGCCCTGATCAAGAATATATATATACTTTATGGGGTCTGCCATGCCTCCATCTGCCTTTAACATTCATTTCAATAAAACCATTATACCCCGATTTTCCATTTTCAATGGGTTCAGGGTATAAAAATATTGAAATTTTGCATGAGCATGGCAAACACTTTCTACAATTTGGTGGACTCTTCGCTTGGAAGGGAAAAAACGGAACCTGCAGTCGAACGATTTTAGATTTTTGTGCGTTACTGTTGGTGAGATCAGACATACATATATACATACATATATTTGAGAGAAGAGAGCGGAGAATAAATATATTTGAGAGAGAGGGTATCAGGGAGTAAGCATACATAGTTGCGTAGAAAGGCTTTGCATATAGATTGACCATTTCTGCTGAGCGCTCGCAGCGCAATGATTTCGATGTTCGATGCTCGAAGCTAACCAAAGCGAATCGAACTTAGTCTTGCAACTGGGGTAAGTCCGCAAAAAGGTTGACATGTTGAAAACGCTTGTTAGAGTTCTCCTATCTATGTGTTGTATGGTTATTGCATATACAACGCATAGATAGCACAACTCGAACAAGTTTTCAACACATCAACTTTGATTCGGTTCGCTTCGAGCAACGCACATATTTGACTGCAAAATCATTGCGCTGCGAGAGCTCATCCGTAATGGTCAATCTATATACAAAGTCCATCTACCCAACTATACATGCTTATTCCCTGATCTCCTCCCTCTCAAATATAGTTATTCTCCGCTCTCTTCTCTCTCAAATATATATGAATGTTTGAACCAGCAGCAGCGCACAGAAATGGAAATTTGCTCGCTGAGGTCCAATGTCTTCGCTTGCGAGAGTAGGGTATACCAAAAATTGTTAAAAGCGTTTGCAAAATGTTGACATTTTCATGATTATTTTTTAAAAGTGTATGAATGTGTTGAGGCGCATAACGAATATGTTTTCGCGACGAGCGTGCAGCTATTATTATATCTCGTGCATCTTTATTTAGCTTCGTGGAAACTGTATACGATTTTGATTTATGTTATAATTTAGATACCCTCCATTCTTCCCTCCAAATTTACAAAAACTATTTCAAATGCTAGAGACTAGAGACATATATGAATGACATAATCACGATCTGAATTGGATTAAGAAAGAAGCTCAAAAAGTTATTAAACATTTGATTTACCATAAAAGAGGTATATTGCTGCTTAAGCTCAGTCGCTGCGCGAACTGCGCAGTTAGCAGAGCTTATGCGTGTGTGCGTATGTGCTTGCTGTATATATCTGAAATAAGCCTAGTATGTTTGGAATATCCGCTCTTCGCAAGGTTCAGGGGATCTCCTCTCTCTTACTTTCTCTTATCCGTATTTTGGTTGCGACCTCCTGTTGGGCGCATCAACACCTAGTTTTAGTATAATTAAGAGTGGCAAGAGAGATTTCGGCAACTTGTGCCGTTTTGCTCTACGCCCTTTACACGCACATTCGTTCTCACGACGCAGCCGGTCCTCGTAGATCAATCGAGGCAGTGCAATTTTGGAAGTCAAACTTGGTTATCGTTTTGGGCAGATGCCCGTGCGCAGCAGCTCTGCAATCACACATACAAATATATATACAAACATGCATCACATACGAACATATATACTGTAACGAACCTCGGTTTATCCCGAGTTTAAACCGGGCCGGACTCAGCCGACTGTGCGTTCGTGCCAACAAATTTATATGTAGCGATAAATTATAAATCAATGTTTTTATGGTTTGCGATCTGTATATTTTCTCACTTCTCTGAGGCCAATTTACACGTTTTATATTCTTCACAAATCTAGCGCTTAGTAAAGCACACCTTTACACAGGATCGCAGGTAGACGTTTAGCGCACTCTGGCGAATGGTACTGTACTCTTGGGTCTCCAAGGACACGCTCGAGCACTCCAGGTGACGCCAGGATCCACACTGTATACTCCGGCGGTTCGCTCGACTATTGCAGTGACTCCTACGGCTGGATACGCTCACAAGCACACCTTGAGATCTTCTCAAGCTGCAGTCACCACTCTTTCGCACAGCTACGCAAAGGTTACCTCTGCTCCTGCTCCAGGATCCGACACTAATGCAGTAGATTTGGCCGTGCTGCACCAATGTCCTGGTTGGTGGCAGCTGATGTCTTTGTCTTTGGCAGCGATGTCCTTCTAAATCCCTGTTCCTTGGCTGATCACGTTTCCACTCGCGTTTCTTGTTTCCTTCGGCACTCAACACTTTCACTTTCACGTTTTTGACTGTCCAGGCGCCGAGTTGCGGGCGCCTTTTTATAGCAGCGACGCAGCCCCTGCTTTGCGCTATGACGGCGCCAGCTCGGCTCTGGAGCGGGACCTGTCTGCCGCTCGTGTCCACGAAAACGGCAGCATCACGTGATTTGGCGCGACGCCAAATCGCCCAAATCTGCGTGGCAGCCTCTTATTGGCCAAAGCACCGTTATTGGCATACGAGTGAAAGTGTACAACGGTCGCCGATGATCGCCGTGAGAGCGACGCGAGCCAATCGCTGAATACCTAAGAGCGACAGAGACAGACTTCGTCGGTCTCTGCGCCCTTTCCAGTAGCGAGGGTCGCTACTATCGTACTCGCTACGCTGTGTGGAACAATACATGCAGGCACGCATATATGTATAAGTGCACAGCAAATACATGCACTTATACATACACTACGTGCCCGTCTATATTGTTTCTCACACTCCCCTCTTCCTTCGGGAAACACGAAGCCTTCGTGTTTATATCGGTCCGGGTCTCCAATTTGGCGCTCCCTTTTGTTTGCACTGCTTGCTTCTCCTCAGCAAGCAGTTCGCCGCGCTCCTCCAGGTGCAAGCAGTGCTACGCACAGGGCCGCTGTTAACACTCTGTTGTTAACAGCGCCGCTCCTACGCAACTCTGCTTACAGCTGATCGCTCCAGCCTCCAGCAACTCTGTGCGCTGCAGGTAAGTGGCTGAAACGTGTTAAGTAAATCTTGTCAGCAATTTACCAATTTTCTTCCAAATCCATATAGCGCGATCCTCTCCATGCAGTCCTTCCCATGGACCGGGTTGTGTTCTCCTCTGGACACGCCCGCCGCTGCAGAAAAACACCCGTTTTCATTGCTTTGCCAGCCTCCGTGGCTGCAATGCGGCTGCGTGGCTGCTGCTGTCCCGATTTCGCTGCTCTTCAACTTCTGGCTGCTGCTGCTTCTCTCCTTGGGTGCTGCTGCTGCTTATCTGGCCGCCGATGCTCCTCTGGGCTTTGTTGGAGAATTCTCCTACTATAGACGACGTTCGAGGCTGGCTCCGGCGCGCCGACACTTTGACGTCGGTTGGGAAATCCGACTCACTCCTCATTCGCGCACAGCTACAGCGGAGTCGCTGTCCAGTGCGCGAGGATCGGCCGGGCAAACCCTTCCGACGCCCAAGCCCGGACGGCCGATAAGTCCAGCTACGTAGCAGAAGTCTATAGAGTTGAATTTCCAACAAAAGCCCTGCTCGTATGCATGCATGCCCTTTTATACCCTCTGCTGCAGCGCTGCCGCCAGCGGAGTGTCGGAAATTAACGGATCCTGCACCAGCTAGCTCTCTCACTCTCTACAGGTCACGCTCTTCCAACACTGTGGCCTTATGGCTGAATACGAGGTATTGTTGTTGCATCTCTAATGCATTTCTCACACACTCTCTCTTTCCTTGCGCATATATGTATGACTGCACAGCAACTACATGCACTCATACATACACTGCGTGCCCTAGTTTTGTTGTTGGCCGTTTTGAATGTCGCTAGCAGCGACACCTTCGTGTCATCTCGCGCGCTAGCGATCGTGCGTAGCCGACAGAGTTCAGTAGCCTTTCGCCGTGGCTCTTGAACTTTGGGCGCTATGCATTGTTGTTGCATACCACGCTCATCGTGATTTTCGTCCCGTTTTGCGCATGCGCTGACCACTGTGCGCATTTCATGCTGTCGCTGCTTTCGTTCTGCATGTGTGTGCGTTATTTTTCGGTTCGGGTGCGTGATGTTGTTGTTCTTGCGGAGTGCGCGCGCAACTTAAATGGTTTCGGCAGTGCCTGTTGTTGTTGTGCCGTTTCGTAGTTAAACGCACGATTTAAACTACTTTGTTGCTGCGCATGCTCCCCCGTTTCGTGTGGGTGCGCGCGCAAATTCAAACAGCTTTGTTGTTGCGCTCACAACATTTTAGCTGTTTTTGCTGTGAATTTGCTTTGTGCGACCGATGTTAATTTCGCTTATGTTTACAAAAAAAACAACTTTTCCCCTGCATACATATAAAGGTTGTTATGTCAATACACATAGCTATGTGTATTCACTCCCTTTTTTTTTTTTATAAACCGGCTGGCAACTCACCCGCTTCTGCTCGATATGGCTTGGATCCGCCACATGAGCCGTCCTGCTCCGTTTATCTGCCTCTGAACTGATTCGGCAGATAAGCGGGGAGATCAAACTGACCACCGTATATGGACCTCCATATCGTGGGGCCAGTTTCGCTGCAACTCCATCCGCGGCATTGGACAAGTGGCGTTCCTTTGCCCACACCTTATCCCCTACGGCCGGCTTTCACTGCCGCCGCCGTAGATTGTAGTGCCGCGTCTGATCCTGAGCAGCTTTGGTTGTTCTCTCCTGCCCTGCTTCTTGGAGTTGGCACAGCTCGAACCGCCGCACATATGCCCGCACGTCGCGGTACATACCCGGCCAGTAGTAACTCGCTGCCACCCGAGCAATTGTTTTCCGGCTCCCAAGGTGACCCGCGGTGGCTGCGTCGTGGTTCTCTTCCAGAACTTGTTTGCGCTGCCTCATCCGATAATCCGGAAACTTCTTTGGGCTTCTGCGCAGGTCCTGGCGAAGCTTCACAATCCAGCGACATCCTGTCCCAGCTGCATTGTCCTTGCTCGTCACTAAGATGCATGCCTCTTCGCCCTGCCGTGATAGCGCATCGGCCACAACATTCTGCTTGGCCTTCCTATGCTGGAACTTCACCCGTTCCTGCCTCCGAAACGCCTCAGCCTTCTTATCCTCATGGAGTGGCTGCTGACGCTCTGAGCTCGTCTCCATCGGCGTCTGTGGACTCATTTTCATCCTGCCGACCGCCACTGACAGCTTCTCCTCCAGCTGTCCGCTTGGCTGCGGATTTCTCGACTTGATCCTCAGCTTCAAGCCACCGCACTCCAGCGCGATGCCCATGCTGGCCAAGAAATCCCAGCCCAGCACCAGATCGTCGATCATGCCTGGCAACACCAGCAATGGAATGAGGATCTGCTGACTCCCCAGCGTGATCCTTGTCTCCAGTTTACACGCACATTCGTTCTCACGACGCAGCCGGTCCTCGTAGATCAATCGAGGCAGTGCAATTTTGGAAGTCAAACTTGGTTATCGTTTTGGGCAGATGCCCGTGCGCAGCAGCTCTGCAATCACACATACAAATATATATACAAACATGCATCACATACGAACATATATACTGTAACGAACCTCGGTTTATCCCGAGTTTAAACCGGGCCGGACTCAGCCGACTGTGCGTTCGTGCCAACAAATTTATATGTAGCGATAAATTATAAATCAATGTTTTTATGGTTTGCGATCTGTATATTTTCTCACTTCTCTGAGGCCAATTTACACGTTTTATATTCTTCACAAATCTAGCGCTTAGTAAAGCACACCTTTACACAGGATCGCAGGTAGACGTTTAGCGCACTCTGGCGAATGGTACTGTACTCTTGGGTCTCCAAGGACACGCTCGAGCACTCCAGGTGACGCCAGGATCCACACTGTATACTCCGGCGGTTCGCTCGACTATTGCAGTGACTCCTACGGCTGGATACGCTCACAAGCACACCTTGAGATCTTCTCAAGCTGCAGTCACCACTCTTTCGCACAGCTACGCAAAGGTTACCTCTGCTCCTGCTCCAGGATCCGACACTAATGCAGTAGATTTGGCCGTGCTGCACCAATGTCCTGGTTGGTGGCAGCTGATGTCTTTGTCTTTGGCAGCGATGTCCTTCTAAATCCCTGTTCCTTGGCTGATCACGTTTCCACTCGCGTTTCTTGTTTCCTTCGGCACTCAACACTTTCACTTTCACGTTTTTGACTGTCCAGGCGCCGAGTTGCGGGCGCCTTTTTATAGCAGCGACGCAGCCCCTGCTTTGCGCTATGACGGCGCCAGCTCGGCTCTGGAGCGGGACCTGTCTGCCGCTCGTGTCCACGAAAACGGCAGCATCACGTGATTTGGCGCGACGCCAAATCGCCCAAATCTGCGTGGCAGCCTCTTATTGGCCAAAGCACCGTTATTGGCATACGAGTGAAAGTGTACAACGGTCGCCGATGATCGCCGTGAGAGCGACGCGAGCCAATCGCTGAATACCTAAGAGCGACAGAGACAGACTTCGTCGGTCTCTGCGCCCTTTCCAGTAGCGAGGGTCGCTACTATCGTACTCGCTACGCTGTGTGGAACAATACATGCAGGCACGCATATATGTATAAGTGCACAGCAAATACATGCACTTATACATACACTACGTGCCCGTCTATATTGTTTCTCACACTCCCCTCTTCCTTCGGGAAACACGAAGCCTTCGTGTTTATATCGGTCCGGGTCTCCAATTTGGCGCTCCCTTTTGTTTGCACTGCTTGCTTCTCCTCAGCAAGCAGTTCGCCGCGCTCCTCCAGGTGCAAGCAGTGCTACGCACAGGGCCGCTGTTAACACTCTGTTGTTAACAGCGCCGCTCCTACGCAACTCTGCTTACAGCTGATCGCTCCAGCCTCCAGCAACTCTGTGCGCTGCAGGTAAGTGGCTGAAACGTGTTAAGTAAATCTTGTCAGCAATTTACCAATTTTCTTCCAAATCCATATAGCGCGATCCTCTCCATGCAGTCCTTCCCATGGACCGGGTTGTGTTCTCCTCTGGACACGCCCGCCGCTGCAGAAAAACACCCGTTTTCATTGCTTTGCCAGCCTCCGTGGCTGCAATGCGGCTGCGTGGCTGCTGCTGTCCCGATTTCGCTGCTCTTCAACTTCTGGCTGCTGCTGCTTCTCTCCTTGGGTGCTGCTGCTGCTTATCTGGCCGCCGATGCTCCTCTGGGCTTTGTTGGAGAATTCTCCTACTATAGACGACGTTCGAGGCTGGCTCCGGCGCGCCGACACTTTGACGTCGGTTGGGAAATCCGACTCACTCCTCATTCGCGCACAGCTACAGCGGAGTCGCTGTCCAGTGCGCGAGGATCGGCCGGGCAAACCCTTCCGACGCCCAAGCCCGGACGGCCGATAAGTCCAGCTACGTAGCAGAAGTCTATAGAGTTGAATTTCCAACAAAAGCCCTGCTCGTATGCATGCATGCCCTTTTATACCCTCTGCTGCAGCGCTGCCGCCAGCGGAGTGTCGGAAATTAACGGATCCTGCACCAGCTAGCTCTCTCACTCTCTACAGGTCACGCTCTTCCAACACTGTGGCCTTATGGCTGAATACGAGGTATTGTTGTTGCATCTCTAATGCATTTCTCACACACTCTCTCTTTCCTTGCGCATATATGTATGACTGCACAGCAACTACATGCACTCATACATACACTGCGTGCCCTAGTTTTGTTGTTGGCCGTTTTGAATGTCGCTAGCAGCGACACCTTCGTGTCATCTCGCGCGCTAGCGATCGTGCGTAGCCGACAGAGTTCAGTAGCCTTTCGCCGTGGCTCTTGAACTTTGGGCGCTATGCATTGTTGTTGCATACCACGCTCATCGTGATTTTCGTCCCGTTTTGCGCATGCGCTGACCACTGTGCGCATTTCATGCTGTCGCTGCTTTCGTTCTGCATGTGTGTGCGTTATTTTTCGGTTCGGGTGCGTGATGTTGTTGTTCTTGCGGAGTGCGCGCGCAACTTAAATGGTTTCGGCAGTGCCTGTTGTTGTTGTGCCGTTTCGTAGTTAAACGCACGATTTAAACTACTTTGTTGCTGCGCATGCTCCCCCGTTTCGTGTGGGTGCGCGCGCAAATTCAAACAGCTTTGTTGTTGCGCTCACAACATTTTAGCTGTTTTTGCTGTGAATTTGCTTTGTGCGACCGATGTTAATTTCGCTTATGTTTACAAAAAAAACAACTTTTCCCCTGCATACATATAAAGGTTGTTATGTCAATACACATAGCTATGTGTATTCACTCCCTTTTTTTTTTTTATAAACCGGCTGGCAACTCACCCGCTTCTGCTCGATATGGCTTGGATCCGCCACATGAGCCGTCCTGCTCCGTTTATCTGCCTCTGAACTGATTCGGCAGATAAGCGGGGAGATCAAACTGACCACCGTATATGGACCTCCATATCGTGGGGCCAGTTTCGCTGCAACTCCATCCGCGGCATTGGACAAGTGGCGTTCCTTTGCCCACACCTTATCCCCTACGGCCGGCTTTCACTGCCGCCGCCGTAGATTGTAGTGCCGCGTCTGATCCTGAGCAGCTTTGGTTGTTCTCTCCTGCCCTGCTTCTTGGAGTTGGCACAGCTCGAACCGCCGCACATATGCCCGCACGTCGCGGTACATACCCGGCCAGTAGTAACTCGCTGCCACCCGAGCAATTGTTTTCCGGCTCCCAAGGTGACCCGCGGTGGCTGCGTCGTGGTTCTCTTCCAGAACTTGTTTGCGCTGCCTCATCCGATAATCCGGAAACTTCTTTGGGCTTCTGCGCAGGTCCTGGCGAAGCTTCACAATCCAGCGACATCCTGTCCCAGCTGCATTGTCCTTGCTCGTCACTAAGATGCATGCCTCTTCGCCCTGCCGTGATAGCGCATCGGCCACAACATTCTGCTTGGCCTTCCTATGCTGGAACTTCACCCGTTCCTGCCTCCGAAACGCCTCAGCCTTCTTATCCTCATGGAGTGGCTGCTGACGCTCTGAGCTCGTCTCCATCGGCGTCTGTGGACTCATTTTCATCCTGCCGACCGCCACTGACAGCTTCTCCTCCAGCTGTCCGCTTGGCTGCGGATTTCTCGACTTGATCCTCAGCTTCAAGCCACCGCACTCCAGCGCGATGCCCATGCTGGCCAAGAAATCCCAGCCCAGCACCAGATCGTCGATCATGCCTGGCAACACCAGCAATGGAATGAGGATCTGCTGACTCCCCAGCGTGATCCTTGTCTCCAGTTGCGAGTCCACTTGACTGCAACTGCCGTCTGCCAGACCTGGTGGCCTTGTGCTGATCAGCTCCAATGACCACAATCGCCGACAGCTCGTTGCCTTCATCCAAAAGAGTACCCACTAGTGTCTGGGGGCCTCCGTGACGCTGCTCCCGCTCGCCCCTGGATGGCGGGTGGTCGTTTGGTCTGGTCTGGTCGTTTCCCGACTGGCAACAAGTCGCTGTTCGCACGCCGATGTGCACGCATTGCCAACAAAACTCCAGGCGCTCGTTGCGGCATTCAATGGCGTAGTGGCCCTCTTGGCCACATATCCGGCAGGCCCTGGCGGGGTTCTGGACATGTGTCCTTGGCCCTGCTGTGCCTGTACTGGGCGCTGGTCGAGGTCTCGTCTCCTCAACGGCCATCATCATCCGGGCTCCCAGCATCGTCCATGGCCATAAGCCGCGTCTTATTGCCTCGCTGTTGCTGCCGCAACTTTTCCCGATCCCTTTCCAGGTCCTCGAACTCGTTCGCTAGCAGCATCAGCTCCGTCAGGTTACAGAACTGATATGGGCGAGCATATGCGCGTAGATCGGGCAAACTATTGTTGTAAATAGTTTTAGCTCACGATCTGCCGCATAGCGTAGTGGCCGCATCAAGGTTTGCATCTCCACCATGTAAACCCTGAAGGGCTCGCCCATCATCTGCCTCCGTCGCGCAACCTCGTCCCTTAGCTCCGCCATACAGTTCCTGGGCAGAAAGAACTCCTGGAAACTTCTGGCGAATGTTTCCCACGCTGTCTAGTGC
The DNA here is from genome assembly GCA_037075265.1 of Drosophila nigricruria. Classification (NCBI taxonomy): domain Eukaryota; kingdom Metazoa; phylum Arthropoda; class Insecta; order Diptera; family Drosophilidae; genus Drosophila; species Drosophila nigricruria. Next base: position 1,229,632 of record JBAMCI010000158.1, on the reverse strand, counting down.
CTGTTGTTGGCCACGTACCATTTTAAGGCCATGCCTTTAAGCAGCTCTGGCGTCGCCCTCGGGATCAGGTCCAGATCCAGACCATATGTGTCGGCCGACCACTCCACTTGCTCCAAAAACTCCAGCGGCTTCGTTGTACCATCGAAGCGGAAGCCCCATTCCCGCACCTGCTTGACGACTTTTGGGTACTCCAGCACTGTGCAGCTCGGCCCTCGTGGCCCTATTTCTGGTTGCGGGGTGGATGTGGCTCTCCACGGTCCTCGTTGCATCTCTTGCAGGCGAACGGCCGCGGCACTGGTGGATGGCAGAGACAATCGTGCTACGTTCACGATCTCGTCTTGCTCACCCAGCTCGTCTTCCTCGACGGCGGTCAGCGCTTCGTCTCTCAGTGGCGAATGGCGTCCGTGCAGGTTCGCAATCTCCGCGATCCTGATGGAATATGGAATGCTTCCCTCATTCCTCGTGACCCACTCGCCGAACTGCCTCCGCATTGTGTCCAGAGTGCCAGTCAGACTTACGCCGAACTCGATCCTGTAGCGCAGCACATCATCCTTCTTGAGATTATATACCCAAGCTCGCACCATTTTTATACACTGACTCGTATTTATCGCAGGGCCCCACGTTGGGCGCCAGTTGTAACGAACCTCGGTTTATCCCGAGCTTAAGCCGGGCCGAACTCTGCCGACTGTGCGTTCGTCCCAACAAATTTATATGTAGCGCCTTGCGATAAATTATAAATCAATGTTTTTATGGTTTGCGATCTGTATATTTTCTCACTTCTCTGAGGCCAATTTACACATTTTATATTCTTCACAAATCTAGCGTTTAGTAAAGCAGGATCGCAGGTAGACGTTTAGCGCACTCTGGCGAATGGTACTGCACTCTTGGGTCTCCAAGGATACGCTCGAGCACTCCAGGTGACGCCAGGATCCACACTGTATACTCCGGCGGTTCCCTCGGCTATTGCAGTGACTCCTACGGCTGGATACGCTCACAAGCACACCTTGAGATCTTCTCAAGCTGCAGTCACCACTCTTTCGCACAGCTACGCAAACGTTACCTCTGCTCCTGCTCCAGGATCCGACACTAATGCAGTAGATTTGGCCGTACTGTACCAATGTCCTGGTTGGTGGCATCTGATGTCCTTCCGGTGTCCGTGTGTCGAGCCTATGTCCTCAATAGGCGTCTAGGATATCCCTCGTAGATATCCTTCCCACGATGTCCTTTCACTCGAAGTCCTTGGCAGCGATGTCCTTCTAAATCACTTATATTATTATTATTATTATACATACACTACGTGACCGTCTATATTGTTCCTTACAATACATATAGAAAAAATTAAATAAACTGGTGAACATAGAAAGTATACTTTTGTGTTCTATATAAAAAGCTATTCGAAAAATCTCGATAGCTCAACACCTCCTTTTCAAAAACTGGTGACTCGGGCTTTGACATTGTAGCGATCCTTCGATTTATTCCGAGCTTATACGACTTAAGTATGCACCGTATGTATGCACCTGCGATAAATTATAATTCTATTGTGTTAAATGTTTTGAGCTGGTATATATATGCTCGTTGTTTAATGTAATTTACATTTCACTTTTGTACAGTATAATTCAACTCATGCTTCAGGTACTCCCGTTGTATGCACGGATTCGCCTCCTAAATGCACACCTGTACACAAGATCACAGGTAGGCAGTCTGCGCACTTAAGATATTCCAATGGTTATGCTTCTCTTAATGATCGAAGGTTTCGCTAGAGCACTCCAGGTGACGCCAGGATCCGCATTATATTCTTCGGCGGTTTGCTCGGATTCGCTCGCAAGAACATCTGTTATTTACTCAAGATACAGCCACACACTCTTCTCTCATGGCTACGTAAGCGTTACCTCAGTCCAGTCCTGTTCAGCCATGCTGCACCAATGTCCTTGTTGGTGGCTATGTCCTCAATAGGCGTCAGAGATATCCCTCGTAGATATCCTGTGACTTTCCCACGATGCCCTTTCCATCTGAAGTCCTTGATATCGATGTCTTTCGATATAACTTTCCCACAATGTCCTTTTGGTTGATCACTTTTTACAATCGTTAGTACTCGGCACTTTTACTTTCACTTTCACAGATTTTTGACTCTTTTGACTCCACTCTTTTTTTTAACTTCCAGTGCCGAGTTGCGGGTTTTTTTTATAGCAGCATTGCAGCCCCTACTTCGCGCTATAATGGAGCCTGGTCGGCAACATCACATCACGCCAAGTCGCGCCAATTTGCGTGGCAGTCTCACATTGTCCAAAGCCTACGAGTGAAAGCACACAATACTTTCTCGCGGGCATAAACGGTACTTCGGCCAACGGTCGCCGATGATCGTCGTGTGAGCGACGCGAACTGAATTAGTAGGAGCGAATGAGACGACCTAATTTGGACTCTGACCCTTTCCAGTCAAGGGGCCCGCTCCTAACGTATTCGCGTCGCTGTGTGGAACAATATACGCATGCACGTATATACATGAAAATATATACATTCTTACATATTCTACATGTCTGTCTATATTGTTTCTCATACAAGTATAGGCATGAAAATTGGTGGAATACTTATGGATAATAGTACCTCCAAAGTGGGATGATATATATCCTCAGGTATGCAGAAAGGTGATGATCTAGAAACATTAATGCTAGAGTCGTCATTAATAACAAGTAAGAAAGCTCTAGTCGGCGGTACCCGACTAGGAGATCCCCTGAACCCTGCGAAGAGCCGATACTCCAAACATTCTATGCTTATTTAACATATACATATATACAAGCAATACATGCACACACACATACACACATACACATACGCATAAGCACGCGCTCTGCTGACTGCGCAGTTAGCTCAGCGACTGAGCGTGGCCTGCTCTCATAGGCTTTACTATGGGAAATGAAATGTTTAACAACTTCTTTTGTAGATGGACATTCTTAATCAAACTTTTACAGCGTGATTATGTCATTTATATGTATGTATTTGCTAAAGCACAAGTCTCTAGTATTTGAAATACGTTTTTTACAAGTTTGGGGGGAAGGGAAGAAAAGGGGGGATGGTATCCAAAATGTGACAAAAACCAAATTGTATAAACTCCACATTATACTAAGTTCAAAATTTGGAGACTCTAGGTCTAAAGATGTGGGAGATATAAATTTATAACTGCATTTCGATAACGTTTTAAATCTATAACTTTAAAACGATCAAATTTATCGATTTTTTTAAATAAACTCGATCTGCCCGTGCTATACACGGATCTACATAAAAATTTCAAGTCTCTAGCTCTTATAGATTCTGAGATCGACGCGTTCATACATACGGACAGACGGACGGACGGACAGACGGACAGACGGAAATGGCTATATCGACTCAGTTCGTCGAGCTGATCAAGAATATATATACTTTATGGGGTCTGCCACGCCTCCTTCTGCCTGTTACATACATTTTAACAAAACCATTATACCCTGATTTCCCATTTTCAGGGTATAAACAAGTAAGAAAGCTCTAGTCGGTGGTACCCGACTAGGAGATCCCCTGAACCCTGCGATGAGCCGATATTCCAAACATTCTATGCTTATTTAACATATACATATATACAAGCATCACATGCTCACACACACACACATACTCACGCACGCATAAGCGAGCGCTCTGCTGACTGCGCAGTTTACGCAGCGACTGAGCTCGGGCTGCAGTAAGAGCTATATTATAGGAAGTTAATTGTTGAATAAGTTCCTTTGTAGATGGACTTTTTTAATCAAACTTTCAGAACGTAATCATGTCATTCATATGTGTGTATTTGCCGAAGCACAAGTCTCTAGCACTTGAAATATGTTTTTTGCAAATTTGGGGCGAAAGGGGCGTGGCATCCAAAATATAACAAAAATCAAAATTTTATAAACTCTACATTATACTAAATATAAAATAAGGAGTCTCTAGCTTTAAAGATGTGCGAGACATAATTTTATAACTGGTTTCCGATTTCGTTTTTAATCGATAACATTAAAACGATCAAAGTTATCGATTTTTTGAAACAAACTTGATCTGCGCGTGCTATACAGGAACCTACATAAAAAATTTCAAGTCTCTAGCTCTTATAGATTCTGAGATCGACGCGTTCATACGTACGGACAGACGGACAGACAGACAGACAGACAGACAGGGCTAAATCAACTCGGCTTGTCGCCCTGATCAAGAATATATATACTTTATGGGGTCTGCCACGCCTCCTTCTGCCTGTTACATACATTTTAACAAAACCATTATACCCTGCTTTCCCATTTTCAATGGGTTCAGGGTATAACAAGTAAGAAAGCTCTAGTCGGCGGTACCCGACTAGGAGATCCCCTGAACCCTGCGAAGTGCCGATATTCGAAACATTCTATTCTTATTTAACACATATATACAATCAACACATGCGCACACACACACATGCATACGCACGCACGCATAAGCACGCGCTCTGCTGACTGCGCAGTTGACGCAGCGACTGAGCGTGGGCGCTCATAGGCTTTACTATGGGAAATTAAATGTTTAATAGCTTCTTTTGTAGACGGACGTTCTTAATCAAACTTTCAGAGCGTGATTCTGTCATTTATATGTGTATATTTGCCAAAGCACAAGTCTCTAGTTTTTGAAATGCGGCTTTTACAAGTTTGGAGGGGAAGGGAAGAAAAGGGGGGGTGGTATCAAAAATGTAACAAAAATCAAAATTGTATAAACTCTACATTATACTGAATACAAAATTTGGAGACTCTAACTCTAAAGATGTGGGAGATATAAATTTATAACTGCGTTTCGATAACGTTTTAAATCGATAACTTTTAAACGATCAAATTTATCGATTTTTTGAAACAAACTCGATCTGCGCGTGCTATACACGGATCTACATAAAAAATTTCAAGTCTCTAGCTCTTATAGATTCTGAGATCGACGCGTTCACACATACGGACGGACGGACAGACGGACAGACGGACAGACGGACATGGCTATATCGACTCAGTTCGTCGAGCTGATCAAGAATATATATACTTTATAGGGTCTGCCACGCCTCCTTCTGCCTGTTACATCCATTTTAACAAAACCATTATACCCTGATTTCCCATTTTCAGTGGGTTCAGGGTATAAAAATAGATCAAATTATCTATTCTGATAATTATACTCATTCACAAAGTGAAATGAGTATATTGGTTTTGTGCAATGTCAGTCCGTCTGTCCGTCTGTCCGTATGAACGCAAACCATTTGCACAGTTTTGAAGCTAGAGAGTTGAAATTTTGAATATATACTCGATTTTCCCGATACGTCCACTAGGGGCGTGGCAAATCGGAAAATGCATTTTCCGATATCTCAGAAACACTACTACAAGCAGTGCTTAAGCCAGAAATGTTCTTACTTATAAACAAAAAGAAGGCTTATTCATTCATAGCTTCGAATGCAAAATCTCTAGCGGTGTTGTTTCCTCACTTCAATCCAGTCGTGAGGTGTTGTTGGCGAAGAATACATTAAATGTGGATGGCTCTGCTTGAACCAAAATAAAACCACGGCTGAGTCAGACAAACAATGCATTTCACACTCAAACCAGTTTATTTCGCTTACTAAGTTTGAATGCATCGGACGGATTTGGTTAATTTAGCCGTCATACTTTGTTGTTATTGTGCAAGAGGTGAAGAGAGGTGAAAATTCGCTTCCACACTTCTACTTCTACTTCCTTGGCGCTCTTGTCTTTTTATTTGGTTTGACTCTTTATTACTCTTGTTAGTGCAAATGTGTTAGTGTTATCACTATCAATCATAATTGAGTTGTTTGTGTTTCTCACTAAATTAATTTCGTTTTGTGTAAGCAACTCTCTCGCTGATTTCTGCTCACCCGCTCTTTATTGTTTGTTGTTGGACCCGCTCTCACAACTCACTAATCCTCTCCTTATTTTTATACTCATTCACAAAGTGAAATGAGTATATTGGTTTTGTGCAATGTCCGTCACGCTGTCCGTCCGTCTGTCCGTATGAACGCAAACCATTTGCACAGTTTTGAAGCTAGAGAGTTGAAATTTGGAATATATACTCGTGTATACCCTCGAATTATAAAGTGTCAAGATTTTCCTTATACGCCCACTAGGGGCGTGGCAAATCGGAAAATGCATTTTCCGATATCTCAGAAACACTACTTCTAGAAGTGCTAGAGAGTTGCAATTTGGAATGTAGACTCGTGTTGACAACCCAAGATGAAAAAGCTATGGCGGATATATCTACGCTCATTGGGGGCGTGGCAAATCGGGTAAAACTGTATCTTCTACAGTTTTAAAGCTAGAATGCCCAAATTCGATACGTAGGTTACTGCTATGATTCTATGAAGATCGATTAAAAAACTATATATCCACGCCTACTAGGGGCGTGGCAAATCGGATCTGACTATGTAGTGATTTTTCAAATTCTGTAATATTTTGAGCACTATGAATGCTAGAGACTTGAAACTTGGTATATTTCTCAGTTGAAAGTGTTTGACGTGCTTTATTTGTGCTCCTTAACTTTTATTCACTTTTGAATATTTCTTGGCTTTAAACTTACACTTTTTTGTAATTTGTTTAATTCAGCCATCAGGCTTTGTTTTTTTACTGTGCAAGAAATAATCCACGGTGCTTTGTGCTATTATAAAAGTGTTTCTATTTTGAAAGTTTTGTCAGCGTCGGTAATTTGTTTTGTTACACTTGCATTTACTTCTTTGGCGCTCTCCTCTTTCGTTTGTGTTTCTTTTTAAACTTGTGCATATTTGTTAGTGTTATCACTATCAATCATACTTGAGTTGTTTGATTCTGTCATTTATATGTGTATATTTGCCAAAGCACAAGTCTCTAGTTTTTGAAATGCGGCTTTTACAAGTTTGGAGGGGAAGGGAAGAAAAGGGGGGGTGGTATCAAAAATGTAACAAAAATCAAAATTGTATAAACTCTACATTATACTGAATACAAAATTTGGAGACTCTAACTCTAAAGATGTGGGAGATATAAATTTATAACTGCGTTTCGATAACGTTTTAAATCGATAACTTTTAAACGATCAAATTTATCGATTTTTTGAAACAAACTCGATCTGCGCGTGCTATACACGGATCTACATAAAAAATTTCAAGTCTCTAGCTCTTATAGATTCTGAGATCGACGCGTTCACACATACGGACGGACGGACAGACGGACAGACGGACAGACGGACATGGCTATATCGACTCAGTTCGTCGAGCTGATCAAGAATATATATACTTTATAGGGTCTGCCACGCCTCCTTCTGCCTGTTACATCCATTTTAACAAAACCATTATACCCTGATTTCCCATTTTCAGTGGGTTCAGGGTATAAAAATAGATCAAATTATCTATTCTGATAATTATACTCATTCACAAAGTGAAATGAGTATATTGGTTTTGTGCAATGTCAGTCCGTCTGTCCGTCTGTCCGTATGAACGCAAACCATTTGCACAGTTTTGAAGCTAGAGAGTTGAAATTTTGAATATATACTCGATTTTCCCGATACGTCCACTAGGGGCGTGGCAAATCGGAAAATGCATTTTCCGATATCTCAGAAACACTACTACAAGCAGTGCTTAAGCCAGAAATGTTCTTACTTATAAACAAAAAGAAGGCTTATTCATTCATAGCTTCGAATGCAAAATCTCTAGCGGTGTTGTTTCCTCACTTCAATCCAGTCGTGAGGTGTATAGCACGAATACTGTTGGCGAAGAATACATTAAATGTGGATGGCTCTGCTTGAACCAAAATAAAACCACGGCTGAGTCAGACAAACAATGCATTTCACACTCAAACCAGTTTATTTCGCTTACTAAGTTTGAATGCATCGGACGGATTTGGTTAATTTAGCCGTCATACTTTGTTGTTATTGTGCAAGAGGTGAAGAGAGGTGAAAATTCGCTTCCACACTTCTACTTCTACTTCCTTGGCGCTCTTGTCATTTTATTTGGTTTGACTCTTTATTACTCTTGTTAGTGCAAATGTGTTAGTGTTATCACTATCAATCATAATTGAGTTGTTTGTGTTTCTCACTAAATTAATTTCGTTTTGTGTAAGCAACTCTCTCGCTGATTTCTGCTCACCCGCTCTTTATTGTTTGTTGTTGGACCCGCTCTCACAACTCACTAATCCTCTCCTTATTTTTATACTCATTCACAAAGTGAAATGAGTATATTGGTTTTGTGCAATGTCCGTCACGCTGTCCGTCCGTCTGTCCGTATGAACGCAAACCATTTGCACAGTTTTGAAGCTAGAGAGTTGAAATTTGGAATATATACTCGTGTATACCCTCGAATTATAAAGTGTCAAGATTTTCCTTATACGCCCACTAGGGGCGTGGCAAATCGGAAAATGCATTTTCCGATATCTCAGAAACACTACTTCTAGAAGTGCTAGAGAGTTGCAATTTGGAATGTAGACTCGTGTTGACAACCCAAGATGAAAAAGCTATGGCGGATATATCTACGCTCATTGGGGGCGTGGCAAATCGGGTAAAACTGTATCTTCTACAGTTTTAAAGCTAGAATGCCCAAATTCGATACGTAGGTTACTGCTATGATTCTATGAAGATCGATTAAAAAACTATATATCCACGCCTACTAGGGGCGTGGCAAATCGGATCTGACTATGTAGTGATTTTTCAAATTCTGTAATATTTTGAGCACTATGAATGCTAGAGACTTGAAACTTGGTATATTTCTCAGTTGAAAGTGTTTGACGTGCTTTATTTGTGCTCCTTAACTTTTATTCACTTTTGAATATTTCTTGGCTTTAAACTTACACTTTTTTGTAATTTGTTTAATTCAGCCATCAGGCTTTGTTTTTTTACTGTGCAAGAAATAATCCACGGTGCTTTGTGCTATTATAAAAGTGTTTCTATTTTGAAAGTTTTGTCAGCGTCGGTAATTTGTTTTGTTACACTTGCATTTACTTCTTTGGCGCTCTCCTCTTTCGTTTGTGTTTCTTTTTAAACTTGTGCATATTTGTTAGTGTTATCACTATCAATCATACTTGAGTTGTTTGTGTTTCTCACTAAATCAAATTCGTCTTGTGCAAGAAACTCTCTCACTGCTTGCTGCTCACCCGCTCTTTATCAGTTGTTTGTTGTTGGACCCGCTCTCACGACTCACTAATCCTCTCTTTGTTTTTTTCTATTATTTCCTTTTGATCAGTTTTTACGTTTCGTTTGCTTAACCCCAATTGCCAATATGACATGCTGCAAAAAATCATGCAATATTCGGCAAGTAGCTGATTCTGCACAATTGCAATTTGTTAGTTGCTGGTTATGTGAGAATATGATGCACACAAAATGTGCTGGTCTCACCGGACGGGACTATGACAAAATCATGTCCACTGCCAAAATTGGTTGTGGTGGTTTACGCTGGTCGTGTCCAATTTGCTTGGAAAAACAATTAAATTTTTCCAAGATGTATAATTCAGTGCGACTTCAATTCCGCAAAAGTTTATAGCTCTTACAGTTTTAGAGCTAGAAACTTCAAAATTGGATGGTTGAGTTACTGGTGAGCGCCTCTATCGATAACCCAAAAATAATTTTTACGCTCCTTATGGGGCATGCCCAGCTAAAAAACTCCCTGTAATTTTGAAATTTTTTGGGTGTAAGCATCCAAATTTCGCACATACGTTACCCTTCACTACTTTTAAGATCTGGCCAAAAATTATATGTCTACGCCCACTGGGGGCGTGGCAAATCAGGAAAAACTGTTCGCTTTTCCGATTCTCAGTGAAAAAATCAAAATTTTATGACGATATTACTGCTGATCTCCTCTATTGATTTTCAAAAAATTTTATATGTACAGACCAATTGTGGGCGTGACAATAGGCGTGATCTGTGCGGGTGTGAATGAGTATCCCGCAGTCGGTAGCGCCCGACTGCAACGTTCTTACTTGTTATACCCTGAACCCATTGAAAATGGGAAAACAGGGTATAATGGTTTTGTTAAAATGTATGTAACAGGCAGAAGGAGGCGTGGCAGACCCCATAAAGTATATATATTCTTGATCAGCTCGACGAACTGAGTCGATATAGCCATGTCCGTCTGTCAATTCAATTTGTTAGTTGCTGGTTGTGTGAGAATATGATGCACACAAAATGTGCTGGTCTCACCGGACGGGACTATGATAAAATTATGTCCACTGCCATAATTGGTTGTTGTGGTTTACGCTGGCCTTATCCGCTTTGCTTGGAAAGACAATTAAATTTTTCCAAGATGTACAATTCAGTGCGAGTTCAATTTTTAAACTCATTCACAAAGTGAAATGAGTATATTGGTTATGTGCAATGTCCGTCACGCTGTTCGTCTGTCCATCTGTCCGTATGAGCGCAAACCATTTGCACAGTTTTGAAGCTAGAGAGTTGAAATTTGGAATAAATACTCGTGTATACCCTCGAATTATAAAGTGTCAAGATTTTCCCGATACGCCCACTAGGGGCATGGCAAATCGGAAAATGCATTTTCCGATATCTCAGAAACACTACTTCTAGAAGTGCTAGAGAGTTGCAATTTGGAATGTAGACTCGTGTTGACAACTCAAGATGAAAAAGCTATGACGGATATATCTACGCCCATTGGGGGCGTGGCAAATCGGCTAAAACTGTATCTATGTATTTAAGCTAGAACGCCCAAATTTTGCACGTAGGTTACTGCTATGATCCTATGAAAACCGACTAAAAAACTATATGTCCACGCCCGTGGCAAATCGGATCTGACTATATAGTTATTTTTCAAATTCTGTAATATTTTGAGCACTATGAATGCTAGAGACTTAAAATTTGGTATATATACTCGGGTTGACAACCCAAGATGAAAAAGATATGGCGGATATATCTACGTCCATAGGGGGCGTGGCAAACCGCAAAAGCTTATAGCTCCTACAGTTTTAGAGCTAGAAGCTTCAAAATCAGATAGTTGAGTTACTGGTGAGCTCCTATATCGATGACCCAAAAATAATTTTTACGCCCCCATTGGGGACAGGGCTAAATCGACTCGGCTTGTCACCCTGATCAAGAATATATACACTTTATGGGGTCTGCCACGCCTCCTTCTGCCTGTTACATACATTTTAACAAAACTATTATACCCTGATTTCCCATTTTCAATGGGTTCAGGGTATAAAAATAAGTTATATAGCCTATAAGAAGAGAACAATATTTCAATAATACCACCAACTCGATGTAGGTAGCCTCCTGAGAACGATGCATTGTTCGCATGATCAAGGGTTCCTTGATCTCCCTATATCTTGGAATGGGTGACAATTGTTCAAAGCGTTTACATTGGAAAATCATGTGAACTGTGTCTTTACAAAACACGCAGTTCAATTAAAATGATTTTCTTAGATGAACATCGAGCAGGAATTGACCCACATTTTCAAGTATTCGATATTATCCTTGCTCCCTTATTAGGCTTATTAATCTCAAACGACATAATAGTTTTTGAAGCACCACCACTTAAACAGGAATGTAGATGCTGTAATTTCTCGACGGGGTTGGAGATCGGAATCCGCATCAATAATTGTTTTGAGCATAGAGTAGAAGTTTTCCATTCAGTATAGATTCCACAAAACTTCGGCAACTCCAGCTGCAGAAAAAACGATTGATTGGCGTTAACGACGATTGGATTAACATTAGTTAGACTGAATTGAATTTTGAGCAAATTTTTTAATCTACGAAAAACTGAAGGATGATTTTCAATTTCAAATTTGGCAGGTAAATCTACTTTCTCTAAGATAGTGTGGATTGCATCGAAGTTTGACTCTAGCTTAGTGAGTTAGTCGAAAAGCACACGTATGTCACACGTTAACATGCAAGAAGCAAAGGAAGAAAATGGAATGCAAAAGATCGAGATAGCGCCCGCAGAACTGCGTACGGGGCTGTATAAGCTTTGAAATCCCTAAAAAAAACAACAAGGACTGGAAGCTGCCGGATCCTCTGTCTTCAATCATTTACGTGTGTGTATGGTTGTCGCGAAAACATATTCTTTTTGCGCCTCAACGTTTTCATTGTTCAACAAATAATGATGAAAATGTCAATATTTTACATGAGCATGGCAAACGTTTTCAACAATTTGGTATACCCTACTCTCGCAAAAGAAGACATTGGACCTCAGAGAGCAAATTTAAATTTTTGTGCGCTGCTGCTAATTCAAACATTCATTTATATTTGAGAGAGAAGAGAGCGGAGAATAAATATATTTCAGAGAGAGGAGCATACATAGTTGCGTAGAAAGGCTTTTTACATAGATTGACCATTAAGCTGCAAACATAGTGCGCGCTGAGACGAAGACGAAGATGAAGACGAAGCTAAAGACGAAAAACAGTGCAGAACAAATCATATGAATTCGTTCGCCCGCCAGCATTGTGCGCGCCGTGACGAAGATGAAGACGAAACGCAAGCAATCAGATTCAAACCCATTGAAAATGGGAAATCAAGGTATAATGGTTTTGTTGAAATGTATGTAACAGGCAGAAGGAGACATGGCAGACCCCATAAAGTATATATATTTTTGATCAGCTCGATGAGCTGAGTTGAGATAGCCCTGTCCGTCTGTCCGGCCGTCCGTCCGTCCGTCCGTCCGTATGAACGCAGCGATCTCGTAAATAACAAAAGCTAGAGAAATCTGAAATTTTCAGAGAATACTCGTCTATAGCCTACGCAGTACGAGTTTTTTTTAGATTTTCGATAACTCATCCCGTTTCCTTATTATCGCTAAAAATCGATAACTTTTCTTCGGTTAAGCATACCGTAAGAGCTAGAGACTCCAAATTCACTGTGTAGATCCGTGTAATGAATGCGGACATTATGTAATTTTTGGATTTTGGATGCCACTTCGCCTCCAATTTGAAAAATTCGTATTTCAAATACTAGAGACTTGTGCTGTGGCAAATACACACATATGAATGACATAATCATGCTGTGAAAGTTTGATAAAGAACGTCCATCTACAAAAAGAGTTATTAAACATTTAATTTCCCATACAATAGGCTTATTGCAGCCCGAGCGCAGTCGCCGGCCTGACTGCGCAGTCAGCAGAGCGCGTGCTTATGGGTGCGTGCGAATGCATGTGTGTATGTGTGTGTGTTGCTCGCAATATTTGTATATGTAAAATAAAAATAGCATGTTGGGAAGATTGGCTCTTCGCAGGGTTCAGGGTATCTCAAGTCGAACCGTCTCGACTAGAGTACTCTTACTTGTTATACTCTGAACCCATTGAAAATGGGAAAACAGGGTATAATGGTTTTGTTAAAATGTATGTAACAGGCAGAAGGAGGCGTGGCAGACCCCATAAAGTATATATATTCTTGATCAGGGCGACGAGCTGAGTTGATTTAGCCCTGTCCGTCTGTCCGTCCGTCCGTCTGTCCGTCCGTCCGTCTGTCCGTCCGTCCGTATGTGTGAACGCGTCGATCTCAGAATCTGTAAGAGCTAGAGACTTGAATTTTTTTATGTAGATCCGTGTATAGCACGCGCAGATCGAGTTTGTTTCAAAAATTCGATAACTTTTATCGTTTTAATGTTATCGATTAAAAACGAAATCGAAATACAGTAATTAAATTATATCTCCTACATCTTTATAGCTAGAGACTCCTTATTTTGTATTTGGTTGTATGTGTGTTTTATACAATTTTGATTTTTGTTATATTTTGGATGCCACGCCCCTTTCGCCCCAAATTTGCAAAAAACGTATTTCAAGTGCTAGAGACTTGTGCTTCGGCACATACACATATATAAATGACATAATCACGCTCTGAAACTTTGATTAAGCAAGTCCATCTACAAAGGAACTTATTCAACAATTAACTTCCCATAATACTGCTCTGCATGCTGCAGCCCGAGCGCAGTCGCTGCGGAAACTGCGCAGTCAGCAGAGCGCTCGCTTATGCGTGCGTGCGTATGTGTGTGTGTGTGTACATGTGTTGCTTGTTGTTAATAAGCACAGAATGTTTGGAATATCGGCTCATCGCAGGGTTCAGGGGATCTCGTAGTCGGGTACCACCGACTAGAGCTTTCTTACTGGTTATTTATATTATTACTTGTGTGATGGGTATGAAAACATTGATGCCAATAAAGAGTATGTCTGCACGACCAGCATGTACACACACTCACAGCCACTTACCGTACAGTTGTTCACATGTATGACCAATTGTATGCCTGTGTGCAAAACTTTGCCGCCTTTGGAAATTGAAACAAAACGTGTGTGTGGCGAGTGCCTGCCACAAATTTTAATTGTGTGCCACTCTTAATTATACTAAAACTAGGTGTTGATGCGCCCAACAGGAGGTCGCAACCAAAATACGGATAAGAGAAAGTAAGAGAGAGGAGATCCCCTGAACCTTGCGAAGAGCGGGTATTCCAAACATACTATGCTTATTTCAGATATATACAGCAAGCACATACGCACACACGCATAAGCTCTGCTAACTGCGCAGTTCGCGCAGCGACTGAGCTTAAGCTGCAATATACCTATTTTTTGGTAAATCAAATGTTTAATAACTTTTTGTAGCTTCTTTCTTAATCCAATTCAGTTCGTAATTATGTCATTCATATATGTCTCTAGTCTCTAGCATTTGAAATAGTTTTTGTAAATTTGGAGGGAAGAATGGAGGGTATCTAAATGATAACATAAATCAAAATCGAATACAATTTCCATGAAGCTAAATAAAGATGCACGAGATATAATAATAGCTGCACGCTCGTCGCGAAAACATATTCGTTATGCGCCTCAACACATTCATACACTTTTAAAAAATAATTATGAAAATATCAACATTTTGGATGAGCATGGCAAACGCTTTTAACAATTTGGTATACCTTACTCTCGCAAGAGAAGACATTGGACCTCAGCGAGCAAATTTCCATTTCTGTGCGCTGCTGCTGGTTCAAACATTCATATATATTTGAGAGAGAAGAGAGCGGAGAATAACTATATTTGAGAGAGAGGAGATCGGGGAATAACCATGTATAGTTGGGTAGATGGACTTTGCATATAGATTGACCATTACGGATGAGCTCCCGCAGCGCAATGATTTTGCAGTCAAATATGTGCGTTGCTCGAAGCGAACCGAATCAAAGTTGATGTGTTGAAAACTTGTTCGAGTTGTGCTATCTATGCGTTGTATATGCACTAACCATACAACACATAGATAGGAGAACTCGAACAAGCGTTTTCAACATGTCAACCTTTTTGCGGACTTACCCCAGTTACAAGACTAAGTTCGATTCGCTTTGGTTAGCTTCGAGCATCGAACATCGAAATCATTGCGCTGCGAGCGCTCAGCCGAAATGGTCAATCTATATGCAAAGCCTTTCTACGCAACTATGTATGCTTACTCTCTGATCCCCTCTCTCTCAAATATATTTATTCTCCGCTTCCTTCTCTCAAATATATGTATGTATATATGTATGTCTGAACTCGCCAGCAGTAAGTAACGGAAAATGGAAAATCGGGGTATAATGGTTTTATTGAAATGTATGTTACAGGCAGAAGGAGGCATGGCAGACCCGATAAAGTATATATATATTCTTGACCAGGGCGACGAGCTGAATCGATTTAGCCCTGTCGGCTTGTCCGCCCTACGCAGTACGAGTTTTTTTTAGATTTTTGATAACTCATCTCGTTTCCTTATTATCGCTAAAAATCGATAACTTTTCTTCGGTTAAGCATACCGTAAGAGCTAGAGACTCCAAATTCACTGTGTAGATCCGTGTAATGAATGCGGATATTATGTAATTTTTGGATTTTGGATGCCACTTCGCCTCCAATTTGAAAAATTCGTATTTCAAATACTAGAGACTTGTGCTGTGGCGAATACACACATATAAATGACATAATCATGCTGTGAAAGTTTGATCAAGAAAGTCCATCCACAAAAAAAGTTATTAAACATTTAATTTCCCATACAATAGGCATATTGCAGACCGAGCGCAGTCGCTGCGTCAACTGCGCAGTCAGCAGAGCGCGTGCTTATGCGTGCGTGCGTATGCATGTGTGAGCGTGTGTGTGTGCGTTGCTCGCAATATTTGTATATGTAAAACAAGCATATCGTGTTGGGAAAATTGGACCTTCGCAGTGTTCAGGGTATCTCGTAGTCGAGCCGTCTCGACTAGAGCACTCTTACTTGTTTGGTTTGTTGCTTATAAATTTTTCTCCCTCTGTCATGTGCGTGTCCAGATCTTCTAAATTTAACATTGTATTATGCAGTATACAAATTGCTTTAACAATAATTTCTGCGTTAGATGGTGTCGTTTCAATTGGCTTCCATAATATTCTCCATTTGTAGTTATTTATGCCAAATGCACATTCCACACAACTTCGCGCTCTGGACAAACGACTATTAAAATATTCATTTTCCAATGTTAGATTTCTTCTGGCATATGGTCGAAGAACCCAGTCCAAAAGCGGATAAGCTTCATCTGCAAGCAACACGTATGGCATAGATATTGTGGTATTGAGCAAATAGGAATCCTTCGGAAACTTTAAGTCTCCAGAACTTTTCATTGTGTAAATCGCTGAGGATGCAAAAGTTCCACCATCACTCTGACGTCCGTAACCACCAACTTCGATAGTAACAAATTTACATTTTGCGTCAGCGACTGCCTGCAGCACTATTGATCCTGAATTCGCTGGGCATTTTAGACGTATGTGCTTTCCATCAATAGATCCAACACAATTTGGAAATTCCGAAAGATTCCAATACTGATCCGCAACTTTCTTTAAATTTTGTTCTGTGGGCACAGCCATATGTATAGGCTGCAAAACTGTCCACAAAGCTTCACATGTCTCTGTAATAATATAACGAACCGTTGAAGCACCCATTCGAAAGTTAAAAGAGATTGATCAAAATGAAGTGCCAGTAGCGAGATATCTAAAATAAGAAAACAATTTAAAACAAGTAAGAGTGCTGTAGTCGAGACGGCTCGACTACGAGATACCCTGAACCCTGCGAAGAGCCAATCTTCCCAACATAATATTCTTATTTTACATATACAAATATTGCGAGCAACGCACACAGACACACACACACACATGCATACGCACGCACGCATAAGCACGCGTCAGCGCGGCGACTGCGCTCGGGCTGCAATATGCCTATTGTATGGGAAATTAAATGTTTAATAACTTTTTTTGTGGACTGACTTTCTTAATCAAACTTGCGCAGCGTAATCATGTCATTCATATGTATGTATTTGCTAAAGCACAAGTCTCTAGTATTTGAAATACGAATTTTGCAAATTTGGGGCGAAGGAGGCGTGGCATCCAAAATCCAAAAATTGCAAAATGTCCGCATTCATTACACAAATCTACACAGTAAATTTGGAGTCTCTAGCTCTTACGGTATGCTTAGCGGAAGAAAAGTTATCGATTTTTATCGATAATAAGGAAACGGGATGAGTTATCGAAAATCTAAAAAAAACTCGTACTGCGTAGGCTATAGACGAGTATTCTCTGAAAATTTCATATATCTAGCTTTTGTGGTTTACGAGATCGCTGCGTTCATACGGACGGACGGACGGACGGACGGACGGACGGACGGACGGACGGACGGACGGACAGACGGACAGGGCTATTTCAACTCAGCTCATCGAGCTGATCAAGAATATATATACTTTATGGGGTCTGCGATGTCTCCTTCTGCCTGTTACATACATTTCACAAAAACATTATACCCTGATTTCCCATTTTCAATGGGTTCAGGGTATAACAATGTTGTGCAACAAATGAAATTTTTATATGTATTTTTTAGCTATGGCTTTGAAAAAAAATGGAAACAATTGAGGGACACGTTTCGAGCTGAATTAAGGAAATGTCCACCGTTCTGGCGACGCTGGACCTCATTCAGTCAACGAGATGTGTTCTCAATGTAGTCATTTCGAGTCCATGATGTTTATAAAGGACCAGATAAAGTGCCGCCAGTCTTCCGGAAATTTATGTCGCCAAAAAAAAAAAAATGAAGAACAAGATATGAACATTAATATTGGCGAAGATGTTAATAGTGTAGATATAGAGGCGCCGCAATTTGAGGAAGAAAGCGACATGAGTACGTTTGAAGTGCAAACGTCCACCCCACATCATCCTCCTAGAAATCTTAAACGGAGTCATAATAACATAAAAAGTGAAATGCTTAACATCGAAAAAAAGAAGTTGGAGCTGTTAGAACAGAAAACAAAAAACAAGATTCCAGCCAACGATGAAGACATGGCTTTTTTTTGTGAGCCTATTGCCACACGTTAAAAAAATGGATCCGCAAACGAAGCTTTTGTGCAGAGTGGAAATTCAAAAATCGGTCTATAATCACGCGTATAACGTGGGGCGCTCTTTTAATTTACGAAATATTCAGACCCAAGCTTCTTATATATCTGTACCATCACCGACTCTACTTGAATCCTCATCAAATCAATATTCTGATAATGCTTTATCCCCACAGGAACCGAGTACTTTTGTTACATCAGGAAATATTATTACATTTTCAAATTAATTAAATAAACAAGTAATTAAATGAAAAGTAAAAATCAATAAAATGAATAAATCGAAATATATTTTAAATAATTTTTTACCTTAACGTCAGAATTAGCCTTTCAGCACACATAATTGGGGGTTTATTAAAATTAGTCCAATTTTTAATAATTAGTGGTTCAATTTTTATTAAAATGTAATCAAATGTGCTCATTTTCATTCTAGTATATTCCACAAATTTTTTTTCATTTTAGCGCAGCTCATCAAACAAATGATGAAATTCGCCAAATGCTTTTCTTCCCAAATTTATAGGGTGAATTTTTATACCCTGAACCCATTGAAAATGGGAAATCAGGGTATAATGTTTTTGTGAAATGTATGTAACAGGCAGAAGGAGACATCGCAGACCCCATAAAGTATATATATTCTTGATCAGCTCGATGAGCTGAGTTGAAATAGCCCTGTCCGTCTGTCCGTCCGTCCGTCCGTCCGTCCGTCCGTCCGTCCGTCCGTCCGTCCGTATGAACGCAGCGATCTCGTAAACCAAAAAAGCTAGATACCTGAAATTTTCAGAGAATACTCGTCTATAGCCTACGCAGTACGAGTTTTTTTAGATTTTCGATAACTCATCCCGTTTCCTTATTATCGATAAAAATCGATAACTTTTCTTCCGCTAAGCATACCGTAAGAGCTAGAGACTCCAAATTTACTGTGTAGATTTGTGTAATGAATGCGGACATTTTGCAATTTTGGATTTTGGATGCCACGCCTCCTTCGCCCCCAATTTGCTAAATTCGTATTTCAAATACTAGAGACTTGTGCTTTGGCAAATACATACATATGAATGACATGATTACGCTGCGCAAGTTTGATTAAGAAAGTCTATCCACAAAAAAAGTTATTAAACATTTAATTTCCCATACAATAGGCATATTGCAGCCCAAGCGCAGTCGCTGCGTCAGCTGCGCAGTCAGCAGAGCGCGTGCTTATGCGTGCGTGTGTATGCATGTTATGTGTGTGTGTGCGTTGCTCGCAATATTTGTATATGTAAAATAAGCATATAATGTTGGGAAGATTGGATCTTCGCAGGGTTCAGGGTATCTCGTAGTCGAGCCGTCTCGACTAGAGCACTCTTACTTGTTTCATTTACTTTTATACGTTTTAATTTAAAAAATAAACTTGCTCAATCAGCAGGTCATCATATGATGAGAAATCCATTGCGACTAACATAACAAAAGCGCAACCAATTCTTTTTGCACCATGCAACCTATTAGCTTAGTCGCAACGCAAGCAATTTGCCTTCAGCTTCGTCTTCGTCTCAGCGCGCACTATGTTTGCAGCCTTAGGGCTGAGCGCTCGCAGCGGAATGATTTTGCAGTCAAATATGTGCGTTGCTCGAAGCGATCGATTGTGATCCAGAAGGGAAAAATCGATAGTTTCCAAGCTCTACGGACAAGGATCACACTGTCGCCCACTAAGTTGGACCACTAACCCTACAACACATAGATGAGACAACTTGAACAAGCGTTTTCAACATACAAACTTTTTAATTACAGAACCCTTATGCACGACTGATCTTCGGTTCGCTTCGGTTAGCTTCGAGCAACGAACATATATGTCTGCAAAATCATTGCGCTTCGAGCGCTCAGCCGACTACCTACGCAACTATATATGCTTATTCCCTGATCTCCTCTCTCTCAAATATATTTTATCTCCGCTCTCTTCTCTCAAAAATATGTATGTATATATGTATGTATGAACTCACCAGCAGCAACGCACAAAAATTGAAAATCGTTCGACCGCAGGTTCTACTTTTTTCCTTCCGAGCGAATAGTATACTGAATTGTAGGAAGCGTTTGCCATGCTCATGCAAAATTAAAATTTTTTTATTATTATTTGTTGAAAGGGTATGAAACCGTTGAGGCGCATAACGAATATGTTTTCGCGACGAGCGTGCACACACACTCACAGCCACTTACCGTTACAGTTGTTCACATGTATGACCATTTGTATGCCTGTATGCGAAACTTTGCCGCCTTTGGAAATTGAGAAAACCTAAAGTTGATATTCTTTTCTATTGCAACGAAACGTGTGTTGCGAGTGCCTGCCTCAACTTTTGATTGTTTGAACGATTTTAAGTTAGAATTTATACAATAAGTTTTTATCAGAACTATGGCTGAATCAAGTGTTATAAAGAAAAGATTTAGGAAAAGGTGATCTGAAATGTATAATAAAAGCGTGTGGTGCGAGTTATAGAAAGAGTTTCGTTACTTTTCCGGTGAAGTTATTTTCGTTTCCAGCAAAAGAATTTTATTTAAACAAGTGGATTAAAGCATGCCATTTACCCGAAAGCTTCGACCGGAAAAAAGGCTAAAATATGTAACGGAAATATATTGGTAAACGTAGATTAAGAGCCAACGCAGTCCCAACCTTACATTTGTGCGACCCAAATTTTGATTCTACTAATAATGCTGATTTTAATGATAACATTATTATTTTGACTCTAATGAAGAGGATATTATCCCTTAAAGTTACCGAAAGCATTATGTAGATAAAGTATTAGATGAGTTTTATACGTCGCAGGTTACAGAACAGCTGAATGAAAGCACACAGAATCAAAGTGACGAGGAAGAGATATTAGAGAATCTTTTGAGCTTTGACAGCAATTACTAGAATCAATTGTGGAAAGATTTAAGCGTTGATCGGCCTTCCTTTTGTTTAAATTGTATAAAGGGAGAGCAAAGTGGGGTATATTATAGGAAAAAATATTATAAAATGAGAGTAGATCTTTAAAAAGTACAGGAAAGGTATATTAAGTTAAATAAAAACGGCTTTTTGCTTTTAAAAAATGCTTCTAGAAACAAAAACAATAATTTAAGTATTCGAAACAATCAAAAGTGTTATGTAAAATGCTTTTGAAAAATAATCATTTTTATAATAGCGCTGAAACGGTTATCCCACAAGATATTAATTTTTATTCTGCTAGAACATATGAATATAATAATAACTTAAAACTGCCATCTAAGAAATCGTTAAATAGAAGGGCGATTTTTAAACACGTAGGCCCTGGATTTAATCCACAGTTACTAGAAAATCTGCGGGGTATTCTTGATTTAATCCACAGTTACTAGAAAATCTGCAGGGGATTGTTGAAAAAATGACTAATAAGGGAAAATATACAGTATTAGTTTGCGATGAACTCAAAATTAAAAGAGGTCTTCAATATAATTCATCTCTTGAGGGTTTGAAAATGATGGGGAAACAAGTAAGAGTGCTCTAGTCGAGACGGCTCGACTACGAGATACCCTGAACCCTGCGAAGATCCAATCTTCCCAACATTATATGCTTATTTTACATATACAAATATTGCGAGCAACGCACACACACATGCATACGCACGCACGCATAAGCACGCGCTCTGCTGACTGCGCAGTTGACGCAGCGACTGCGCTTGGTCTGCAATATGCCTATTGTATGGGAAATTAAATGTTTAATAACTTTTTTTGTGGACTGACTTTCTTAATCAAACTTGCGCAGCGTAATCATGTCATTCATATGTATGTATTTGCCAAAGCACAAGTCTCTAGTATTTGAAATACGAATTTTGCAAATTGGGGGCGAAGGAGGTGTGGCATCCAAAATCCAAAAATGACAAAATGTCCGCATTCATTACACAAATCTACACAGTAAATTTGGAGTCTCTAGCTCTTACGGTATGCTTAGCGGAAGAAAAGTTATCGATTTTTATCGATAATAAGGAAACGGGATGAGTTATCGAAAATCTAAAAAAAACTCGTACTGCGTAGGCTATAGACGAGTATTCTCTGAAAATTTCATATATCTAGCTTTTGTGGTTTACGAGATCGCTGCGTTCATACGGACGGACGGACGGACGGACGGACGGACGGACGGACGGACGGACGGACGGACGGACGGACGGACGGACGGACGGACAGACGGACAGGGCTATTTCAACTCAGCTCATCGAGCTGATCAAGAATATATATACTTTATGGGGTCTGCGATGTCTCCTTCTGCCTGTTACATACATTTCACAAAAACATTATACCCTGATTTCCCATTTTCAATGGGTTCAGGGTATAAAAAGAAGTAAGTTTTTAGGGCAACAAGTCTGTGTGTTTCTTATTAGAGGTCTTATTGAAAATTGGAAGTATGTTTTAAGCTATACGGTTTCAACTAAAGGCATAAAACATACAGACCTTAAGTGTAAAGTTGAGGCAAATATTGGACTATCACAAGCATTGGGACTTAATGTCAAAGCCATTGTTTGCGATCAGGGTGCCAATAATAGAGCTGTTTTTAATAAATAGGGTATTGATTTTAACAATCTTAGTTTTAAAGTTAATGGTCAAGAAATATTTGCCATATACTATGCATCGCATCTTGTTAAATCGCTTAGAAATATTCTTTTAAAAAATAATATTTCTACATCGCAGGGCATTGTTTCATGGGAAATAATAAGGAAATTGTATGAAATAGAGACCAAAAATTTAACTCGTCTATGTCCGAAATTGTCTTCAAAACATGTCAGTCCGAATTGTTATGAAAAAATGAAGGCCAAGTTTGCAACACAAGTTTTTAGCCACAGTGTGGCTGCTGCGATACGCACAGTTATCGAATCAGGTGGGTTTTCTGATTGCAAAGACAGTGTAGCTGCAACGGCTATATTTATTGAACAAATTAATAAACTGTATCGGTATTTCATGAGCAATGTGCCATGAATTTGTGTACAGATATGGAGCCTTTAGATGAAGATTCAGATATAGAATTGTCATTAGATGCAACTATCGTAAATATTCAAAATGCTTTTAATGAAAATGCATTGCGATATTTTGCAGGGTATCTTCTGTACAAGCTGTTACAGAAACCCGATTGCGAGCTTTGCACTAATCTTCTGAAATCATCAGATGAAATGCAATCGTCGTCTGAATATTTGATATTCATTATATAAGCCACTACCTTAAATTAAAAGCCCCTTCTGACAATTTTTTCAATTTAATCAAACTACATTTCGATACATTTAATAAAATGTTCGATAAGAAACCATTTAAAAAAAAAATTAAAGAAAAAATTGTTCTGTACTGCATGCACGCTAAAGCAAAATTTTCTTTGCATGATGAATGGTTTTCCCGTACACACCCTTGCTTCGACCACCGAAAACTTATTCTCAATCAGTTTATTTTAATTTTAATAAGGTAAATGGTTGACGGATAATACAGTTGGTGAAGCTAATAATTTAAGTATAAAAAAATTTAAAATTTTTCGAGGCTACATAGAATAGAATAAATAGTTCACACAATTAAAAGTTGAGGCAGGCACTCGTCACACACACGTTTCGCTTCAATTTCCAAAGGAGGCAAAGTTTCGCACACAGGCATACAAATGCTCATACATGTGAGCAGCTGTAACGGTAAGTGGCTGTGAGTGTGTGTGCATGCTCGTC
The DNA here is from genome assembly GCA_037075265.1 of Drosophila nigricruria. Lineage (NCBI taxonomy): Eukaryota > Metazoa > Arthropoda > Insecta > Diptera > Drosophilidae > Drosophila > Drosophila nigricruria. Next base: position 1,205,669 of record JBAMCI010000158.1, on the reverse strand, counting down.
GCGCAGACATGCTCTTTATTAGAATCGCTGCTTTCATACCCTTCCCACAAATAATAATAAGAAATAAGAAAGCTCTAGTCGGCGGTACCCGATTAGGAGATCCCCTGATCCCTGCGAAGAGCCGATACTCCAAACATTCTATGCTTATTTAACATATACAAATTATGGAATTTAATATCGTTGTCAGAGGCGTTAGCCAGCTCACTGATATAACTCCGTAAGGTTTGTGTTTTATATCGACAGCGATAGCTGGTCGAATTAAAGAGTGAGCGTTAAGTAATTAGAATTGTTGCGAGCGGTACGCTGCGCATTTATTGAATTCACACTTAAGACTAACAATTAGAGAATTAAAAACTAAATCTGCGACCAAGCGCAGATTCGGCGCTGCAGCAGCGCTGCCGCCAGTGCACAGCCGCTGTTACCGTTGCGGGCGTCGCCGTTGGTGTACTTGGAACACCAGCGGCGTTGGTCGTTGCTAGTGCAAAGCCGCTGCCGCCGTCGCAGGCGCAGGCGCTGTCGTTGGTGTTCTTGGAACACCAGCGGCGTTGATTGTTGCTAGTGCAAAGACGCTGCCGCCGTCGCAGGCGCAGCCGCTGTCGTCGCTATTCATGGAACTTCAGCGCCGTTGACCGTTGCTAGTGCAAAGCCGCTGCAAGCGTCGCCGTCGCTGTTCTTGGAGCCCCAGCGTCGTTGCTGGTACTCCTCAGAACTGCTGACTTGCGCCTTGTGTGTGGCGCCGCATTATCACGACGGCCGCTAACATTGTTGCGGTACATCCGCAGCTGCCGCTGGAGCTGCCAACATTGTTGCGGTACATCCGCAGCTGCCGCTGGAGCTGCCAACATTGTTGCGACACATTCGTAGCTACCGCTGGGGCTGTCATCATTGTTGCGACACATTCGCAGCTGTGACTCTGGGCGTGGACTTCGCAAATATGATAAGTCAGCACGCGCCCAGTTTCAGTGGTTAACTACTCCCCCTCTCAAGCCCGACCGTCCTCGGTCGTGTCGTAGTTCTTGACGATCTCCGAGATTTGTAGTAATGTTGACAACGATGCTATCTCTGACCTCGTTGATGGAGCTAAGTTTTGTTCGCTTAGCCGGTGAATGTAAGGTAAGCTCAGCGTTGTGTTGTGGCCGCTAACGTTGAGGCGAGCAGATGCCGTTACAGCAGGGACACGATTCCGAATATTGTTCGGTTTAGGAATCGAGCACTGTCGACGGTGGCGTGTGAACGGAACGTGATGAGGTTCGTTCCATTGACCCTCACTGGGGCGTAATCGTCACAGCTGCTGGCGGCGCTACGATCATTCACAATGATGATGCCGTCGTCAACTATGGTGACAGGGTCGGCGTGGCTTGGCTGTGTCTGGCAGTGCGTGATATCGCCTGAGTGGAGGCCTTGCGCACAGGTGACGTCCTCAGACCTCTTGCAGAATGTGGCTGTTGCTCTCTGGGTGCAAGTTATCACTGCCACAACCCTTTCATTGCATTCGGTTACCAGGTTGTTCTGTAGCTGGAGAGTCAGCCGTTGTGTGCGACTGGGAAGATGGTGACCTTTCTGCATAGCTTGCTTATGATTAAAATTGATTATATCTATCTTACGATCTACCTTAATGCTAGACACTTTCATTAGGTGGTAATTGAGGTCCCTGTGATTTGGTCTGTGAGAATTGATTTGATGTCTGAATGGCTGGATTTATGATATCAATTTTGTCAAGTGTTAAAGTGAGCATGAGCGCTCCCAATTCGATAATTAATATTCTATTGCGCGCAGTAAGAGTTTCAAACAGATGACCTGTGTCAGCCTGTTTGTCCTTTGTAATTTTAAGAGTTTTATTCACGGTGTCCGTTGTTCGTGCTGTCGTCGTTGTCAAGGTTACAAGTGTCAGGATGATAAGGCTAAGATGTTGCAAAGAAAATGATTAAAACTACAAATTATCATTGGAGGTTGTCCTTGTGGACCACCCTCCCCTTAATGCGGAACGTTATCCCCAAGTCGGCTTCAACAACCTTTTCCTCGCAGAGGGGCGAAAGTTTGTCTTTACTAGGACCGCCTCACCTACCTCGAAGACCCTGTTCTGCCGTTTTTTATTAAGTCGGGCATTTTGCTCGAGCTGAGCTCCCTCTATCTTGATAGCAATGTCCTGAATGCATGCCGGCGAAGCGGTATTAAAAACATACTTGGGTCTTTGCTCTGTTAACGAGTGAATCGAACTGTTATACTCAGTAGTCGCTTGTAGGATAAGGTCAACTGTATCCACGATCCCCCTTTGGAGCTGTAGGCACCTAGCTATTTCTAACAGGGTGCTATGGAAGCGTTCCACTTGGCCGTTCGATGTGCTGTGGAGTGGCGGCGCGTTTACGATGTTTACATCATAAATGTTCTTTAGAAGGGACCTTATAGTCTCAGACTTGAGTGCAGGCTCATTGTCGCAATAGATCTGCCTTGCTCGGGGAAACACGTTCATTAGTATTAATAGGGGGGGTCGTAAGTCCTCTATAGTCCTTGATGCAATAGGTTGTGCCATTGCGAATTTGAACAGCTTGTCTATGCACGTCAGGAAATATTTCTTGTCTGTGGAAAAGATGTCGACATGTAACATCTCTCCAATCTGTGATGGAATCGGCGTCGGGCCGAGTTCCTGGTTTTTTGGGTGCCTGTCGTACTTTGCCTTTGCGCAAATTTTACAATTCAAGACCACTTCATTGGCTAACTTGGACATTTTGGGGAAATAATACTCCGTCATTATTTGCTTGATCTTTTCCTGAGCTGCCCTATGGGCTCTGTTATGCTCTTTGGTGATTATTTCCCTCCTATCACTAATGTTGAATACGTCAGCTACGAAATTTTTGCAGTGCCAGTGCAGTGCCTTTACAACCTCATGTTGAATTTTGGCCAAGGTTGGCAGACTGCAGTGAAACGCGTTTACTACGCCTCGAACTATGACGGACTTGACTGTTTCTACTAAGTCCTCCTTGTCAGTGAAGTTTATCTGGTGGCGGGTTTTTTCGCCAAATACAGTAAACTTGTTTTTTAACGGATACCGTGCCTCTTCCAACACTATTTGGTTACGGAAGCAGTTCAACGGTTTGTCAGTAATGTCAATCGTGTGAGTCAGAGATAACTCACTGTGGATTGTGGCTGCATCGGACCCTTGGCTTATGTAACCGTTCTGTAGGGCATTCACGTCTTGGCACGATAAAGCATCGGCCACGGTATTCTCCTTGCCTGGCTTGTAAAAAAGTTTGGCCCCAGTTTCGTCAATGCGCGCTTTCCAGCGCTTGATTTTGGCGTTAGGGTTGCTCTCGGATACCGAGAATGTGAGTGGCTGATGGTCGGTGAATATGTTAATATTCTTCGCACCATAAAGAAAGTGCCGGAGTTTTGCCAAAGCCCAGACGATAGCTAGCAATTCTCGCTCGTTAGTAGCGTAGCTTGCTTCTCTATCCTTTAGTGTCCGAGATATCATAGTTATCGGGCGTCCGTTCCGAGACAGTACAGCCCCAATACCATAGGCCGAGACGTCAGTTGTGAGGTCCAACGGCTTTTGGTAGTCAGGATATATTAGTGTAACGTCCTCTGAGGCTAGAATGTTTCTGAGCTTTTAAAACGCATTGCGCTGGGTTTCGTTAAACTGTACCTATATCTTCTTGGACCTATACTTGCTGACTGTTCCGTTTTCCCCTTTTGGGATATCGGAGATAGGTTTTGCGATTGCTGCGAAATCCTTAATAAAACAACGGTAATAGCTCGCTAAGCCCATGAATGACCTAACGCTAAATAACGTTGTAGGCTCAACGTAGTGCTGAATGGCTTTCACCTTTTCAGGGTCCGTTTTTGTGCCGTTTTTTGTCACGATAAAGCCGAGGTACTCGACGCTCTCTTTAAAAAATTGTGACTTTTCATGGGCCACCCTCATATTTGCACTATGAAGGCTCTTTAGTACCCAATTGACGTGCTTAACGTGATCCGCCTCGTTCTCGGAGAAAACGATGACGTCGTCGACGTACACGTAGCACGACTTACCGATTTGTTCTAGTAGAACGTCATCGATAGTTCGCTGAAAAATACCTCCGGCGTTTTTTAAACCGAAGGGGAGACGACAAAATTCGTACTTCCCCCCGCTTACTGAGAAGGCCGTTTTCTCTCGATCAGATTCTGCCAGAGTAATCTGGTGATAACCTGATTTAAGATCGAGAGTGGTGAAGTATTTTGCTTTACCCAAATTTGCCAATATCATGGTGGTGCTCGGCATGGGGTAAGTGTCTGGAATGGTTTTTAGATTCAGTTTCCTGAAATCTATCACTAGGCGTTTCTTCCTATTGCCCATCTCGTCAAAACCTTTCTTGTCTACTACCCACACTGGGTTATTGTATGGGGACTTAGACTTTCTAATGATGCCGTTTCGTAAAAGGTCTTTGACCTCTGAGGTCACGAAATCTTCGACACCCTTGGGGTACGGGTACAATTTCGAGTATACTGCGTTTTCGTCGGTTGTACGAATCGTAGCTACTACGTTTGTATTGTAAGGTAGCGACTCGTTAGAGTCCGCAAAAGCCCTTTTGTTACGGTGAAGCATTTTTAGGAAATCTTCTTTTACCGCAGGTGGTGCATGTATTTCTTTACCTTTGGTGTAGTTGACATTAGTACATTTAAGGTACTGCAATGCCTCCGAAGTTGCACCTATTTTTAATACGCCTTCTTTAAGGCATAGTACTGGTCCTACTTGCTTTAGCAGCTCGAGCCCTATGATCCCGTCAAATGTAGGTAGGGAATCTAATAGGAAAAAATATGTGTCGTGTCCGAACATGGGAATTTTGCACTTTTGTGTGATGTTGTTCGAGCCATGAATGGAGTGCACGACGAAGGGGGTTTCGACAGTGAAGACGTCCTTTAGCCGATTATGCGGTCTAATGAAGTTTTTGGACGCACCCGTGTCGATTAGCAATGACATGTCTGTTCCTGCTATTCTCCCCCTAAAAAATTGACGTTGCCGCTATCTGAGTCAGAGTCGGCGTCATCGTTAGCCTCATCTATCGCTTCCTGCGCTGCTTGCGCATAGGTCGCATCTTGGTCAGTGTTGGCCTTTAAAAGATTTTTTGTCGTCTTTGGCCAGTCGCTCGATCAGAGCCGGTGGGACGTTTGCTACCCTGACCTTGAGGGTTCTGGTAGTTTGTTTGTTGCCTATACTTTGAGGACGATGGATCGATCTTCATGGGTTCCGGGGCTTTTTAGCCTCTGACCTGATTTTTTTCTGTGTACTGTCCGCTCTGTTTTTTAAACTAGGGGGTTTTCCCCTGGTTGCTTTGGGTAGCATTTTGCGCATTTTGCGTCTGCTGATGCTGACGACTTTGCTGTCGTTGGTCGGGGCGTCCCTTTTCTTCTACGCCCCTAGCATAGCTTGTTGCAAAGCGTACCTCTCATGATTTGCTTCAACCTCCTGTGCCAATGCGAGAGCTGTTGGCATATCAGGGGGGGTGAGCGGAGAAGAGCACGTCGGTCAGACTGCGGTTTAGTCCGGAAATGAACACGCAGTGCGTCATTCCTGAACTTTTCGCACATGCCCCTAGCTAGGCTAATGTCGTAGATCATGTTAGCTTTATTGGTTAACAAGTTAAGCTTTTTTTCTACCTCATCGTAATACTGCAGAATTGTCATTCCGCCTT